>CAUYUJ010015797.1:233654-246154 GCA_963575745.1 Prorocentrum cordatum | reverse complement strand
CGTCGCCTGGGGCCGAGGAGCTCGATTGGGGCGCGCGGGAGAAGCGAGAGAAAGAGATCGCGACCGGGGCGGTGGAAGGCTTGTTTGAGGTGCAGGACATTGACCTGTCAGCAATAGCCGCGCACCCGCCCTTCCCTGCATGGGAACGCGGATCTCGGGGCCAGTGGAGGGTCCGCAATGCGGAGAATCTGCTGGCGAGCGGCGCCAACGCCACCGCGCGCACTGTGGAGTCCTACGCCCCGGGCGATCTGGACACAGCCCGCGTGGCGGTGCGATTCCGCGAGGGGTTGTGGGGCCACAGCGAGCCCCGTGCAGGCTTCACCTCCGACTGCAGCGGCGCTTTCCGCCAGTGCCCCAACCCGCTGGATCAAATCCCCATGCGTGTGGTCTGCCGTGCGGCATCCTGGCTTGAAGAAGGCGGTGCTGCTGCGTAACTTGGGGCAGGTGTTTGGCGGAGCTGGATCGCAGTCCAATTGCTTCAGGGGCTCGGCTGCCACGCGCGCCATCGTGCGCAGCTTTTTCGTCGCGCCCATGCATCGCTAATCTGACGACGCGTGGTGCGTTGAGGGGGCGTCGACGGCGCGCTCGGCGTGGTCCTGCTGGGCGTGGCTGCGCAATTCAATCGGGTGGCGATTAGACATGGGAAAGCCCCCGCTGCCAGGGGGCGCCCGGTGGCTGCTGGGAGCAGAAATGACAGTCGATTGCCCCCGCCCGGTGGCGCGGCTACCCAGGGACAGGGCCGACGCGCGCGTGTCCGATCTGGAGCGATGCTTGGCGCGTGGGCGCTTGGGCGCAGTCGAGGCCGGGTCCTTGAGAGGGCGGCAGGGGTGGGCGCGGTCGTTTTTGTTCGGCCGCCGCGGCTCGGCAGCCCTCGGGCCGCTGAGACGTTCTTTGTTTGACGCAAGGGTCGGGCGGGGCTGCCGGCGCCTCCCCGTTCGTCCTTGGAGTGGTTCAAGAAGGCAGTCGAGGAGCAGGTGGGGCGCGAGGTGCCGTTCGACCTACACGAGTGGCCATTCTTCGTCGCCATCAGCGACGGGGGGGGCGCGGGGAACGTGGCCGCGGGCATCTGGAAGCCCGGCGACTGCAATTTCCAGCTGCAGATCACGGCCGCTGCTGTGCCCCCAGGGTGGCTGTCCAGGTGGCGTGAGTGGGGGCTCCGGGGCACTGCAATCCAGGAGATCGAGGCTGTCGGCCCCATTTTGGCGTTGTCGACGTGGCCCGGTTTGCTGGCAGAGTGCATGTGGCTTCGCTTCATCGATGACGAGTCCGCCAAATTCTCGCTGATCAAGGACTCGTCCAAGGCCGTCTACACCAGCGAGATTTCCCGCGCCACCTGGGACCTGTGCCGCGCCCGGCGCGTGTAACCTTGGTGGGGGAGGGTGGCGTCAGCAGACAATCCCGTCGACGGCTTCGCGCGGCGATCTGCGGGGCCTGTGCAACCGGCGCTGGAAGGTGGTGGCGTCGGCGTTGCCGGCCATCTGGGCGCGCGATATTAACCTGGGGCGAGGCCCGGGCAACAGCGAGGCGACGGCGTCGCCGTGCACTGATCCTTGCTGCAAAGGAAGTACCTGGCAAACAGGGGTAGACAGCATGGGGTGCGCAGAGGAGAGAGGAGGGAGGGGGGGCGTGTGGGGGGGAAGAATAACGGGAGCATGTTGTTCTGTTCGAAAACTATATATATAGATATTCTCTTAAGAATTAACGAACACTCAGTGTTCTTCTTCTTCTCATTCAAAAGGGGGCGGCCTCGCGTCCATCGAGGGGTCGGGTCGCTAATTCGGCGGCGTAGCGGAGCACCACCTTGATGAGGGCGCCTGGGAGAAGGAAGAGAAGCGCCTCCGCAAACGGAGACTGGGCGCGCGCGGAGGGGCGCGCTGGCTGCGACGGGCTACCTGCGCCGCGACCTCCCATCTCGCGGGGAACGATGCTGCGTGAGCATCTTCCAGCATGCGCTGCAAGGCGTCCGTCGTGCCCCGGAGGTTCCGGGGTGCCGCCGTCGCCTTCGTCGTCTGCTGCCTCGACTGCTCCGTCGCGCTGCTGGTGGGCGCCGTCGCCGGGGAGATGGCCGCGATCGTTCGTATTGTGAGGTATGTGGAGCTCCTTTGTGTTTGGTCGGTGAATGCAGAGCCGTTCCCGAGTTGCTGACTGAATGACTCAGGTTGGCCCCCGGCCTTGAACGCCAACATGCTGACTCCAGACGGCCTTCCCGTCATATGTGATTCGGGCAGGGGGTGCGTGTTAGATTCTGCGATCGTGCCTGACAGTTGTTGGCCTTCGCCAAGGGAATCAGGCCTGTCCAGACCTGCCTAGTGCGCCAGTCCTTCCGGACGAGGAGGTGGTGCGCGCGGCCGAGGGGGCGAAGCGCTGCCGCCGTGACCGACAGCGTCATGCTGAGCTACAGGAAGCCCGGGGAGCTGCTGGCCAGCTGCAGGAGGGTGATCCCCTATGCGACGAAGACGACCGTCTGTTCGAGGATTCCTTCATCAGCGCCCGGCCCAAGCGGCGCGACGACGGCGACTGGGTCAAGCGAGTTATCGGCGTCTGGGCCAGCGTCGGCAACTATGTAAAAGAGCGGGGCGCGCTGAATGCCGGCGTCGCTTGCCAGTGCGACCCCCGCGTGGCTCAGGTGCTGACCGTCATGCGGCCTGTGGGCTGCTGCTTCCGGGTCTCATCTGACCGAGCGATGCGGGGCCCTCTGAGGGTCTCCGCGCGGCGCGGCCAGCTTTCCTGGTGATGTTTGAGGAAGGCGCAGGTGCAGAAGCTCGACGTCAGTTCGGTCACGCCAGTGCCAGCGCCATCGGCGGCAAGTGGGCCAGCCTCCACGCCGGGGTGCAGGGGCTGCTCGCTGCGTTCGGCAGATGCCACTACGCGGACTGCCAGCGGCGGACGCAGCGCACTGTCGGCGACCTGCTGAAGGCTTCCCGCGGCCTGATGGATGGGCAGGGGCCCGCCTCCGATGGCGCGGGCCATCGTCCCTGGCGAGCGGCGCGCACATCGTGGCGACCGGCTTTTGAACCAGATGGTCGAGTGCATCCGCTACTGCAGCATCTACCCCAAGTGGCAGGCCTTCGCGCTTAAGGTTCAGGCTCGGGCACCCAGGCACCCAGGCAAGCTGGCCCGGCTTGGCAGCAGGCGCTCGCGGAGGTGCGCGCTTGGGCAGTGGCTGGCACCGAGGGCTCAATGAGCGGGGCCCACCGCTGCCCCGAGCAGGACAAGACGCGGGTCTTGGCGGAGTCCTGCGCTGATCTTGACACGGGCGCGGTCTGCGGCTCAGTCCAGGCGCCATCCGATGCCGGGGCGCGTCGCTGGCAGCTGCGCTTGGCCGGCGTGCCAAAACGACAGGCTGCCGTGGCCGAGGCCACGTTGAAGGCCCGCGCCGTGGCAGCCGACTCCCTCCCGACTGGGCGACGCCGCGCCTGCGACGACCTGGTGGCGGCTTTCAAGACGTCTGCCAGTGACGTTTTCACGGGCTCGGACCAGTGGGCCCCCTGGCGCACCCTCGCGCTGCCCAGCAGTGGGCTGGAGGCGCTCGCCGCGCTCTTCAGCGAGATTGAGAGCGGGTTGGCCTGGCCCCGCCCGCGGCTGCGCAATTGGCGCGCACTTGTCCACGAGGATGTGAGGCAGGTCGTTGGCAATGAGAGGGGCGTCGGACTCCTTCTCGCGATTGCGCGCGTCTGGGGTCGCGCGGCCCAGGCGGTGATTGCGGAGTGCGCGGCGCAGCCAGAGAGCCGCCTTCTGGGGCGCGGCCGCGCGAGGCAGGTCGGCCGCGCAGGCGGCGCTGCTCGCCGCGGCGCTGGGGGAGGCGCGCGCGCGCGGTGGGGCGAATCAGCAGAGCAACGTCCCCACGGACGTGGGCCAGTTTCACGACGGCATGGGCTTGGCCCTCGCGGTCGAGCAGGGCATATTTTGGAGGCCCCGCCCGTCGAGCCCGACCTCAGCTGCCTCGCGCGTCTGGCGTCCCGCGCGGTCGAGGACCATGGGTGCCTCCAGCGATTGCATCGTGCCCGCCTGCTCGATCATCGCGGGCGCGACAGGGCGACTCAGTGGGCGCGCGTTTTCTTCGGCGCCTCGTTGAGACTGCCCGCGGCGAGAGCCCCGCGGCACAGGCGCGACAACAGGTTGGCCACGTCCATGCCCGAGTGGAGGGCGCTGCTGCTGAAGTCTTGGAGCAGCTTAAGGTCGTCGCCGTCTCATTGGCGCAGGGCTGCATGGGCTTGGGCCTGGATGTCTCGTCGAAGTCCACCCTGATGATTGCCGGGGGCTAGGGCGAGAGGGCCGTGCTGGATTGCATTGAGCAGCACATGGGCGCGCAGAAGGCCATCTCTGCCAATGGCCTCGGCATCGACACCGCCATGCGCGAGCTTGGGCAACGCGCGCGAAGCTATTCCGACGACTCCGGAGAGGCCTCCAGCGGGCCGAAGTGGCGCGGCGTTGCACGGCGCGGCTATCAGGGCGAAGTACCAGTTCGCCGACCCAGTCATCGGGGCCCCGCCATCTACAATTCACCGCGAGGCGCTGCGCTCAGGCGGCCGACTTCGCGGGGCATGCCACTGGAGGCCGCTGCGCGGCGTCCGCCCTGCTGCTCCACTGCCAGAAGCACGAGCCCGAGGTGGCGGCGATGGCGCATCAGGACGAGGAGTGGTTGTATTTCTGTGCGCGGCACCCTGCGCTTCGCTCGCGATGAGGTTTGATCCGCGCCAGATCGAGGACGCGATGGGAGGTCGTGGCAGGGCCCGTGGGGTGGTCATGTTGGCTCTGCGGGACATCGAGGTGACCCCGCGCGCGCCAGACGTCTGGGTTGATGACCAGGGCCACCGGGAGGTCGTGATGGCCGGCCATCCAGGACTCGATCGCCAGGCAGTTGACAACTGCCTATTGATCGAGTCCTGGGCGCGGGCAATTGTTGTGGGCTCAGGCTAGAGACCGCTCGCTGGGCGAGAGCCTGGGCGGCGGCGGCGACCACCGCGTGGCGAGGGTGCACCTCCGCAGGATGAGGCGCCAGGAGCACCGCCAGGAAACCGGTGCGCTGGAGGCTCTCGTGGTCTGCGGCATCTGGGCCAGGGCGATGGCCAAGGCTGCAGGCAACGACTGCGACGACCTGTGCGAGCATTACGGTGGCGCGGCCAACACCTTCGTCCACGGGTTCTACGAGCGCGAGGCCAACGCCAGCCTCGAGCACCCCTGGGTGGTTCGCACGGCGAGCCTCTGTGCGCGAGCGGCAAGTGACTTGGCCGATATTGTAACGTCGCTTCCTGGGAGAGGGGAGTCGTACCAGTCGAATGGAATGAGGTGCCTTGCCCACCCGCCTTGGGGGTCAGGAGGGGGGCTGGAAGTTTCGGAAGTTTGGGCTGTGGGCGCTCCCCCTCCCCGCCTCGACGCGTCCTCCCCGAGGTTCTTCTTGCCTCGCCTCGTTTTGGGGGCGGGTTCGGGGGGGCCGAGATGTCTGGCCACGGCAGGTCCGACGAAAACGACGACGAAGAGGGCCCCTGGGCCGCCCAGACGGACTCTGCCGCGGCCGTCTCGCCCCCCCTGCCCGAGGCCGTGGGTGAGGGCACCGCTGGATAATTGGGAGCGCACCCCCTGCGGGCCAGGATTGTTTTTCTGAACGGCTATGCCGCTTCCAGCGATGCCAGGGTCTGTCGCGCCGGATGGGGTGCGCAGTCCGTCGGGGACTGGGCGGAACTGCGTGCGGGCGGGGCCGAGACTTTTGGATTTCTCGGGGCCGTCGACGGGGGCCAAACGGTCCTCGCCGCTGAGGTCGCGGCCTCTTGGGAGAACCTGGAGCTGTTTGCGGGGGGCCTGGCCATTTTCACGGGCTACCCGCTGGTCTTGGACGGGTGGGCTCGCGGCTTTGTGTGCTCTCCGCACGGCCCTCTTGGCAGGCTGCGGGGGTGCGCGTCGGGCTGGCCTTGGCCCGTCGAGGCGGCCGAGGGGTTGGACTCGAGCTCCGCGAGGTGCACTCGCATTGGGACGTGGCTTCCCACCTGCGCTCGGGGCAAAATCCTCGCGTTTTCAAGAGGCAGCTCGCTCGCTGACCAGTTGGCTCAGCGTGGTGCTGAAACATCCGCCGCCCATATTCGGCACGTTGTGCGTGTATTGGGGGCGGATTCTTTGGCAGCGCTGGTCCAGCAACGCATATGCGCGATGAGTGCCCTAGGCAGCGCACCCTTCGGACCAGACTGTGATGAATCGTCTGCGTAATGGTCTCACCCCGAAAGCTGGGACGAGCTGGCCTTTGCCCCCCGGCGGGGGTGGCGGAGCCCGCCTGCCCTTGATTGGCAGTTCGGTGCGCGACTTTGGTCAATGGAGTAAGAACCACCCTGACCCGACAATTGGCGTTTGCTACACAGCCCTTGGCGTTTACTTGACAGCCCTGTCCTGTTTGATTCCTTCTGTGGGTGCGTTTACTAAACGGCTTCGTGTGTCGGGGTTGTTATTATCGGGGTGGATCTTCTGCCCTATATTTGGAAAAGGGGACGGATGGGAGGGCTGGCATCTCGCGCAAGGTACCCCCCAGGCGCCGATAGAGTACAAGTCATCTATGATCCAGGGGGGCGTAGCACGGCTCCGACCCTCCCTTGGTTGAGCATCCTCCGCCTCCTCCTCCTCCCCCTCCCCCTCCTCCTCTTTCCTTTTTCTCGTCCCTCTTCTCCTCCGCCTCCTCCTCCTCCTCCTCCTTTCTCCTCCTCCTCCTCCTCCCCCTCCCCCTCCTCCTCCTCCTCCTCCTCCTCCTCCTCCTCCTCCTCGTCCTCCTCCTCCTCCCACTCTTCGCTCTCCTCCCTCACTCCTGCTGCCGCTCCTCTCCTTCCCCCCCCTTCCCGGGGCCGCGAGACCGCCCCTCCTCCCCCCGGCGGCGCCGCGAGACAAGAGCGTGATGGACAGCACGATCACGCCCGTGCTGCGTTCCCTGGTGCAGGCTCGCCCGTCGGCCGCTGCAGCCCACGCCCCGCCACTGCCCGACGCGAACTCGGCGACGTGAGGGCGACACGGACTCGACGAGGTGCGGATCGCGGCGCGGTGGGACAGAGAAGGCCTGCAGTCCCAGAGGTGCAGCATCAAGTTCGTTGGTTCCTCACAGCTCCGAGCTGGGGCGGGCTCAGGTGCAGCATCGGGGGCAGAAGGGGGAGGAGGGGGAGGAGGGGAAGGAGGGACAGGAAGAGGAGGGAGGAGGAGGAAGAGGAGGAGGAGGAGGAGGAGAAGGAGAAGGAGAAGGAGGAGAAGGAGGAGTACCAGCAGGAGGAGGAGGAGGAGGATGAGGAAAAGGAAGCGGAGGACCAGTGCAAACCCAAGACTCATCGACGATGTTGGAATAAACCCTCCTTCCAAGCTTCCTCCTCATATGCCCCTGCAGGGGTTCATTTCTAATGGGGAATATGCCTCGTTGGGAGACAACCGTTTGAAGACCCTGAAGCATGCTCAAACACCATTCTCGGGACTCCAACGCCACAGATTAACCAGACTTTCGCGTCTTGACGATCCAGTATCGTGTCAGAGAACCATTCCTGAGACTTCAACACCGCACATCAACATAATTGTTGCACCCTCACATTCCTGCATAGTGCGCTGACTATTCGAATCCGTGACACTTTGCACATTCTCAAAACGAATAGGCGCGGCGCTCAGGCGAGAGCCACATTTTGAACACCGCCCGCCCTCAACCCGTGAAGCTCTGGCAAATTTGTAAGACGCATGTGCGCGGCGTTAGGGCGAGAGCCACATTTTGAAAACCGCCCGCCGTCAATCCGTGAATCACTTGCAAATTTCAACGCAAGTGTGCGCGGCGCCAAGGCCAGAGCCACAGATTGAAACGACCCGCCCTCCATTCCTGAAAGTGTTGTCATTGTTTAAGCATCAGGGTTGTACGCGGTGAGGACGTCTCATACGAAACGCCCAGCCCGCCCTTTCGACCTTCCTCGGGGTGCGACTGGGAGAATTTATTTATAAGGGAAAGGAATGGAGGATGAGGAGGAGGAGGATGAAGAGGAGGAGAAGGAGGAGGAAGAGGAAGATAATGGAAGAGGAAGTGGAGGAGGAGGAGAAGGAGGAAGAGGAGGAGGAAGAGGAGGAGGAGGAGGAGGAGGAGGAGGACGAGGAGGAGCAGGAGGAGGAGGAGGAGCAGCGACCTTCGAGGTCCTCGGGAGGCGGTGGGCGTGGATCAATTCGGGCCTTCCTGGGACCCAACGGTGTCCATGCCCACTGCCTCCTGGGGTCTTGGGAAGTCGGCTTCCGAAGCGGTGGGTGTCACAGCTGTTGGCGTCCCTGGCAGCGGCAGCGGCGCCGATGACGAGAACTGCGGCGGCCGCTCCCGCGCTCGCCGCCCCGCCCCCGCGCAGTCTGGCGAGTGCGCGCCCGCGGCGCAGATGGTGGAGGCGCTGCGGCAGAGGAAATCGCGCCTCGACCTGCGACAGGCCCCTCGGGGTGGGAGGGTGGTTGGTGCTCCCAGGATCGAGGGAGGGTTGAGGTCTGACTGCGAAGGCCTTGCAGCCGGTGCCGCCGACCCTGAAGGGGGACAACGACGACGACGGCGGCGACGACGACGGCGGCGGCGGCGGCGACGACGACGACGCCGACGTGGGTCAGAGTCCTCAGGGATGCTGTTTGGGGTCTCTTCGGAGCGCTCTCGGAGGCCTCTGGGCGCAGTGTTGGGGTTTTGGGAGCATCTTGGAGGCCTCTTGGCAGCCTCTTGGCAGCCTCTTGGCAGCCTCTTGGGAGCCTCTTGGGGCTTCCTCCTGGCCTTTCGGGGCGTCTTGGGGCCTCTTGGGATCCTCTCGGGGCCGAGGGCTCGAAATGTCGGTTCGGTTCCCCCTTTTAGGGCACCCTGTTGGAGACTCTGGGGGCGCCGGCGGCATCGGGTCTCGTGGAGAACTCTTGGGGACCTCTTCGGGCTTCTGGGACCGCGCGGGGGGGAAGCGTATCTGGGTGGCGACCCCCCCCCAGACACCGCCAGCACCCCTCAGGGACCCACCCGGGACCCCCTCGAAGGGAAGGAGCTTCCCTTCGACTCCACACCGACGTTGCTCAATTTCGCTTTGGGTGGCGCGGTTGAGGAGGAGGTGCCTCGACCTGCGACAGGCCCCTCGGGGTGGGAGGGTGGTTGGTGCTCCCAGGATCGAAGGTCGAGGTCCGATTTTCTTGTTGTTGTCATCAGTTATTGCGCGTCCTGGGGCTCCCTCGTCGCCACGGCTGGATCCGCCTGGAACCTTCGGCAAGCGCGCACCCCTGGACAGGTCCAGGTAGGGATTTTTGAGGGAGGATCGAGGTCCGAAGACCGCGGAGGGAGGAGACGCGACACCAGTATCACCTGCGGTCCGCTTCCAGCGAGGAGGTCCACGGTGCCCCAGCGAGTCGGAGATTGGAGGTTGGAGGTTGGAGATCGGACAGCGCCATCGTTTGCCACTGTAACGGCCGCGCGTCCCCCGCCAACTCACAAGGGGGGTGGCGCTCGACATGTTCTGCGCTGCAACGGCCGAGCTGTGTCGACTTTCATCATCACCACTTCCCGCAACAAGACGCGCCCCAAAGTGTCGGCGCGGGCCGTCGCCGAATCAGGTGAGACAGGTTTCATGGTTCTGGGGGGTGGCGTCGACCGACGCATCATGTGGATTATCTCCCCTCCCGTGCCCGCGTGCCAGATCTGCATCCCAGTCCTGCGTTGGCGCCTCGAACAGAAGTCGTTCAGACAGAAGTCGTACGTGGGGATGTCCGATTTGTTTGGGGCACGAAATCCACACCCATTTGTCGCAGAGTGGGTGTGGCAGTTGCCCACGTCCGGAGGCCCGCAGCAGGGGTGCGGTGGTTGACATCGGAAGGGAGTGGCGAAAGGGACGGGAGTGATAGGGGCCAGGGGGAATGGGTGAGGGGACGGTCGGGGAGAGGGAAAGTGCATGGTAATAATCATTTTGATGGAAGCAACATCAGCAG
Source organism: Prorocentrum cordatum (assembly GCA_963575745.1). Classification (NCBI taxonomy): domain Eukaryota; class Dinophyceae; order Prorocentrales; family Prorocentraceae; genus Prorocentrum; species Prorocentrum cordatum. The sequence continues at coordinate 236,233 of CAUYUJ010015797.1, read as the reverse complement.
TATCAGCAATATCCGTATCATCAGGACTACAGTCGTGAACACATAACAGCATTATCATGGTGACGTTGTTGCTGCTGATAATCATGGTTGTGATGATGGTGGTGCTGATACTGATGATGATGCTGATGACGATGATGCTGATGATGATGCTGATGATGCTGATGATGATGCTGATGATGATGCTGATGATGCTGATGCTGATGCTGATGCTGATGCTGATGATGATGATGATGATGGTGATGAGGATAGAAGGAGGAGGAGGCTGATCATGATGACGATACTGATGATTATGATGCTGCTGATAATGCTGATGCTGGTATTGATGATGCTGATAATGCTGCTGCTGCTGATTATGATGATGCTGATGACGTTGGTGGTGGTGGTGTTGATGATGATGATGATGATGCTGATGATGATGATGATGATGGTGATTGTGGTGATGGTGATGATGGATGGTGATGGGTGATGGTGCGGAGAAGGGCGAGGATAAGGAGGACAAGGACGACGACGTCGACGACCTCTGATGACCATAGTTCTGTCAACATCTCGATCTGGGGAGGCCTGCGGCCATCCGGCGGGCTCGCGCGGGGGGCGGCCCCCCCGCCGCCCGTCCGGGCCGCCCGCACGGGGCCAGCGCAGATGGTGTTGGAGGATACCGGGCGTGTCGCAATGGGGGGTCGATACGAAGAGAGGGATCTTGGAGGAAGGGGCTCTTGTATTCGAGGGGAGAAAAACGGTGACCATGACCAAGATGCCGTGGAATCTTATCGACGCCGATATCGGTCATGGCCCAATGCCGGCCGTCGCCGCTTCGCGAGGGTGATCCACGAATTGACGATGACCATGATGAGAAGGTGACCAAGATGGACACCGACGTTTCCACGTTCAGTCCTGGTCATGTCGGACAGGGCTAGGACGAGGCTCAGTCCGTTCCAGAGCGTTCCAGGACGCTCTCAGAGCGTTGCGGAACGCTCTGAGGAGGTCGCGACGCTCGATGCATCCTCCGGAGCCGCGGGATCTCAGAGGTTCTCGGCTGCTTCTCACCCGAATTTGTCCTTGTCTTGCCCTCGTCTTAGATACATGCGGCGTTCCAGAAACGGCCCTGCCTTGGCCTTCCTCGGCGGAAGGGCGGCGGAATGGTGGCGGAAGTAATACGAGGGCGGCTCCGCCGGCGGGAGCCGGCCGAAGGCCCGCGGATATCAGCGGAAGCCAAAATCGCCCCGCCAAGAGAGGGCAAGGCTTTTGCGGTCATGGTTTCCAGAACCAGCCACACGGCGGATGGGCCTGCTTTCCACCACAACCCAGAAGTTGGAGGGGGAGGGGGTCCGGTCCTCTTTCTCCTTCTCCTCCTCCTCCTCTCCGTCCTCTCCGTCCTCTTCCTCGTCCTCCTCCTCCTTCCCCCTTCCAACTTATGGTGGTGGTGGTGGTGGTGGTGGAAAACAGGCCCATCATGGGGGGGCGGTGTCTCTCAGGCAGATTCCCTGATGGCTGGGGGGCCCCACGCGTCTCCGGAGGCCAATCTTTTTGCACAGCTCCTGGCGTTCCGTAGAATTTTGCGGGGCGATGAATTGGAGGGGGATCGAGGGGTTGCAGGAAAGGGGCTCTGAAGGAGCCCCGTGGGGCCCCGGAGGTGCACGAGAGATGCACCCTTCTCCTCCGTCCGCTGATGCCGCGGCCCCCCAAACGGGGTGGTGACCACACCGTGCGGTGAGTCGGTGGGGATTCGGGGTCACCGCACGATTTTGGGAGTCGGGTCGTTCTCAGAGGATGCTTGGGCGGCAGGGGCCTCTGGGGTCCCAAGACCGTGCGGTGACGGACCATGTGGTGAGGTCTTAAGGGATTTCGAGGTCACCGCACGGTCTGTCACCGCACCGTTTCGAGACTCCAGATGGTGGCCTCCCCATCCAGCAGTGAAGCAACGCCCGATGGCCGCGCCCGTCTGTCGGGAGGGGCGAAATCGGGTATAGCCAGGACCCCAGGTAAGGGGACCTGGTTAGTAGTAGTAGTAGGGCCCTGGAGCCCCTAAAATGGCCAGGGTCACTAAACCAGGTCTGCCGTAGCTGGTGTTTTCTCGGGTGACTGCTGTTCTGGTTAGTGGAACTGGGCGGGGGGCGTCCTCAAGTACACATCACTAAACCAGGTCCCACTAGACCCAGTTCTGCCAACGCCCGAAAAAAACACGGACACAAATATCCGTCGATGCCCAGGAACGTACACGAATATTTGGGAAGTGGAGGTGACGACTGGAACCCAGGAAGAATCGGAACGTATGGGGAACCCTGGCATTTGTGCATATATTTACTGTGTGCCCCGCTCTGGACAGCAGTGGGCCCCACGCGGTTTGGCTTCCTTTGGTTCTTCCTCACCGCCTCCGTCTCTTCCCCCCCCCGCCTGTTCTTTCCCTTCCTCTGCAGAGTGGCGCCATTCACTCTAACGATCCTTTTGCTCGCGCCAGTGCGCTGTTTGAGCGCCGGGCCTGACTGAGTGTCTGACTGACTGGGCCCCTCTCGCCTGGCTCCGGCTCCACGCACGCGGCCTCCAGGCAGCCCGCGGGGGGCCCGCGGCCGTTTCCCGCAGGC
>CAUYUJ010015797.1:206154-228654 GCA_963575745.1 Prorocentrum cordatum | reverse complement strand
ACTACTACTACTACTACTACTACTACTACTACTACTACTACTACTACTACTACTACTACTACTACTACTACTACTACTACTACTACTACTACTACTACTCTGCTACCCCTACTACGACGACTACTGCGATTAATGCTTGTACTACTAATACTAATGCTACCGGAGAAACACAACCATAATATTTTTCGTGCTGTAGGGCTATAGGGCTATATGGGCTATATGGCTATTGGGCTACAGGGTAATATAGCTACAGGGCTATAGAGCTATAGGGCTATATGGCTATAGGGTATAGGGCCTTTAGGGCTATAGGGCTATACGGCTATAGGGCTTTAGGGCTCTTGAGCTATAGGGCTCTATAGGGCTATAGAGCTATAGAGCTGTAGGGCTACAGTGCTATAGGGCTATTGGGCTATAGGGCTATAGGGTTACAGGGCTATAGGGCTACAGAGCACCCCCGGGCACCTGGGCACCCGGGCGTGCAGCGAAAATCGGCGGAAAACCTAACCTGACCATATGAGATCGGAGAAAAACTCCAATCATATTTTTTCATAGGGCTGTAGGGCTATAGGGCTACAGGGCTAGATGGGCTCTTGGGCGCTACATGGGCCATTGGGCTATATGGCTATCTGGGCTACAGCGCTATTGGGCGATAGGGCTATAGGGCTATAGGGCACCCCCGGGCACCCGGGCACCCCTGGGCACCGGGGCACCCGGGCGTGCGGCGAAAATCGGTGGCAAACCTAACCTAACCATATGAATCCGCTAGGACCCCTACAGAGGCAAGCTCTGATTGGGGAATGAATGCGCTAGGACCCCTACAGAGGCAAGCTCTGATTGGGGAATAATCATATAGATATGAAACTACTAGCACTACGATTATCACACAGGCGAACAAACACAATCATAAACACAAAATCTGGCGAAGGGCCCAACTATATGCAATCGTGACGACCGTAGTTGTAGGTATCGTCTTCGGTGGAGCTCCCAAGGGGGCCACGGAATGCTGCACTGGGTTTGGGAGACGCATGCGGGCTGCGCCCTGGGCGCCTTCGGGGGAGGCCCCTGCGGGGCCACGAAGCGGTGTACTGGGTGGGGGCGACGCATGCGGGCTGCGCCAGTGGGACCTTCGGTGGAGCTGTGGAGCTCCCCAATGGGGCCACTGAGCGCTGTACTGGGTGGGGGAGACGCATTCGGGCTGCGCCATACTGGGACCTTCGGTGGAGCTCCTTCTGGTTTCTCGAAGCGCTGTGCTGGGTTTGGGAGACGCATGCGGGCTGCGCCCCTGGGACCGTCGGAGGAGCTCCCTACGGTGCCGCGAAGCGCTGTGCTGTGTGTGGGAGACGCATGCGGTCTGCGCCGCTGGGACCTCAGGTGGAGCTCCCTGTGGGACCTTCGGTGGAGATGGGGCCACGGAGCGCTTTACTGGGTGTGGGAGATGCATGCGGAAAGCGCCACTGGGACCTTCGGTGGAGCTCCCCAATGGGGCCACGAAGCGGTGTACTGGGTGGGGGAGACGCATGCGGGCTGCGCCACTGGGACCTTCGGTGGGGCCTCAAACGGGGCCACGGATCGTTGTGCTGGGTCGGGGAGACGCACGCGGGCTGCGCCGCTGGGACCTTAGATGGAGCTCCCTACGGGGCCACGAAGCGGTGTACTTGGCGGGGGAGACGCATGCGGGCTGCGCTAGTGGGACCTTCGGTGGAGCTCCCCAATGGGGCCACGAAGCGCTGTACTGGGTGTGGGAGACGCATTCGGGCTGCACAATACTGGGACCTGAGGTGGAGCTCCCTACGGGGCCACGAAGCGGTGTACTGGGTGGGGGAACCGCATGCGAACTGCGGAGGACGGATGGGGAGGAAGAGGTGGGACGCGGGGCGCTGTCTCTTCAACACGAGGACCCAACAGCACAGGATTGTCGGGAAACCGCACAGCATTAACTCTATTACGATTATGTGACCATCGTTACGACTCATATTCCATGGGTAGAAGTATCATTATTAGAAATACCGATTTTATTAGTATGACTCGTATTCGTATATTATCATTATTGTTGTTTTAATGTTTTCATTTGTATTGCAATTCGGTCATTATTATAATCATGATGATTACTGCCATTATTGCTATTTTTATCATTGGTATTATTCGTATTACGAATACGAGCAATCTGGGACATCTAATATGAGCACTAATAGTCGTAGTAATATCAACCACGATAACACGCAAACGATGTATAGTACGAATGCGACTAAGAATGAACAGTAATGTTACAAGTGCTAATACTGTTGGACTTAGGAGTAGTAATTGGAGGAGGAGGAGGAGGAGGAGGAGGAGGAGGAGGAGGAGGAGGGGGAGGAGGAGGAGGAGGAGGAGGAGGATGGGGAGGAGGACGAGGAGGACGAGGAGGAGGAGGACAAAGGATGCAGGAGGGACGAGGATGAAATGGAGGACGGGTCGGAGGCGGAGAGAAGGGTTGGGACGAGGAGGAAAGAGAGGAGGAGGAGGTGGAGAGGGAGGAGGAGGGGGAGGAGGAGGAGAGTGGGGAGGAGGACGACGGAAAGGGGGCGCTTCCTCATTCCCTTCCTCCTCCTCCCCCGCCTCCTTCTCTGGCCTCCTCCCGCGCGCGTCCCGGCGAGGCGACTCGGGGGCGGGACGGGGGGGTCCCCCGAGGGGCAGAGGCACCAACAGTCCAGGCGCCGGCCCCTGCGCCCCAGGGCCTCTGGCCGGCCGCCGCGCGGGCGGCATGTCCGCGGCGATGGCGCCCAGCGTCGTCTGGGGCACGTCCCCCGCGGCGGGCGCCGGGCGCCTCGGGAGCGGCCCAAACCGCGGGGGAGGGATCGCCTCGGCGGTCGCCGGGGATGGTGGGCAGGCCGTTGCTGCGATCGCCCTCCTCGCCCTCCTCCTCGCCCTCCTCCTCTCCCTCCTCGCCCTCCTCGCCCTCCTCCTCCTCCTCCTCCTCCTCGCCCTCCTCTTCCTCCTCGCCCTCCTCCTCGCCCTCCTCTTCCTCCTTCTCCTGATGAGCGGCCTGGAGTGATCTTTGGTGTGGGCCCACTGGGGCCCCCTGATCGCCGAACGCGATGCGGCAGTAGCGTCTTGCGCGCTCGTGTTTGGTGCCCCAGCGGCCCCCGGAAAGCTGCGCACCGAAGGTCGCTCTTGCGTGTAGCCGGTGCGAGCGGCGTGCCTGGGCCTCCTCGCGTCGCGGAGGAAGCACGGCGGAGGGTGTCCGGTCCGTGGTCGGCCTCCGGGGGCCCCCAGAGGTCACTTGGCCCCGAGGCCGCGGGCAGAGCAGCTCAGGACGAGAAGCCAGCCCTGAAGCAGCCACCCCTCCCGCTTGATGAGTGCCCCAGGAGGCCCCAAGGAGCCCCCAAGAGATCTCAGGAGGCCCCCAAGAGGCACCCAGGAGGCCCAAACGAGGCCTAAAGAGGCCACAAAACAGCCCCGAGGTGGCCCCATAACGGTCCCAAAACGGCTACCGAGAAGCTGCGAAACTGCCTTCACGACGTCCCCGACAGCCCAACCACGAGATCCAAACCAACACCCATGAGGCCTCTGACCCACCACCCAGGGCATGGTGGCGGAAGCAGTGACAGCATTTGTGCACAGCATGTTCCGGCGGGAGCCTTCCGGAGCACGCTGCAGGAGGAGGAGGAAGATCAGGAGGAGAGAGAGCTGGAGTGGGAGGAGGAGGAGGGGGACGAGGAGAAGGAAGAGGCCTCCAAGACAGCTCCAAGATAGCCGAAGAGGCTTCCAAGAGGGCCCTGGGCGGCCCACGAGTGCCCCAGGGCGGTGCCTGAGGCGCCCAAGACGGCCCGAGAGGGCCCCGAGACGGCCCCAAGAGAGGCCCAAGAAGGAAAACACGAATCCGAGCTTTCTACCCCGAGAGGTTCTCAGGAAGTCCCAAGAGGCCCCCAATCGGATCCAAGAGGCCCCCAAGAAGCTCCCAAGAGGGCCGACGAGGTTCCAAGAGATCTCCCAAGGTGGCCCCAAGAGGCACAACTCATGGTTTTACGCTGGGGCTTTCACGGGTTTAACTTTTTCGGCCTCTTGGCATCCCGATGCTCCAAGACGGCCCAAGAGGCTTCCAATACCGCTCCCATATAGAGGAAGAGGACTCCAAGAGGGCCCCAAGACGGCCCGTGAGGGCCCCAAGACGGTGCTTGAGGCGCCCAAGACGGCCCGAGAGGGCCCCAAGAGCCCCAAGAGAGGCCCAAGAAGGGGAACGCGACCCAACAGCAGAGCGTTCCCCCCAAAACGCCCACAGTAGGCCGCAAGAGGCCCCCAAGTGGTCCGACCAGGACCCCACAAGCTTCTCGAGGGCCGAAAAGGCCCCTGGGAGACGTCCAAGAGTGCCCTCGATGCGTCAAAACTGCTTCCAGGAGGCCCTCGGGAGGCTTCTGGATTGCCTCAATCTGGCCGCAGGTGGCCTCAAGTCGTGCCTCCACGCAGCCAAGACGGCCAATGACGGCTTCATATTGCAGAACCAATGCCCCCAAGGGACCCTCAGACGCCTCCCCAATAAGCACCCAAGAGGTGCCTCCAACAGCCAGTTGACGAAGCATGCGGAACACCCTAGAAGCTCCTCAGATGCCGTCGCGCGCCTGTGCTTGATAGCGTTGTCCAAGATCGTCCAGCGCCCCCCCAGCCTGGGCTAGAACCTGAGCGCGCGCGAAGCGCGCGCGATGGTTCTAGTACATATACATGTGTTTTAGCTTGTTTGTTTCAGTGCGCATGCGTGCGCACTCACGCTTGTAGGCCCGCGCGCGCGTGAGGAGGACGACGGGAGGCAACGTTGCGAACGCGAGGCTCGTTGGCAACATGCTCGGCAGTGTTAGCACCGACCGGAATCAATATTTGCGCCAAAAGCAGCAGAAGCAAGGGGTCATCGGATTCCACACGCATGGGGTCCCACGCAATTGCGGACCCGCGCGCATGTGGGTCTACATGCGCGGGGTTGCGCGCAGGCTTTGCTCCACACGAGCACGAGGGGGTCCACGCGCGTGAGGTTCCACACGCATGGTACAAGAGCTCAGTTGGGCACAACAATTTTGGTTGCGAGACCCTCGCCCTCCGCGCCGTGCATCCATTCGTCTTGTTTTCGAAATCAGCTTTGGGAAGTCCCATGTGGCCTTCGACGGGCAAGCCGCTCTCCTGTGCGGCCGGCCCGTGCTTTGACTGACGAGAGTTCGCTCAGCCTTGAGGGTGATTCCGATTATCAGTCTGCTGTGGTCAACATCCTGGTTCAGCCACGCGTAGAGCTGCTTAGAGGGAGCGGACCTTGTCTGTAGTCTGTAGATGGTGGGCCAGCGCCTTGTCAGAAGCAGCCTCCTTCTAAGCCTTTCCCCTTTGCCCCCACCCCTTTCTGTGCGCGACGCCAAAATCAACATCCTAGTGTGGCCGCTGCTCCTCCCGCGTGGAGCCCCTGTCGTTTCGTCGCCCACGCGTCGCCGTTTGCAGGGGGCCTTGCCGCGCCGCCCCCCCCCCCCCCCCTGCCGCGCTCGCTGCGGCTCACGCGCGCCCGAGGTACGGCGACAGCGCCTACGGAGGCCTCCTGGGCGGCTCCGCCTCGCTTCGCGTAGCCCGAACTTCGTGCCCAGCGACTTCGACGACGACGTCGTCGATGGCGTCGCTTCGGGAGTATCCCGTTCCGTCCGAGGTTTCGACAATCGTCGTTTCGGAGGTTTTTGGAAGGTCTTCCTCACCGTCGTTGGCGACCCACTTCGCGGGATAGCCCGGCGACGCGCAGAAGGTGGCGGCGACGTCGACGACGTCGGGATTGCTGGTTTGAGGGGCGCTTTTTAGAAGTTCTCGTCGCCACAGATGGGCGCGGCTGTGAGAGCTTGCCAGGACGTGCCCCGAGTGGGTCCCGGGGACCGGTTTTGAACACATTATGGTCGGACGGTGGCGATGACGCTCTCCCTTTTTTTCCTTCCTGCTCGCGCTGATGAGTATCGAGGTCCGAGGTTTGGGCCCCGATGAGGTTTTCGCACTCGCTCGTTGGGTTACATGTGCAGGCTACGTGTTCATGTGTGTATCTGTTTGTGTGTCTATGCATTTGTGTTGATGTCTGTGTATACAAGGCATGTATATATATATATATATATATATATATACACACCACTACGTTCGCACTCCACCAGAAGGAGGAAGGAAATTCTTGACGCTTCGCGTATCCCCCACCAGTTGCTTTCGCCGCGTATGGCCGCGACCAAAAAAGTATCCCCCACCAGTTTGCACCCCTGGCTGTGCAGCCACCCTGGCAGCCACCGCCTTGCATGGACGATGTGTGTGTGCGCTTTCTGCCCCTGGCCCTGGCACCCACACCCAGTGCAGCTTGCAGCTCACTTGCGGCGCCGCTTAGGCAGCTTAGGCAGTTTAGGTGCGCGGCTCTAGTTTGCTCCTGTTGTCAATTCGTAGGCCCGCGCCCCAGACTTACGACTCGCCGCTTGCGCTCTTCGCCTGCGGCCGCGACCAAAATATAAAACCCCACCAGCGGTCAGCTGCCACACCGGGGTGCCTGCCGTGCCTGGCGTGCACTTCCCCTCCTCTCCTCCTGCGTCCTTATGCCACAGCGGCAGCTGTTGCGCTGGGGTGTTCCCCCTCCTGTTTCACATGGTTCTTCCCTGGCGGCTGGCTTTTGCTGCCCAGTACTGCTTCCTGATGGCGTTCAGGTGGTCTGGAATTCATGCAAGGACTCACACAGGCAATGGTGCTGCGTCGCATTCGCTGAGGTCAGGTGCCCCCTGGCCTGCTCCTGGCTGGTGTCGGCCCCTGCTGACGAGTGGGAGGTTCCAGTGTCTCTCGCTACACGGCCTACCTTACGGTACCCGGACCTCGGGTTCGACAAGTGTGGCTCTGTACGCTCGTTGGCCGACGTTCTCCTGCGTGGACTTCGCTTCCGACGAGTGTTACAGGTTTTACTGTCGTTTGCCCCTCTTCACTCATGCGCCGACACGATGTTTTGGCATTTGTGCCGCCTACGTCACGGATGTCATCTGGGTGTGCCTGTCGGTCTAGTTCGTCTCTGACGGTGCATGTCTGACTCACACCGAGCGACCGACCTCTGCGTGTTTATGGTCGCGCCGCCGCGCCATTTTGGCTGCGCTTACTTGCTGGTCGCCACCGGGATTTCCAACGCCACCGGGTTCGAGAGTATCGGTTCTGGCTCTCCTTCTGTGTGGCTGCCCGCTCGCTCGCTTCGCTTGCCTTTCTTTTCCTGCTGCCAAGTCGCGGCCCGACAGTTCGGACGGCTTTCGGCCGCCTCGCGAGCTTGTTGCTAAAACGTATCCCCACCAGCTTTTGGCTGCGCTTACTTGCTGGTCGCCACCGGGATTTCCAACGCCACCGGGTTTGGGAATAACATTTCCGGCTCTCCTTCTGAGTGGCTGCCCGCTCGCTCGCTTCGCTTGCCTTTCTTTTCCTGGTGCCTAGTCGCGGCCCGACTTGTGTTCGGACAGCTTTCGACCCGCTTCGCGAGCCTGTTGACCAAACAAATACCCCCACCAGCCTTGGACCGCGCGCGGTCGGACGTTTGCGCTCGCGAATCCCCGCCAGCCCATCCATAAACTATGCTAATTCGAGTTGACAGGGGGAAAGAGAGGAAGAGGCACGCATAGTCAAACAACGAAGGAAGCTTGGGAGGCTCTGTGGACATCTCGAGCCGTCTTGGAGCGGTCTTGGGGCCGTTTGATTATTTTGGGAGCCATCTTGAGCCAGCATGGGCTATCTGAGCCATCTTGGATGTAATTTTTGGCTCTCTGAGGCCGTTCGGGGGCCTCTTCGGGGCCTTTTCGGGTGCCTCTTGGATGTCTTGGGAGCCTTGGAAGGCTTTTTGGGGCCATGTTGGAGGCGGGCGATCAAAAGAGGGGGTTCCCTTATCTCTGTCCCCCCTTCGGGGGCCGCGATCCTCGTGAGGGGTGTCAGAAACCAGGCCCTCCCAGGGGCCGAAAAAGGACGCCGTAACTCGTCGCGACCCCGTCCCCATCAAAAACCGTGGGGAGGGGAGGGGGAGGGTTCCCCCTTCCGAAGGGAAGAGAAGGGTTGTGGAAGAGGAAAGAGACCCTCCTTAGACCACCTGTCGCCCAAAGGGCTGGTGGGATTGTGGTACCCGAGAGTCGTCGCAACGAGCGTAGCTCTTTGTTGTTGTCGCCGTCGTCGTCGTCGTTGTAATAAATGCTGCTTGGGGAGCAAACGAATCGGCCACCTCGCTCCCCCCAGCCTTCCGTCCTACCCTTTTTACCCTCGTTCCTCTCCTCCATGTGTGTTCGCTCCGAAACGTTTTCCCGTGCCCTACTCGTGCGTTCACAAGCGTCCGCTTCACGTGTTCCCGTCTATTGTGCCTGAAAGGCGCTGGCTTCTCAGTAACATGCAGGCCGTGTGTACCTGTGTATACGCGCTATATCGGTTTGACTACCCTGCCGATTCCTCTCGATTTTCCCGTCTGGCTGCCTCGCGTCCGGACCTCCGACGCTGCGTGCTCGCCTCACGACGCCAGCACTGTCAGAGGTCATCTCGGCCCCACTACGGTCGGCCCCGCCCCGCCCCCGGCCGCGAGGCGCCTACGCCCAGGACGCCTGTTGCGCGGTGTCCTGCCCGGGCGTGAGCTGCGGCACTGCTGGTCGGAGGGCGCCAAACCACGGCACCCGTATGGGGGCCACACGCGAGCCCCACCCCTACCCCCCACGAAGGGTGGGGTTCTTTTCGTTCGGGAGCTCCCGAACGTAGTGAACCCCACCCTCCCCCTCAGAAATCGTGGGGGGTAGGGGTGGGGCTCGCGTGTGGCCCCCTAGCCCGTGCACCGATCTGTGCCCAGACCGATCCTGGCCGCCCATGACTGGCGCGTGCGCCTGCCTCGCCCGCCGGGCGGGCATTCGCCGGGGGGCCGCCGGCGCGGTCGGCGGCGAAGTCCGAGCCTTGCCCTCGCCAAGCAACGATGCTGGCAGCCCACGGGGCAGCGGGGGTGGGGTTCGGCATTCGTCGAGCGCGTGGCGAAATCTGAACGCTGCCCCCGCCCCCGATTGGTTCACGAGAACAGAGGGCTGGTGGGGGTTAGGGTTCGGATGTCGCCACCTCCACGGGGGGCGAAAGAGGGCGAACGAATGGCCCTCGTAAACTACTCCTCGGGGTTCAACATGTGCTGGAAAGGCTTCCTCAGACCCCCCACGTTGTTTTTTTTGTTCGCGACGTGGACTCCTGGAGGTCTCCGCCCACTCTGGGGCCAGTTTTTCATCCTGAGTTCCCGGGTCTCAGTGAGGGCCCCCATTGGCCGAACGTCAGACAATGTCGAAAATCACCCGTCGTGTTTTTCCCATGTCTCAAGGTGGAATCACTGTTATAGGAATTACTGTTACAGTTGGGACGCCTCCGCCTCACTCACTCGCTCTCGTCTCCTTCCCCTCATCGCATTCAGATCACTCATACTCAGACTCACTCCAACTCAGACTCATGCACAGTCAGAACACTCAGCTTACACTCAGATCACTCATACGCAGACTCATTCACTCTCGGACTTACCCAGAGTCAGACTCACACAACCAGAACACTCAGCTTAGCCATACTCAGACTTCGTCCCACGGATACTCAGACTCGCATTCACTCCGACATACTCACACTCAGACTCACTCACACACAGACTCTTTAACGCACTTCTGCCCTCGCAGCCGCGCGCGCGGCGGCGCGGCGTAGGTCCTGTCAAGCGGACGAGACCCACTCACACGCAAACATACGCACACATTTAGACATACACACTTTTGGGGGGCGTCCAGTGCTCACCGAGACCTAGCAGGCGTGGCATTGAGGCACCTCAAGGAGAAGCCGAGTGGGAGGGGGACACTAGCTCCCTACGGGACCAGGAACATGTAAAGTGTGCGCCAAGATGAGGGGTGGAACTATCTGCGGACACTGCCGCTGGGGCCGCATGTGGAGCTCCCAAGGGGACCACGAAACGTGCGATGGGTGCGTCGAGATGGGGAGCGGAACTGAGTGCGGACCGTGCCACTGGGGCCGCAGGTGGGGCTCACTATGGAGTCACGAAGCGTATGAGGGGCGTGCCGAAATTGACATGCGGAGAGCAGAGGCAGGGATGGGAGGAGGGATGAAGGGGGAGGATGAAGGATGAGGAAGAGGAAGGGGACGTGGGGCGCTGTCGTGTCGAACCCAGGACCCACCACCACCGGATGGTGGGGGATTTCGGAAACCCGACTGGACAGGCCTTGGCATTCCTCATTGCCTCAACGTGCATAAGGCACGGTGGCGGATGCCACAGCGCCTGGGGGATCGATCCTCGGGGACCTCGACACGCGCGGTGGATATGAATGCAGCTGCCCCGCCCGTGCCCCGACCATGTCCAGATCCAGGGCCCGCCGAGGTCCCCCGAGTGTCAATCCCCCAGGCAGTGGTTATGGATAGCCCCCCGCCCCGCACACGCACTGTTAACCAACGCCCAAGTCGACACGGCAGGAGCCAGCTGCACACCCAGACCCCCGACGTCGTGTTTTTGTTGCACGACGAGGGCCTCTGGCCTTCTCGTTGCCTTCTCCAGTGGGCCGCCCTTTCTCGGCGGCGAGCCCCCGAGGGAAGCGAGAGGGGGCAGGCCCATCCTGGGGAAGGGGTCGGGACTTCGAGGCCTCCGCATCGAGAAGATCAAGACATCGCATGTCTGGAGAGCGTTCTGGAACTCCTCTTCGACCGTCCTGGGGGCGCCCTGGAACGGCCGCGGCGCCCGATGCACGCTCCAGAACCGTCGGCTCTCAGAGATCCCCAACGTGTCCCGGTCCGAGTTTGTCCCGGTTCCGGCCTCCTCTCAGCAGGGTGGGGGTGCCCACCACTCAGGGGGCGCGGGCGGCGCCGGCGGCTTCACGACGCTGTCGTACGTCGGGCCCGGCTGCGGGGAGTACGCCCCCGAGACCACGTACAGGTGCCCCCCCGGTGGACCCCGCCGGCGAATGCGGCCGTGCCGGAGGGAGGGGCTGTCGTCGCCGTCGTCGCCGTCGTCGTTTGTCGTCGTCTTCGTTCTTCATTGGCATCGTCGTCGTCTTCGTCGTCGTCGTTGTCCTTGTCGTCGTCGTCGACGTAGGAGGAGGAGGAGGAGGAGGAGGAGGAGGAGGAGGAGGAGGAGGAGCAGGAGGAGGAGGAGGAGCAGGAGGAGCAGGAGGAGGAGGAGGAGGAGGAGGAGGAGGGTGAGGAAGGAGGTGGGAGGAGGGGGAGGAGGAGGAGTGGGAAGCAGGAGGAAGGAGGATGAGGAAAGCGGAAAGGAGGGGGCAGGAGGGAGGAGGAAGGAGAACGATGAAGACGAAGCCGGGGAGACGAGAGGCATTGGAACATTTGTGGACGGAGGCGGAGGGGGAGGATGAGGAGGAAGCGTCGGAGCGCCCGTGGGCTTGGAGGCCGCGTCGGCGAGAGGAGCGCCGGGCGAGCCACACCTCGGAGCATGTCGACCAGTGCGCCATGGCACATCCCCGGCAGACCCGCGACGAGGTGGAGTGCGATCATGTATTGATGGGCACATTTTTCCACCACCACTACCATACGTAGAACGGGGGAGAAGGGAGGAGGAGGAGGAGGTCCTCCTCCTCCTCCTCGTCGTCCTCCTCGTCCTCGTCCTCCTCCTCCTCCTCCTCCTCCTCCTCCTCCCCTCTTCCTCCTCCTTCCTCTCCTACATACAGTAGTTGTTGTGGAACATGGGCCCATCATGTACGTGTTCACCTCAGACCTGTGCCGAAAGGGGAACATCAGCGGACGGCGAGGAGAGGGAAGCCTACGGGGAACAGGAGGGCGAGGAGATAGAGGCGGGGTGCAGTGTGGACCGTGAGCGGGAGGGGGGGCGTGTGGGTGAGGAAGGCGAGGGTGAGGAGGAACAGGAGAAGTGGCAGCAGCAGCCGGTGATTTGGAGGGTGATGGAGGGAAGGAGGGAAGAAGCGAGGAATAGAGGGAGGGAGGGCGAGCGGGAGGAGGGAGGGCGAGAGGGACGCGAGGACGAGTTCGTGGCGAGGAGGGGGAGAAGGAGTAGGAACGAGGGAGGAGGGAAGGGGCAGGCAGAAAAAGGAGGACCAAGAGCCTTGCCTAGCCCCTCGACGCCCTATGCTGGTCTGTGCGTGCGATCGTCAGAGCTCTGGACCCCTTTTCGCGTCCCACGCGTCTGGCGCCGTGGGCCGCAGCCTCTGAGGCCAGCCGGCAGGCGAATACCTCCCGCCTTGACCTTCTCCGTGGGCCCCGAGGTCTTGAAGACCTCAGGAGAGGATCAGGTGTCCTTGGCCTGATGGTCTTCAGCAGTCCTCATCGTCGACAGGTCCGAGGCGGGAGTTCATACATGACCACTGCCTGGAGGGTCAGTTCTCGGAGCTTCGGCAGGCGGTGGATATGGACATATTCGGGCCCCCCGGGGGCTGAAATATATCCATATCCACCGCCAGCTAGGGCACCAGGACGTCGGTTGGCTCAAGCTTGGTTCAGGCCCCTCGCGAGCCGTATCATGTTTTCCATCCTTCACGTCACCGTGCTTCCGGGCTGGCGGCAGCAGCTAGACCGCCGCATGAGTATTCAATTCGCTACCACGCCCACGTGGACGCGATCGCGGATTCACAATGGGCATCTTTGTGTTGGCCACGCCGAATTTAGTAATTCTCGGCCTGAGCAGCTTCCCTATGCAATGCGGACCAAAAAGTTGACCACTTCGAAGTGTCTTGCCAGGGAATCGGCAGGTAGATCCGGTTCGAAGACTTCTCCAATCTTGCAGATCCCCGCTTCCCCGCTACATGGCGACACGGCGGGCCGCAGCAACGAGGCTTCACCGATTCGTCGCAGGATCAAAGAGTCAAGGTCGGAGGGGCAGCTGGTCAAACATGTAACTCTCGCTTTGTCCAGGGGCCTGGCCGAGCCCAGCGTTTTCGGTGCAGCAATGCAGGTTTGCGGTTACCAGCGATGGTGGTCAACGTTGATGGAGATCCACTCGTTGCGGAAACAGAGCGGCATCAGGCTTCATGCGATTCAGAGAAACATCTTCTTGACCGCGTTGGCTCGAAGTGTTTTCGGTGATCAGTTTGGCATTGTACCCCAAAGGCAGGCGCAGATTGTCGGACTCGCCAAGCGAGTGTGGGAGGAGGTTGAGCCAGCTTCAGATGCTACCACTTTCAATGTTGGCCTGGGCGCTGCTCTTGAAGTTTGCATTGCTGCCCAGAATCCAGATGGGCTAGCATGGGCGACAGACTTGTGGAGCTGGGCCTCAGCCCACGATTTTCCAACCGACAGGCTGCATACAAGAACGCACGCCAGATTGTTGGAAACATACGGATTGTCCAAGGAAGCCGACGATACCATCACGGATGCGTTGTCAAGCCAACAGAAATGGGTCAATCATGCGTCTTTTGGTGCAATGGTGAACATTGCGGCCGAGAGGAGAGATTGGCAGCGTGCCGAACAGTTCTGGAGGCGGTTGGTTTACGAGCACGGCGTCCAACCATGCGTCACATCGTACACGGTCATGTCCAAAGCTCATATGTTGTGCGGACGGATTCTTGAAGCTCTTCGTGTATTCACCAGTTTGGATGAGGCTGTTTTGAATAGCTCAGGGCATTTCGTAACAATTGTCCAGAGGGCTCAGCTCCTCCTTTTGGCTTGTCATTCGTCGCCGTCCAAAGCAAACATACGGACATTAGATAAGGCATTCCAACTTGGCGAAGACACGATTCGAACATGTTGCCCAAAGAACTCTGCCAGGGAGTGGGGCAACATGAAGCTTGTCGCTCGACGCCTTCGTAGGGATGCCAAGTCTGTCACACTCAGGGACGTGCTCATCGAGTGGAAGGCTAAGAGTCAAAGTGTGATGAAGCAGTGGCCTGACCATGCTGGCGGCAGTCAGTATTTGGGAGAGTCCCGCGGCAGAGGTTGAGCGTGGCCCGCCCTGCAGCGGACAGCCGTGCTGCATGACAGCAGTCGCCCCCCCTTTCCCCCGTAGTTTCAATCTCAGTCCTCGTAAGAATCATGGGCGCACGTTCATGCTCCCTGGCAACACCAGACCCATGACATGTCCGCCGGGAGTGCACAGCACTAGCGGCTTGAGCGCCGGCCTAAGCCTGATGTTTCAGCGCAAGATGACAAAGTACGGATCCGATGAGAAAAACAATTATAAATTCCCGCCTCGGCCTCAGGGCCCCCGCGCCTCGCCCCCTGCGGGTCGGCCTCCCTGGCCAGGCGCGGCGCGCCTCGCCTCGCCTCGGGCATCGGCCTCGGGCTCGGGCTCGGTGGTCGCACGCTGGGCCCCATGGGCGGCTCGTGACGGTGCCAGCCGGCGGTCTTCTGGGGGGGCCCCGACGCTCAAGCAGTGGCGAAGCGTCCTGGCTCGCCCATGGCCCTACCAAACAATGTTCCGAGAACCTGTCGTGGTTCGAACGAATTGTTCTTCGAACATTCCTGGCGGAGTCTGTTTTGTTTCATCACATCGGGTTTATGTTCTAAGAACATTGTTTTGTTCTTAGAACATTTTTTGTGTTCGACAAGCATTTCGTGGTCGGACTATAGGAATCCCTGCTCAAGACGCTGTGCAGCCGCGAGAGATGCCGTGAGCCCCTCCCCCGGCCTCAAAGATCCCTGGAAGAGGCTCCGTTGCGCTCCAACGGTGGCAGAAGCAAAAGCCGAGGAGTGTACCTAAGAGGCCAGGGTTGTACGGTTGCAAGATCCGGCTTTTGTTTGCAATCGTTCCGGTTTTTAGATGCGTTTTTCATTTGCAATCTTCCGAACGGAACCGAAGACCTCCGAGAGGCTTTCGAACTTGCGCAGGCCTCCGAGACTGTCCAGAGACTTGCGAAAGCCCCCGAAGAGCCTTCCGAATGACTCCAATCTCCAAGCGCCCTGAAGGCCTCCGTCCGAGGGTCTCTGAAGGCCCCCGTGAGCGCCCATCGCAGTGGCTCCGAGGTTGTCTGAAGGCCTCCTGTGGGCCTGTCCGTTTGAGCTCCGAAGGCCGTCGACGGCCCGCGGGCGGCGTCCTGAACGTCGCGTTGGCGCTTTCAGATGCGGATGGAGGGCCGCGCCGCACCGCCGACGCCCTGGCAAGCTGGCGCCATCGTTGAGACCCACCCTGGGTCGGAGGAATACCCTGTCCTGCGTGAGTCGTGGCATCGCTCGGACGTGTGCGTTTTTTCTTGACGAGGACCAAAGAGGAGGATCTTTGATCATCGAGCCAAAAGGCAGCTCGCACGAGTTTGAAAAATAAACGTGGAATGGACGTCCGAGCGATGGCAAGGATTGGGCCTTCCACCTCAGAGGGTCCTCTGTGCGAGGTGTGCTCTCTCTGGGGCAGCGGGGCCTCGGCGAGGGGGATCGCGCTCCTGGCCGGCGCGTTCCCGTGGCCCACGTGTTGGGGGCCTTGAGACAGGCGTCAATGCACACGGGGGTCAGCCAGAGCGCGGGGATTTTGTGGGACCCTGCATGGCCAGGGTCGCACTGACCCGGGTCTGGGTGCAGCATCCTGCAGGATCCTGCAGGACCCTGCAAGGCCCGAGTGACCCAGGCTGTTGCATTGGCCCGGGTCAGTGCGCCCCCGAGCACGTTTCGGCTGCGTGGCCTCTCGGAGCCGTGATGCCTTGGGCGTCGTGACCAAGCGCCGTGGGGCGCCGCCCCCGCCCGACAGGCGGGCGCGGGTCGGGGCAGTGTGCCCAGGAGGCCTCAGGCCTTGGGGGATGATTAGTCTGAGGAGGGCGGCGGCGATATCCAGGGCGGGGTCTTCACTGGTGTTCCAGCGGCTTCCAGACCCTGGATTCGTGATCCAGTGATGCCTTATCCTCTGCCCTTGCCGTACCGCCGGGTCTGCTCAGGAGGTCGATTGACATCGAGGGGTGACCTCGTGTCCTTTTGTCTCGTTTCGTGCGGCTTCGTGGCTGACGCACGGGCTGCCCACAGAAGACATTTTGTGCCCCACCCGCTGTCCTCTGCAATCAGTCCTTATTGTATCTACCGAAGACGTCTGCGATTAGTCACCGCCGGCCCCCTGCCTTCTGGAAGTGCCAGTGCAGTGCAATGTCGAGCGAAATGGCGGCCACGCTAGTGGACTGCGTGCTTCCCCTTCTGTTGAGAAACCACTGGGGGAAAATTGGGATCCTCCGCGGCGGTATTGGGGCTGGCGTGGCGTTCTTTTCGGGGCTTTGGGGCCTTCTTGTGGGCCTCTTGGGTCCCTCCTTGGACATCTTGGGGCTGACTGCGGCCGTCTTAGGGCGCTCTTGGGCTGTACGGCGCATTTGGGGGCCGTCTTTGCCTCTCTGGGCCGCCTTGGGGCCAGCTCGGGCTGTCTTGGACTTGCGGCCATCTTGGTCGTCTGGGCAGTGTCTTGCATTCCATGAGTGATCCTCTGGGGTCGTGCTGGAAACCGTCTTTGCCGCCTTGCACACTCCTCGAGACGAGTTTTATTGATCTGCGATCGTTGTGCAGGGGGAGACGGAACGTGCCGAAGGACACCAGGATCTGCTTGAGAGGACGAACGCAGCTCCAGAACTGAGCAGGCGCAGCGCCCCCCCATTCAGCAAGCTGCGGGGGCGGCAGATCTGGTGGCCCTCGGGCCATCCCGCTTCTGTGCCTGGGATGTGTGCCAGGGAGACCTCTGGAGGCCTCTCGGAGGCCTCTCTGGGGCCTCGTGGGGGCATGCTGGAGGCCACTGAGGGATTCTCCCGGGGGCCTCCTGGGGGACAGAGGGCATGGCGATTGTTTGCACTTCCAGATCCCAGCGTACTCTCAAATGCCTTGCCAGTTACGCTCCACCCAATCGGCTATTCGGATCGCCTTCCTAACCGCATGCCCAGGATAATAAATCATACCACCCTTCACCATTGAGAGTTCATTATCTCCGACCAAGACAGGGTCGGTCGGTGGAGAGGAGCGGCAAGGCCGAACTTCATTATGGTGGGAGCGGCAAGGATCTGAAGAGCACGGGCCAGCTTTAGGTTCCAGCGATCTCTAGGCCAGCGCCCTCCCGAGGAAAACATCCCCGTCGTCGTCGTCGTCGTCGTCGTCGTCGTCGTCGTCGTCGTCGTCGTCGTCGTAAGTCGAGCCACTAATTGAACCAAGGCACCCTTGCATACTCGATTCGGGGCATTTTTGTGCGTTCTGATTCCTCGCCTAGGGGTACCTTGGCATCCTGGCGCTTCCTCGGCGCCCTGAGCCCTGACATTTACACGCCAGTCGTTGAAAGTAGGCATTTCTGGATTTCCAGATCCCGATCTACGTCAAGCGACTTCCTGCTTCAATAATCGATATGCTTGTGCTGTGTTTTGTTATTCTTTGGGAGGGCCTTAACGCAATCTACTTCAGCCGCCTTCCTGCTTCATGCTTTGACCTACTGTTTTCGACCGACGTGTATCCATATGTGCTTTGACCGCGTTGTCGATCTCAGAGTCCACTCCGGCCTGTTCGGCCTGCCCCTGTCGGAGGGCGCTCGTCGGGGGCCCCCAAAACCGTGCGGTGCCCACGCCGTGCGGTGAGTCAGTGGGGCTTCGGGGTGACCGCACGGTTCTGGGACTCGGGCCGTTCTCCGAGGATGCTTCGGGCTATTGGGGGCCTCCGAGATGCCAACACCGTGCTGTGACGGAGCGTGCTGGGAGGTCTGTGTGGATTTCGAGGTCGCCGCGCGGTCTGTCACCGCACCGCTCTTGGGACCCCCAACTGGGCGCTCCGGTGCTCCCGGCGGCGCGCCGGTCCACCCAGGTACGTGGGCGCTGGAGCGGGTGAGTTCGGGATGATCCGGGTGCCGCGCTCGGGGATCCCTCCGTCTCGCGAGCGCGCGCGCCGCGTGGGCGAGGGCGTCGAGGACGACGGCAAGGGCGGTGAGGACGACGACGAGATCGACGGCGACGAGGACGACGAGGAAGACGGCGACGGCGGCGGCGACGAGGACGACGAGGGCGACGAGGAAGGCGGCGACGGCGGCGAGGAGGAGATTGATGACGACAACGGCAGCGATGGCGGCGGCGGACAAGAGGGCTGCGAGAACGTCGCAGACGAAGTCGGCGGGCAAGGACGACTGCGACGAGGACAGCGAAGATGACGACGGCGACAGCAACGGTGGCGGCAGAGTCGATGGCGGCGAGGACGGCAGCGACGACGACAATGACGGAAGCGACGACGACTGCGACGACGATGAGGACGGCAGCAGCAATGCCGCGGCGGCAGAGAGGAGGGCGGTTGGGACGACTGTCAGGAAAAAGACGAGAACCGCAGAAAGCGACGATGACGACGGCTGACGGCGACCTGTAACCAGAACGACGAGGAGGACGACGACGCGGACGACGGCGACGAGGACAGCGAGGACGATGGTGCCCACGGCGTATGTGACGGCGACGGTGACGAAGATGACTGGAGGTTGGAGGAAGCAGGCGGTATTATGTGGGCAGGATGAAGGGGTGAGGATGGGTCATTTCGGTTTCTTTGTGCTGGGGACCGTGGATCCGCAAGCGAGGGGCGAGCGGCTTGGCCCACTGCGGGGCCACTTGTCCTCGCACAATGTGCACGTGGGAACCGTTGATTTTCTTTGCGCTTCGTATTCGCATCGGCGCAGGTGGGGGCATTCAAGTATGGCCTGCTGCCGTCCGCCGTTGAACCGCCAGCGATGAGGAACAAGCGCATAAGGCTCCGTCCACCTGCGAGCCACCGATCTAGATACGCAGCGGTGCGTCATGATTGCGCAGGAGCTCGACATCAGATATGGAGGGAAAGCAGATGCCAACAGCCCGCCGTGTGCCAGAGGGAGCCCGTGTGCTTTGATGGCAGGGTGCTGGGTTCAGTTGCCGAGGTCCAAGAGCACGTTTTCATGCCCGGTTGAACTCACCCAAGAGGAGGAGCCCCCCAGAACCTCGAATGTAGTATCTATCCAAAGAGATGGAGGGCGGGGAGTGAGAGAATGAGACTGTCCGAAAGGGCCTTCTCACCCCTGCGTATTTCCTTCTCCGTGGACCAGCGCTTGACTACAGCTCGGGACCAACGCTGGGACAACCGCTCGGGACCAACAGTGGGAGACAACTCTCTGGAACAGAGGCGGGACCAACGCTGGGGACTAACGCTGGGGAACAACATCCTCACCTCTGAACCGTAACTGCGGGCCTTCCGTTCCTTGCGCCCGACAGAGGGAGGGTGATGGGCCTGTTCTTGACCACCACCACCACAAGTTGGATGGGGGGAAGGAGGTGGAGGACGAGGAGGAGGAGGACGAGGAGGAGGAGGAGGAGGAGGAGGAGGACCCCCTCTCCCCCAGTTGATGGTGGTGGTGGTGGTGGTGGTGGAAGACAGGCCCATCAGAGGGTCCTGGTGTGCTTCCCCCGTCGGGGGAACACAGTCGGCGATACATATATGTATGTATGTATGTATGTATGTATGTATGTATGTATGCATGCATGCATGCATGCATGCATGCATGCATGCATGCATGTAATGTAATGTAATGTAATGTAATGTAATGTAATGTAATGTAATGTAATGTAATGTAATGTAATGTAATGTAATGTAATGTAATGTATGTATGTGTGTATGTATGTATGTATGTAGGTAGGTAGGTAGGTAGGTAAGTAGGTGGGTATGCATGCATGCATGCATGCATGTATGCATGTATGCATGTATGCATGTATGCATGTATGCATGTATGTATGCATGTATGCATGTATGTATGCATGCATGCATGCATGCATGCATGCATGCATGCATGCATCCATGGATGTATGTATGTATGAATGTATGTATGTATGTATGTATGCATGCATGTATGTATGTATGTATGTATATATGTATGTATGTATGTATGTATGTATGTATGTCTGTGTGTCTGTCTGTCTGTCTGTCTGTCTGTCTGTCTGTCTGTCTGTCTGTCTGTATGTATGTATGTATGTATGTATGTATATATGTATGTATGTATGTATGTATGTATGTATGTATGTATGTATGTATGTATGTATGTATATGTATATATATACACATATATATAGATCGTCCATTCCTGGCATTTGTCCCTCTCTTCCTGAGCCCGTCCCCCCACCTGTCGTCGAAGGGGGTAATCTTGCATAACCACAAACTCGCAGGCCTAGAGGTTGACACCAACACCAATTTCGGCGGTGTGCCTCCACCGAGGGAAGAAGATCCCGATCTCGGTGATAGTGGCACTATTCTGGCTTCCAGGGTGGCCGAACTATTACCACCAACACCGAAAATCTAGGATCATCTTCCCCCTGTGGAGGCAACCCCCTGTGTTGTTGTTGGTGCCAATTTCCAGGCCTCCAGAAACTTCCAGGGGCCCGCTCGGATCTCTTGGTTCTGCCCTAGGCGCCCCTGGCGGCGCGCGCTCCGCGCGGGGGGAGGGGGGCCCCGCGCCGATCCGAGAGAGGTCCGCGCGGGCCGGCGGCTCGTGTGTAATCCTGCAGCTCCGGGACTTCCTTCCGCGCGCCCCTGCCGGGGCCGCTCGCGCTCCTCGGGCACGTGCGCTCCAGGAATTCCTGCTCCGAGCGTGCGCTCTCGCCCCCCCTCGCGCGCTCTCTGCCTCCTCATCGCCCGCCGTGCCCGAGTGGGCAGCCGCAGTGCGCCCCGGCTGCCTTCGGGCGCGGCGCGGAGCCCGCCGCCCCGACCAGAGCAGCGTGCGCCCCCCCTCTCCGCCTCTCCCGCTCGACCACGCGTAGGTGGGGCCTGTCCACCCCAGAAAAATGTAAAGTGCACCAGAAATATTCCCAAAATGCTTCAAAATAGTTAACAAATGGTCCCCATATTTTTTGGGTGGCTATTTTTGAGTATTCCTCCTGTAGAGGGACAGGCCCGACTTCAGACCGCGCCGAGGTGCCGCGGGGCGGGCCCAACTTCTGCCTGTGCTGCATCGGGCCGCTGTGCCTCAGCCTCCTGGCGCTCCCGCTGCTCTGGTGGCTCCTCGCGGGGGGTGCAACGTCGTCGTTGTGGTCGTCGTCGTCGTCGTCGTCGTCGTCGTCGTCTGGTCCAGCCGTCCTGCTCCTCCCTCCTCTCTTTTCCTCCTGCCCCCCTCCAGTCCGTCCTTACATCCTCCTCCCTTCGTCCCCTCGTTTCCCTTCTCAATTTTCCTTCTGCCTCCTTCCTCCTCATCTTACTCCTCTTCCTTCGCCTGTTCTTCCCCTCCACTTCTCACCCTTCCATGGCGATCAGGACGACGATGATGATGGCGAACACGATGGCGATCACTATTCATATGTTTGTGGCGGCGATGGGAATGGTGACGATGATCGTGATGACGATGACGGTGGTATTGACGGCGATGTTGTTGTTGGTATTATTGTTGTTGTTGTGGTTGCTGTTGGCGGTGATGATGATGGTGATGGCGATACTGATGGCAATTGTGATGGTGATGTTGGTGCTGCTGCTGACGTGGATGCCGACGACGAGCACGGTTGGGACGGTGATGATGATGATGGTGGTGGTGTTGATGATGATGATGCTGATGATGGTGATGATGATGGTGGTGTTGGTGATGATGATATGATGCTGCTGCTGATGCTGATGCTGCTGATGCTGCTGCTGATGATGATGAAGATGATGATATTGATGGTGGAGGTGGTGGTTGTGGTGGTTGTGATGGTGGTGATGGTGGTGGTTGTTCGGATTCTGATGCCGCTCGTAAGGTTGCGGTTCTTGATGATGTGGTTGACGATTACGATGATCATGACGACAAGGATAATGATTATGATTCTGTATACAGTTCGATGGTGGGAACGGAGCGACGGGATTATGATGGTGATGGTTCGGTTGAAGGAGCAAGAGAAGGAGCCTGAGGATGAGGATTTCTGAGGATGAGGAGGAGGAGGAAGAGAAGAGAAGCGCGCCTTTTGTTCCTTGAGGAGTCGCGGGGGCGTGCTCGGGGTTGCGCTGGAGGTGGGTCCGAGTCGAGGCAAGTCCTCGGTGCACATCCTCCGAGAAGAGGGTATCGGGGAGGGAGAGAGGAAGGAGGGGGGATGCGGAAGGGGAGGGCGGTCGGCACGAGCTCTGGTGGACGGGTCGGATGATGTTTTGCGATATCTGTGCGGCGAGGGAAACCTGGAAGGAATACCCGGACGTCCAAACTTGCAGTGGCTTTCCACTGTGGGGTCAGGAGGTTTCCACTCTCCGTCCTGTCGCTTCCCTCCGTCTTCGCTCCTGCCTCCTGCCTCACCTTTCATATCGTCCCTCCTCCCTCCTCCCTCTCCTTTCTTTTCGCGTCCTTCATCCTCTCGCCTCCCTTCCTCCTCCGTCCTCCCCCCTGCCTCCTGCCTCCTGGCCCCCCCCTCCCCCCTCCCTTCTCTTCCCCTCCCTTCCCCCCGACCCGCGAGCCCCGACCCGCAGGCTCGTCGCCTCCGCGACCTCGACCACCACGACCACCACCACGACCACGACGGTGCCACCGATCCTGACGACGCCGCCCCCGGATGTGACCCGGCCGCCGACGCCGCCGCCAACCCCGGAGGAGGCTCCGCCTCCCCCGCCGCCCCCGCCGCCCCCGCCGCCGCCCCCGCCGCCGCCCCCGCCCCCTCCCCCGCCGCCGCCCCCGCCGAC
>CAUYUJ010015797.1:120960-206054 GCA_963575745.1 Prorocentrum cordatum | reverse complement strand
GAGGAGGAGGAGGAGGAGGGGAGAAGGAAGAGGAGCAGGAGGAGGAGGAGGAGGAGGAGGAGGAAGAGGAGGAACAGGAGAAGGTGGATGAGGACTATGACGCGGGCGACGTAGATGATGATGATGATGATGATGATGATGATGAGGAGGAGGAGGAGGAGGAGGATGGGGAAAGGTAGAAGGCAGAAGCCGGAGAGGATGAGGATGAGGATGCGAGGGAGAATGAGGATACGGATGATGAGGATGATGAGGATGCTGAGGATGATGAGGATGGCGATGAGGATGGTGATGGTGATGGTAATGGTGATGGAGAGGGTGATGGTGATGGTGATGCTGATGAGGATGATGACGATTGCGATGGTGAGGGTGAGGGTGAGGGTGAGGGTGATGAGGATCATGATGATGCTGATGATGATAGTGCTGAGGTCTATGATGATGATGATGATGATGATGATGATGATGATGATGATGGTGATACTGATGCTGATATGTTTGGTGATGTTGGTGATTATGGTGTTGATGCTGATGGTGATGGTGATGCTGATGCTGATGATGCTGCTGCTGATGATGATGACGAGGAGGAGGAGGACACGGATTATGATGGTGATGCTGGTGGTGGTGATGCGTCTGGTCATGATATTGATGATATTGATGCTGATGATGTTGATGATGCTGCTGACGATGACGATGGTGATCATGATGGTGACGCTGATGCCAATCCTGATGTTGATGCTGATGGTGGTGGTGATGCTGTAGAGGAAGATGGTATGGTTGTTGGTGTTGCTGCTGCTGCTGTTGTTGTTGTTGTAATGATTGTACTTTTGAATTGAAGTGCTTCTCTCGGGCCTCCCCCCCGGTCTTTCACAAGAGTGAGGTGTCACCAAACTGTATTGTTGGGCCCCGATTTACAAGAACAGCGGTTCCCGCCTGATACTTCCTCTCACTGTATTCCCAAGTCGCGCTCTCGCGCTCGATCTCCTGACAATTTATGGAGGAATCGCGGTCTCGCGTGGGACTTCATCGAATTATTGGGACGCTGCGCCCTCGACACTCAGGAATCATGCTCTCGCTGTGAATTTCTTCACGGTTTATTTGAGAGTCGCGCTATCGCTCGAGACTTTCTCGCGACTCATGCGGACGCACGCTTCAGCAACCCGCCTGCCCCTGGTCCCTTCCTTCCATTCGTCCTCTCTTCCCCTGCCTCAGGGGCTGCACGAAATACACGTTGCCGGTAAGGGAGATACGCCCCTAAGGGGGTTCGATCGAAGACGAAGGGGGCTGGTATCAGGGGTTGGGGACATGCGTTTTGAATTGCATGCGGGCAGAAAAGACCGAGCAGTCTTACATTTACTGTTGTTATTGTTGTTGTTCTGGTTGGTCTTTGTTGCTGTTGTTCCTTTTGTAGCTGCTGCTGCTGCATTTGTTGTTGTGGTTGTAGCTGCTGCTGCTGCAATTATGGTTGTTGTTGATGACGAAGCAATTGCGGTTGATTATGGTGATGATGTTGATGATGGTGATGATGATGACGATGCCGATGATGATGGTGACGCTGATGGCGATGCTGATGCTGACGCTGATGGTGGTGGTGATGCTGCAGATGAAGATGTTATGATTGTTGTTGTTGTTGTTGTTGCTGTTGTTGTTGTTGTTGTTGTTGTTGTTGTTGTCGTAGTTGTTGCTGTTGTGGTTGTGGTTGTTGTTGTTAATGCTAATGTTGTTGTTGCTGCTGTTGTTGTTGCTGCTGCTGTTGTTGTTGTTGTTGCACTCTCACTCGTGAAGAATACTTTTTGTTGATTCCCCCCTCCAGGGCACATGGTGCTTTTTCAATTGAAGTGCCCTTCCCAG
Organism: Prorocentrum cordatum; assembly: GCA_963575745.1. Classification (NCBI taxonomy): domain Eukaryota; class Dinophyceae; order Prorocentrales; family Prorocentraceae; genus Prorocentrum; species Prorocentrum cordatum. Next base: position 204,209 of record CAUYUJ010015797.1, on the reverse strand, counting down.
GGCTCGCACCCTGTTTTTTTACCAGGGAAGGTCCTAGGTCTCAGAATTGTGTCGTTGGCCCCCAGTTTACAACAACAGCAACGGCTGCCGCGTCACAGTTCCTCATTCCCAAATCGCCTCCTCACAGTTTATGCAGACATCGCGCTCTCGACACTCAGGAATCACGCTTGCTGTGGATTTCCTGACGATTTGTTTTGGAGGATCGCGCTATCGCTCGAGACTTCCTCGCGATTCATGCAGGACGCACGCTTCAGCAACCCGCATGATCGACCTGGCCGCCTGGGCTCGCCTTTCCGACACGCCTGTTAGGGTCTACCCGCCCGATCTGCCCGTCTGGTTCTGCCACGTGTTTGCTGCTCCTAGCCCCCCACCCCTCCCCCATGTTCCTTCCTTTCATCCGTCCTTCCTTCCCCTGCCTCAAGGGTTGCACGAAATACATGTTTCCAGTAAGGGAGATGTGCCCCCGATCGAAGACGAAGAGGGCGGGTATCGAGGGTTTGAGATATGCGTGTTGAATGGCATGCGGGCAGGTCAGTGCGAGCAGTCTCAAATTAACTGCTGCATTTGTTGTTATTGTTGTTGTTGTTGTTGTTGTTGTGGTTGTTAATGTTGTTGTTGCTGTTATTGTTGTTGTTGTTGTGGTTGTTGTTGTTGTTGTTGTTGTTGTTGTTGTTATGGTTGTGGTTGTTGTTGTTGTTGTTGTCATTGTTGCTGCTGCTGCTGCTGTTGTTGTTGAGTTCTCATTCCTGAATAATTATTGTTGACCCCCCGCCTGGTGCACATTGTTTTTTGTTCGATTGAAGTGCCCTTCCTGGGGCTCGCACCCGTTTTTTTATCAGGGAAAGTTTTGAGGGTGAAATTGTGTCGATGGCCTCCGGTTTACAACAACGACGGCTCCCGCCCGATATTCTTCACAATTTATTGAAGAATCGCGCTCTCGTTTTGGACTTTCTTTCAATGTACCACCGGATCGCGGCTCCCGCTCAATATTTCCTTACAATTTATTGAAGAATCGCGCTCTCGCTTGGGACTTCCTCGCAACTTACCACCGAATCGCGGCTCCTGCCTGATACTTCCTCACAATTTATTTAGATGCCGCTCCTCGACGCCAGGAATGGCGCTCACGCTACATATTGCTTGGCGATTCAAGCAGATTTTACGCTTCAGCGACCCGCCCGCTCGACCCGCCCGTCTGGGCCTGCCCGCCCGACCAGCTCGTCAGGGACTGCAGTCGCCGCTCGCTGCCCTTCGCTGCCTTCGATGCCCCTCGCTGCCCGTACTGGTTCCGCGGTCGCCTTCGCTCGCTGCCCTTCGTGGCCCCGTTGCTGCCCTCAGTGGCCCCGTCGCTGCCCATTGTGTTCCCGCATTATATGCTCTTCGTGCCCCCCGCTCGCAGTCGCCCGTCGTGGCCCCATACGCATGCCCTTCGTGGCCCCGCTGTCGCCCTTCGTGGCCCTCTCGCTGCCCTTCGTGGCCCCTTTGCTGCCCTCAGTGGCCTCGCGGTCGCCCTTTTGTGGCCCCATGGAAGACTGCCCTTCGTTTCGTTCTCAAGGGCTTCACCAACCACACGTGGCAGGGAATGAATATACCCTCCAAAAGGGGGTACGATCGAAGACGAAAAGGGCGGGCTCCCAGGGTTTAGGAAGTTCTTTTTGAATGACACTCGAGCAGATCAGAGTGAGCAGTCTTAAAATGATATTGAACTCTCATTTCTGAAGCATAATTATGCCTTTCCTGGGGCCCGCACCCTGTTTTGTATAAGGGAAAGTCTTGAGCGTCAAACTGTGTCGTTGGCCCCCGGTTTACAACAACAGCGGCTCCCGCCTGAGATTTCCTCGCAATTTAGCCAGGACCCCCGCCCCCGCCCGAGACTTCCTCGCGTTTTATTCAGGAATCTCTCGCTTGGGACTTCCTTAGAGTTTATTCTCCCAGCGCTCTGGAGTCGCGCTCTCGCTGCAGACGTGCTTGCAATGTACTGAAGAACAGCGCCCTTGCGTTGGAATTTCATGCAATTTACTCAAACGCCGCGCTCCCGACACCCAGGCACCCAGGAGTCGCGTTCACGCTTAGGACTCCCTCACAGATTACATAGGAATCGGGATCTCGCTGCCCTTCGTGGCCCCGTTGCAGCCCTTCGTGGCCCCCTCGCTTTGTTTCGTGGCCCCGTTGCAGCCCTTCGTGGCCCCTCGCTGCCCTTCGTGGCCCCCGCTCGTTCGCGCCCGTGGTGGCCCCATATGCATGTGTCCTCCGTGGCCCAGTTGCTACCCTCAGTGGCCCCATCGTTGCCTTCTGTGGCCCCGCATTATCTGCCATTCGTGGCCCCCGCTCGTTCGCGCTCTTCGTGGCCCCATACGCATTCCCTTCGTGTCCCCGCTGTTGGCCTTCGTGGCCTACTTCGTGTCCTTGTGGCCCTGCTGTCGTTCTCTTTCGCTCTCGCTTTCGCTCGTCGCCGTCATCGTCGACGTCGTCGTCGTCGCCGTCGTCGTCAACGTCGTCGTCGTCGTCGTCGTCGTGGTCGGTCCCCTGTCCGTCCCTCTTGGGGTCGGGTCGACGTTCCGCGGCCGCCCCGCCGATCAGCGCTGCCGCTGGCCAGGCCGACGGTCCGCGGCCGCCCCGCCGCTTGCCGGGCCCCGCTTGCAGGGAAGAAAAGTATGCCCCCCAAAAGGGGTTCGATCGAAGACGAAGAGGGCGGGTATTGATGGTTTGGGAAATAGGCGTTATTGGACACTCGAGCAGATCAGGGCGAACAGTCTTAAACTGATTGTTGTTGTTGTTGTTGTTGTTGTTGTTGTTGTTGTTGTTGCTGTTATTGATTTTGGATGTTGACGGACACGTGCTTTCGGAATTCCGGGGGTTTCTGAGGACCTCCTGAGGATTCCTGAGGATTCCTCAGGATGGCTTGGGATTCCCACAAGATTCCTGGAGGATTTCTGAATGATTCCGGAAGGATTCCCGACGGATTCCTGACGGATGCCTCAAGGATTCAGAAAGCATATCCGATGGCTTCCTGAGGGGTTCAGTGGGATTCCGTTCTGTGTTTTTTTCCAAGGTTTCCTGGGGACTCCTATTCCGCTTCCTGCAGGATTCCTGGCCTCCTGTCAGATTGCTGTGACTTCCTCAGAGAGGCCGGGGAAATCTCGAGGATCCCTTGAGGTTTTCTGGTGTCCTACAGGGTTCCTTGAGGTTTCCTGGGGTTGCTTAGGATCCCCGAAGGATTCCCAAGTATTCCCAAGGATTCCTGAAGGATTCCTGACCCATTCTGAACAGAGTCCTGAGGGTCCTTGAGGTCCCCACGGATTTCTACGAGTTCTGCAGGATTCCTGCGGATTGCTAGGGGTCCCTGTGGATCCTGGAGGGTTCCTTTTTGGATTCCTTCGGGTTCCGGAGGATTTCTGCAGATGCCCGAGGAGGCCTGAGGGTTCCTGAGGATTCCCGAAGGAATCCTGGGGAGTGCACGGCGTCCCCACATGATTCCAGAAGGATTCCTGTCCCTGAGCCTTCTAGCTGACTCTTAACGGGTTTCTTGACGATCCTCGAAGGAATTCAGACAGATTCTTGAGGGTTCCTGAAGGAAGGAGTCCTGAGGGAATCCTGAGGGTCAGACAGATTCCTGATGGAATGGTCCACAGGATTCCCAACGCATAACTTGCTAGGAATCCGGAGGACTCCGCACAGGCTCTTTGATTTTTACGAAAGAAGATTCTTGAACATTCCTCAAGCATTGTTGATGGATCCCTGGGGATCCCTGAGGGTGCCTCAGGATGCCTGAGGGTTCTGAAAGGCTTTCCCTACGGATTTCCGAGGATGTCCTGAATACTCTTAAAGGGTTCATCGGGCTTCCTGAAACGATTCCTGAAGGATTCCTGTGTGTGCATCAAAGGTTCCTCAATGGTCCTGAGGTTGCATGAAGGTTTCCTGGAGGTTTCTGGGGTCCCCTCAGGATGCCTGATGGATTCTTCCAGGGATTGTGATCAGATGGCGACGGTAACGATAGCGGTGGTGATGGCGACGCTGATGAATATGACGATGATGCCGATGGTAACGCTGACGATGCTGAAGGAACCGTGACGATGACGAGGGCAGCGATGTCGCCTGGCTTGTCATGGTGAAGTCGTGTCCGCTCCCACTCCTCCCCTACAGCATTGTATTTGCACAGATAAGTAGAGGATATCGATCTGCCCGCGGCCAGTCCCGCCACTGCAAAACCAGCACTCTGGGTGTCGGAGAACAGTGGTGATGATGATGGTGATGCTGATGCTGATGCTGATGATGACGATGATGATGATGATTCTGATGATTGTGATGATGATGCTGATGATGATGATGATGATGATGATGATGCTACTGATTATGTTGTTGATGAGGATTGGGACCACGGGTGATGATGATGCTGATGCTGGTGCTGATGCTGATGCTGAATCTGCTGATCATGATGATGCTGATGTGAGTGGTGATGATGCTGATGCTGATGCTGGTAATGATCATGATGAGTATCACGGTGAGTATGGTGGTGATGCTGGTTCTGTTTATGCTGCGGTTGTGGATGATGATGGTGAGGGTTATACTCATGATGGTGTTGTTGAGATGATGGCAGTGGTGATTGTGATGATGATGGTGATGGCAATGCTGCCATCCGAATTAAATTTTGATGATGATGACGATGACCCTGGAAGGGATGATACGGCTGATGATGGCGGCGAAGATCTTAGCGACGATGATGCTAATTGTGAGTGATGGGGATGCGGGTGGTGTTTACGATTATGCTGATCATGTTGTTGCTGCTGCTGATGATGATTTGTTTTGGGTGTCGATGATCTAGATGCTGGTGATGATGATGATTTTATTGCTGTGGGTGATCATGGAGGTGATCATGATACTAATGCTGATGATGATCCTGATGGAGACGGTGATGATGCCGATGAGGATGCTGATGGGGATGAGGATGGGGATGACGATAAGGATGCTGATGCGGATGATGATGAGGACGATGCTGTTCATGCTGATGATGATGCTGATGCTACTGATTATGTTGTTGATGATGATTGGGACCACGGGTGATGATGATGCTGATGCTGGTGCTGATGCTGATGCTGAATCTGCTGATCATGATGATGTTGATGTGAGTGGTGATGATGCTGATGCTGATGCTGGTAATGATCATGATGAGTATCACGGTGAGTATGGTGGTGATGCTGGTTCTGTTTATGCTGCGGTTGTGGATGATGATGGTGAGGGTCATACTCATGATGGTGTTGTTGAGATGATGGCAGTGGTGATTGTGATGATGATGGTGATGGCAATGCTGCCATCCGAATTAAATTTTGATGATGATGACGATGACCCTGGAAGGGATGATACGGCTGATGATGGCGGCGAAGATCTTAGCGACGATGGTGCTAATTGTGAGTGATGGGGACGCGGGTGGTGTTTACGATTATGCTGATCATGTTGTTGCTGCTGCTGATGATGATTTGTTTTGGGTGTCGATGATCAAGATGCTGGTGATGATGATGGTTTTATTGCTGTGGGTGATCATGGAGGTGATCATGATACTAATGCTGATGATGATCCTGATGGAGACGGTGATGATGCCGATGAGGATGCTGATGGGGATGAGGATGAGGATGACGATAAGGATGCTGATGCGGATGATGATGATGACGATGCTGTTCATGCTGATGATGATGCTGATGATGATGACATTGGTCATTTCGACGATGGCATCGATGCCGAGAAGGTTGATACTCTAGAGTGCAGGCACAAACATAGCGAGGCTCCAGTATTCAGGATGCATGATGATGATCGGAATGAGGATGAAGATAAAGATGATGCTGATGATTCTGCTGATGATGCTGATATTGTTGATGCTGATGCTGCTGATGATGGTGGTGGTGGTGATGCTGATGTATATGATGCTGATGATGCTGATGACGATGGTGATAATGTTGATGCTGATGTTGATGGTGGTGGTGAGGATGATGATGATGCTGCTGTCGATGATGATGATTCTGCTGATAATGATGATGCAGACGACGCCGACGATGATGATGATGTTGATGATGATGATGCTGATGATGATGATGATGCTGATGGTGATGGTGATGATGAGGATGATGGTGGTGATGATGATGACGATGACGATGACGATGATGATGATAATGATGATGATGATGATGATGATGATGATGATGATGATGATGATGATGATGATGATGATGATGCTGATGATGATGATGATGGTGATGATGATGATGATTCTGATGATGGTGCCGATAATGCCGAGGAAGGTGATGATCGCCTGCATCCGTCAGGAATCGCCAGCGTCCACTGTGCGACAGATTGCCAAGCAGATTCTCGCTTCGCCCGCGCGGACACGCGTCTATGGCGGCAATCTCCGAAGGATATTACTCCTACGGCTTTGTTCTTCAGAATTCTCTCATCAGTGGGATTCCTACAGGGATTCCGAGGCATAGTCGGTGTGGGTGTCGGTGTCGAGGGGGGAGTCGCGGGTTCACGGTTCGTCAGTGCAGGGGTTCGCCCTTAGGCCCTAGGGGAGAAGACGTGAAGAGGCGTACCGTGGGCCGGGCCAGCAAAGTGAGTGTTGAATTTGCTGTTGTTAGCGTTGCTGTTGTTGCTGATGTTGTGTTGCTGATGTTGTCGTTGTTGCTGCTGTTGTTGTTGCGGATGCTGGTGTTGCTGCTGTTGTTGCTGCTGTTGTTGTTGCTGCTGTCATTACAGTTGTTGTTGAACATTATTAATTCTAAAGAATAATTATTGTTGGGCCCCCTGGTGCACGCCCCCCCCCCCGCGCCTAGGCCGCAGCCACATTTTCATCATTTTCGTGAGGAAGCCTCAGGTAAAACGATGTGATCCAGATCCGGTTGTTTTGTTGTAATCCGTTTTCCCTTGCAAAAAACACTATAAAATGACATTTCTTGTTCTAATATAATCAAATTTCAAGAATCCCTTGCAAAAAATAAGGTAAAGTGGACATTCGCGCGCGCAAGACGAAATCCTTCCAAAAGCTTAGTGTTCGGAGCGATTTTAACATAAAAACATAAAAAACCAATGGTTTTTCAACAACAAAAATGTCAAAATCTCATCCCGCGCGCTCTTGCGGATTCGTAGGAAACCCAACACTTTTTAAACATTTCTGTCAAACGGGCTTTTGCGAGCAACTTTTTCGAACTTCTGCGACAACGGTTGCGCACCTGCCAGGGCCATCATCCCTGTCAAATAATACCATGCGGGACACATTCGTTTTTTCTTCGCGCGCGCACGCCGTCGTCGTCGGCCGCGGGGCCCTGAATAGTAGCCACGGTCGTCCGCATGCCACGAAGTGAAGTGTCCGAACGTCATAGGGCGGGAAGCTGGGTGTGGGTGGTGGCGAAGAGTCGTTTGGAAATTTGGTAGAGCTTGAACCGGCCCCCCCACAAAGTGGGGGTATTGCCCGCCTCCTATGAAAACCCTGGCACTGGTGAGAACGGAGTGTCCCCAGTCTTAAATGATTGTTGTTGTTGTTGTTGTTGTTGTTGTTGTTGTTGTTGTTGTTCTTGTTGTTGTTCTTGTTGTGAGATGATGATGCCGCTGGTGAAGCTGTTGCTGTTGTCGTTGTTGTTGTTGTGGGTGTTCGAATTTGCGTTTTGTTTTTATTGTTGTTGCTGTTGTTATTGCTGCTGTTGTTGTTGAACTCTCATTTCTGAAGAATTGTTTTGTTGATCCCCCATCACCGGTGCATATTTTTTGTTCTCAATCAAAGTGTGCCCCTCGACGATCGCACCCTGTTTTTTGTCAGGGAAAGTCTTAGTGCTCAAACTGGGCCCCTGCCTCCCCGGATTGCAACAACAACGGCTCCCGCATGAGACTTCAGGATCCCCGTTCCTGAGACTTCCTCACAATTAAGATCGGTGCTCCCGCTTGTGACTTCCTCGCGATTTTGTCTGGACCCCCTCTCCCATCTGAGACTTAATCAAGACCCCCGCTCCCGCCAGAGAACCCTTCACATTTTATTCAGGAATTGCGCTCTCGCCTGTGACCTCCATGTAATTTGTTCAGAAATTGCGCTTTCGACGCTCAGGAAACACGCTGCGCCAAGGACGCCGTTACAATTTACTTAGTAATCGCGCTCTCGCCATACTCAGGCATCCCGCTTGAATGTCCCACCCTCCCGACCCGCCCGTCAGGGGATCGCCCGCCCAGCGTGGGCTCCCGCCCGAGTCTTCATTCAGGAACGGCGCTTTCGCCTAGGACTTCCTCGAACGTTCACGCTCTTACCTTCCTGCTCCTCCTCCCTCTCCCTTCTCCCTCCACTCTCCTCTCCTCCCTTCTCCCTCCCTCCTCTCTTCCCTCATCCTTGTGCCTCTCTGCCCTCTCCCTCCTTTCCCTCCTCCCTTCTCCCTCCCCTCTCCTGCCTCCTCCCTCTTTCTTTCTTTCTTTCTCTCTCTCTCTCTCTCTTTCTCCCCTCTCGTCGCTTCTCTCACTCTCTCTGTCTCTCTTTCTCTACCTCTCCTTTCCCCCCCCCCTCTCTCTGCCTCTAATCAACCGCCACCCTCTTCGCTCCTTCTCTCCTGGCGTTTTCCCTCTTCCTTCGTCCCTCCCCCTCCCTTCCTCCCACGAGGAGGATTTATGTGGGAGGGGGTGTGATGCCGAAGGGGGTAAATGAGAAGATCGTGAGGGATGTGGGTGTATGAAAGGAGGGATGGGCTTACGGAGGAATGGTCGGATGAAGGATGAATCCAGGGTTATGATCAAAGAGGGGAAGGATGACTTTAGGGGGATGGACGTGGGGAGGCAGGAAATGGATTGTGTTGGTCGAGGCGGAACATGTCGAGGAAACTGAGGACGCTGGACGATGGGGGAGGGCCGAGAGGGCAGGAGAGGCGAGGTGGGCGACGATGCGGTGGATGAAGGCGAGGACGCTGAGATGGGAGAGGACGACATGTGAGAGAGGGAAGTGGACCATGAGACAGTACAGTCGGCCCTGATTCGTATGTCGACCCTGCCGTATCGAGGGTACCCTTGCGTCCTGAGTTTTTGCAACCTATGCCTTCTGAGTTCCTAAGGCAACGTGGTCCTCGAAAGGGTATCGTGTCCTCTTGCGTGTCCTCTCGAATCAAGTCCGACTTTATCCCCATTACACGATCCCCAGAAGGTGGACAAGAAGGTGTTCTGCTGCCTCCATGCTGGCAGGGGCTGCCCGACAACAGCGCCTCCGCCCCCCCCGCCCCCGCCGCCCCCGCCGCCCCCGCCGCCCCCGCCGCCCCCCACGGTGCCTCCGCCTCCGCCTTTTGTGCCACCCCCACCGCCGCCGCCGCCGCCTCCTACGACGCAGGAGATGCATATGGAGACCGCGGGGCGGGACCAAAGCCGCAGACTTTCATTCGAGCGCCCGCTTGCGCCATGGGGGGAGGTCCCGCAGTGTAGAGGATCCACATCGGGTCCAGGGTTCCTGGAGAGCGTTTGCAAAGTATTGGCCGATAAGGGCCGTTCTTGGGGGGGAGGGGACGAGACGGGAGGGGATCGGTGACGTCACGTTTCGCGCCGGCGCCGTTTGGCAATGACTAGGACGGGCCGAAGACAGCTTGGATAGCAGGTACCTACAGGGATCTGCCACGGCCGAGCACACGCCTATGGGGATTTGCTACGGCAGAGCGCCTCCCTTTTCCTTCTCCTCCCCCTCTTTCCTCCTCCTCACTCCCCTGTCATATCTCCTCACTCTCCTTCCCCGCGTCGTCGTCGTCGTCGTGCTCCTTCCCTGCTGGGGAAATTTGACCAAACAAGACGGGACATTTGCTCGGTGTGAGGCTGAATAGACACGACGTTGCCAGTCCAGGCAAGAGCTTGATACACGTGGCCGTATGTCTTTCCAGGCTGCGGCCCCTCGTGTGTCTGAGTACGCCAGCCATCCGCATGTGCATCCAGCAACTGGCCTCCGCATGCTCCGCATGTGATTCCAGCTGCGTCTGTTTCCAGCTTGTTCATTGCTTAAGACACCCAGCTTGAGATTATCGACCTTAGTCTCATAATTCAGAAATAGGATGCAGTGCGCTACTGGTATGATTGAGTAATTAATCATTCAGAGTCAAAGACTATTCACAACAAGTGATGCCTTGCGCTCACGAGCTGACGCCGTTCTGCACGCCCCCCAGTTCGCCCCAGCGATATGGTGCGTACGTTGCTGTGCAGCGAACCGCTCAAACACGGGGGATTAGGACGACAAGCGGAGACGCACGAGGAAGAGGACGGAGGACGAGGACGATGACGAGGCCATTTCCCCCCTCGGGCCGAGGGGCGCCCGGACCAGTCCCGGAGCACGAGTCGATAACATAGTGCAATCAAACAGGTCGTTTTTGCCTGGCTCCGCATTCCCAGTCGGCGCCGGCACGACTCGTGACGTTATCAGGGCGGGGGATGGGGGGGGGAGGGGAACGGGGGGGGGATGTCGTGGCCAGTAACGACCGCTACCGCGAAAAACACAATGAGGTTTTGCGCCCCCCTCCCCATATGGAAATGGGCCCCCAGGTTTTCACGTCCCCCCTGGGTGGGATGCGCGGCGCACTATGACCAGCAGCACCCTGAGCTTCAAAACCAGCAGCACACGCAACACCATCAGTACAGTCAGTACCAGCAAATCCAGCACGCGCAGCAGCACCAGCAACACCAGCAACATGATCAGCAACACCATCATCTCCAGTATCAGCACCAGTACCAGCAACACCAGCAGCACCGTAAGCACCAGCTTCTGTCCCTCCTCGTTCCCCCTCCTTCTCCTTGCTTGCGCGCCGAGACGCAGGAGACGAGGATGGTTCCCGTGACTGTCATGCCGACGGAGGCGCCCGTTGGGGGTGGCAGCGGGCATGGGCGAGGAGGAGGAGGAGGATCGATGGCCCCGCCTCGCCCTGGGTCGTCCCCTCCCTTTCCCCCTTTTTCCTCTCTCATTCTCACCTTCCTCTGTTCCCATCTTCCCCGCCCTCCCCCCGCTCTCTCTCTCTCTCTCTCTTCCTCCAGCTCCCCCACTCCCTCCCCCCTTCCCCTCCCGTCTCCGTCCCTCGCCCCCTCTCCTCTGCTTCCCCATTCACCCCCCCTGGCCCTTCCCTCCCACCCGCCTCCAGGGGTCTCGAGGCCCAGGCCCCGAGAAGCCGTGGCTCTCTCGATTCCCCTCCCCGCGGCGTGTGCCGCGGGCGCACTCCTGGCCAGGGCTGGACCTAACCGGTGTTTTTGGCGATTTCGTGGGCCGTTTTCGTTTCGACTTCGTTTTGCGGTGAAGGCGGGTTCGAGACAAAAGCGATGGAAAAACGAAAACAACACGAAAACGAAACACATTGTTTAGGTCCAGCCCTGCTCCTGGCCGTTCCCAGCAGGTGGGCGCTGCCCGTCGGTAGTCAAAGGCGGGTACTTTCGAACTTCCGGAGTCCATTCTGCCTTCAGGCGCTTTCCTACAGGCGGAGGCCAGTCCACAAGAGACCTGGCACAAGAAACCCAGCCCTGAGACCCCCGGACGTCCACTGGATTTTTTTGTGTGGGAACGTCACGCTTTCCATCGCGACGCCAACCGAAACCCAGTCGAAACCCAAGAACCTGGAGGCAGGTTCTTGGGTTCAAGCACCAATAGAAACCCAGGGCACCCAGTCGAAGCCCAGTCGAAGCCCATCGCAAACCCAGTAGAAACCCAGGGCACCCTGGAGGCAAGCAGGGTGTTTCTTGGCAGGGGTCTCCACTGTGCTCCAGGAGCCGAGCCGCTTCCCTCCTCCCTCCCCGTGGGGCGGACGGAGAGCCGAGCCAGTGTCAACGCCTTCTTTGTGTGTCGTGCTCCTGCCTAACAACTGCTTCCCCTTCCGACCTGTCGGTGCGCGTCTGCGGAGCTCCTGGGCAGCGCTTCCCTGGGCTCGCTCGCGGCTCCCGGGCAGCTCCTGGGCAGCCACCGGGCAGCGAGTCCAGAGCTCCTGCGCCCCGTCCCCGAAGAGAGCTGCGGGAGAGCTCCAGGAGAGGCTCCAGACCTCGCCAGAGGTGTGCAAAGACTGCACCAGGGAGCCCGAACAACGCCCAAGAACGCGCCCCAAGAACGCCTCAAGATGGCCCAGGAGGCCCCGAGCACGCCCCCAGACGCCTGCAAGAGGACCCCTCCCCCCGCCACCAAACCTCCCCGGCCTCCACCCCCTCCCCCAAGAGCGGCGAACATATCCGTATCCGCGCCTTCGCGGTCTGGATCCCGGGGCGCGATCCCGCGGATGCGCGGTTGCACGGTTAATTACGTTCCGCGCGGAGCATCCGCGAAAGCACGCCCCGTGCCCGCGGGGTCGCGGCCCAGAGGCCCGGTCCGCGAAGCCGCGGACACGGACACGTGTTTTGCCCACGATTGCCCTCCCCACCCCCGCTCGCGTCCGGCGCCGAGGCTCCCATCACTGCGGTGGTCACGACCCCGGCACCAGGGACCACGTCGGAGCCGTACGACTGCGCGGCGGGCTTCGCGAACTGGGAGGCGGGATGGTCGGACGACAAGAAGGCGCCCAGTCAGAGGAGGGAGCGATACCAACATACCGCTACCCTTCCTTGGTCGGACGGGGCCAGGACGAGGATGCATCCGTTCCAGGGCGTTCCAGAAAGCTCTCGGGGAGTTTCAGAACGCTCTGAGAAGGCCGCCTCGCCCGAGACATCCTCCATAGCCGCCGGATCTCAGAGATTCTCGATTTCTCCTCACCCGATTCTATCCTCGTCCTGGCTTCTTCTTGCCTCGTTGCCACGGCCGGGTTCGCTCCGAAATGTTGGTTAGAACGCGCCTGGGAAGAGATCCTGGGGAGGGGTGGTGTAGACAGGTACCCGTCTGTCCCCTCGCCCGAGAGCGGGGAGGCGAGGAGGCAGGGCCGAGGTTTTCGCTGACGGTCTTGACGCTTTGGGAGCCCCCCGGGGCCTCCCGGAGCACCTCCGCGGGCCTGCAGGGACCACGGAGAGCCTGGCTGGACAAGGGGGATTGGGGAGGATGGCCTCGTGCGTGAGGGTTGCCAGGATTTCCGCCACCACGTAGCGGTGAAAAAGGTTGAGCTCAGCACTTGGGGAGCAGGTCGCGATCACTCATGTGAAGACGGGACTCGGGACAACTTAAGATTCACAAGGAGGGGTGGGGAATTGTTTAGCCATCCGGACTCCTTGTCTTCCGAGGTAGAGCTGTGAGGGAGATGCGTGAATGGATAGGAGGGAAGGAGGAGGTAGGCGTCAATAGAGGGAGAAGTAGTGAGGAGGGAGGAGGGATTGAGGATGGAGGCGGGAGGTGAGGAGGAGGGAGGAGAGAAGGGGGCTTTAACGACGGGTGATAGTGGAGAAGGTGGGATATGATGGAGCTGGTTGGAAGGGGCGAGGAAGGAAAGGGTCAGGGATCGGGAGGGAGGGAGGCGCGAGGATGGACGAGGGCAGTGCAGAGGATGCCCTGCATGGGGGAGCAGAGGAGCAAGCCGGGCAGGGGGAGGTCGAGGCTGGAGGAGGCGGCGGATGAAGCCGGGCAGGGGGAGCGGGAGCGAGCAGGGCGGAGGGGGAGCAGTCTGGGCGGGATTCGAGGCAGGAGCAACATCGATACGAGGCAGAGACGGAGCACGAGGAGGGGAAGGAGGCAGGCGAAAGCGAGGTGGAAGAGGACGCACATGAGGAGGAGGAGGAGGAGGAGGAGGAGGAGGAGGACCATGAGTGGGAGGAAGACGAGAACGAGGCGGAGGGTAAGACCACGATGGGGAAGGCTAGGGACATAATCAGGACGAGGCGTGCACGAGGAAGCATTTGATGAGGAGGGTACATGCGAGGTGGTCGAGGATGGAAAGGATGAGGACGGTGAGGATACGATGACGAGGCGGAGGGGTACGTGACATGAGAGAGGGCATCCTCCTTCGCACGGGGCCCCTCGCTCGCCGCCGACACTCTCGCGCCCCCCCCCATTGGCCCGTCCGGGTGCTCCTTGTCCACGTCCCTTCCGTGCTTCCCTTCTCGGGGGCGCCCAAACGGGGTGGTGACCACACCGTGCGGTGAGTCGGTGGGGGTTCGGGTTCACCGCACGGTTTTGGGGTTCGGGTCGCTCTCCGAGGACGTTTCGGGCGACAGGGGCCTCCGAGGTCCCAAGACCGTGCGGTGACGGGCCGTGCGGTGAGGTCTTGGGGGATTTCGAGGTCACCGCACGGTCTGTTACCGCACCGTTTCGGACTCCCAAACCGAGCGGACATCAGAGACGTCGCCCCGACGCGCTCGCAGTCGCGCCTTGCGATCGCTCAGAAGCCCTCGGCGACATGACCAGAGGCTTAGGGTGGCAGCGGTCCTGGAAACATTCGGACCACGTATGGTTGTGATTTCGGGCTTTTTTTCCGCATCGACGTAACATGCGTTGAATGATGTGTGCACGGCAGTTTTGTTTTCTACGGAGGCCTAGTTTCAGGACGGTCCAAGCGGGCCCTCTGAATTCAACGGCTGTCGAGTGAGTTTTAGGTTCATTGTCGTGCACAAGTGTGCTGCGTTTTCACAGAATCTGACCACGTAAGATTCTTCCACCGGCAGGGTGTGTGTGTGTGTGTGTGTGTTGTACTTCTTTTTCTTCTTCATTATACGTTTCTCCTTGCCCTTCCCTCCTCCTATTGTGAAGGCCTCACGGCCGGTGCCGCCGACCTTGAAGGGGGAGCCGGAGGCGTGTGGGAAGGACGGATTCGAAGGGGAAAGCTTCTGCCAGGTAGGTGTGTTCCCCCTCTGGGGGGGGTCACAACCCCCTGTGTCCTCCCTCCCACCCCCTCACCCCCCCGGCGGGGAAGGGATCAAAGGGAAGGGGCGTCTCTTCGACTCGATTACGACGTTGCTCGATTTCTCTTTCGCTGGATCGTTTGAACAGGAGATCCCATGGACAGGGACAGGGGGGAGCGGTGACGGCGACATCGACGACGACGACGACTCAAGCAGAAAACCCTCTCACTCTTTTTCTGTCGGCGGCTGGGCAGAGTAATTGCTTGTAGAAACGGTGACACCGTTGTAGCGAATGGTTCTACAATGCAGGAAGATGGGAAATTACAGGGAGGGCGGCCGAAGGAGTGGTGGAGGAACGAGGGCCGCTTAGGGGGACGGGTCACACCCAGAGCGTGCGGCGCGGCAGGCCCCGCCGGCAGGTTTCGCGGCGGCTGCTGCGCCGGGGCGCAGCGGCGGCGGGGCGCAGGGCAGGTACCGAGACAAGCCTGGTGGGTCAGGGTACGTCCAGTTGGGAGCCTGAAGCACCAGGCAGTGGTGGCTGCGCGTGCCCCAGGTAGGGGGCGCAGAGGGGGCGGCGAAACGGTATCGCCAAGGGGTGTGTGGCCAGCAAGATGCTGGGCCGGCGGATGGTGGTGGGGAGGGGGTGGCCGGCGGCAAGACCAAGCCCGGCACCCCAGTTGGCGGCTGCAGGCAGCGGCTCGGCGCCATGGCGGCGCGTGGAGGGAGAACGAGGGGGAACAGGCGGCAAAACCAGGCCCAATATGCCGAACGCGAGGTGGCTGCAGGCAGCAGCCCGGGCGCTGCGGCGGCGCTCGGAGGGAGAGGGGCGGCCTCCACTGCCTGGGAGGACAGGGTGGGCCAAGAAGAGGGCCGGGGCCGCCGCTCGTCGCAAGGGTGGGCAGCAAACGGCGCTCCGTGGCCGGGCAAAACTGTGGGTGACGCTGGCGGCCCCCGTTGCCTGGGTGGACGGACAGGGTTGGCCGGGCCAGGTCGGGGTACCTAATCGGCCAGGGAAGGTGTGGGGCTGTTTTGACGGAGGATGCAGCGGAGGACAGTGGCGTCGTGCCGGCTGGGGTCGCGGGTGCCGCCGCCGCGCAGAGCGCAATAATTGCTCCGGGCCGCCATGGGTTCACCACCTGCTCGCTGCATCCTCCTGACACGGGCCGCCAGGGCCCCCTTCGAGTTGCGGACGTGTGTTGAGACGTCCTCAGGACGCACCCGCCCCTTGCCCTACTTCCTGTAATTAGTCCGAGGTGACCGAATCCCAGAGGGCGCTGGTGTCTGGCGACGTGGTCCAGGTGCTGTGGACGAGGAACAGGAGCTCACGCCGTGCAGGCGAGGGCGCCTGCCCTCGCAGACTGGCGCTGGGGCAGCCGTCCGTCGTCGCTGGGGCAGAGCGAGGAGCCTCCGGGGCGGGCGATGGATTCCCGTTCTGATGTTTGTCGGCGGCGACCCAGTCGCCAGCCACCGCCGCGGCCCCAGCGGACTGCAAGGACGGTCTCCAGGCTCCGCCCCGACTGGATTGTGCTGGGCTTTGCTTTTCGGCCGTGGCGAAGAGGGACATCCGGGACGCGCGTCGGCGACGCGGTCGGCGTCGGCGCCGTCGATGGGGCCTGCGCCGGCGTCGGCGTCGGCGTCAGCGTCGGCGTGGGCGTCATCGCCACCGTCGTCGTCGGCGTCGGCGTCGGCGTCGGCGTCGTGGTGAGAGTCGGCGTCGTCGTCTGGGGCCAGGGCCGTTTGGGTTCCATGTGTCAGCCGTGGCGACGAGGGACGTCCAGGGCGCGCGCCGGCGACGGGTTCGGCGTCGGCGGCGTCGGCGGGATCGTCGCCAGTGTCGGCGTCGGCGTCAGGGCCGGCGACGGCGTCGTCGTCGTCGTTGTCGTCGTCGTCGCCGCCGTCGGCGTCGGCGTTGGAGTCGGCGTCGGCGTCGGCGTCGGCGTCGGCGTCGAGGTAAGCGTCGGGGTCGTCGTTTTGGGCCCGGGCCGTCGCGGGGCCGCCTTCGGAGGACGGGGGCCGTCCGATCCGCTGTCGAGGGAGTGCGGGCGGATGGGAGCGAAGGGGCCTCTGTTGACCAGGCGATCGAGTGCGGCTCTGTCCGCCTTTTTGGACACCTCCTCCCAGGGCAGCGGCGCCGCGCAACCCTGCGGGGCCAGTTCCCCAGGTACCGGGCGGAGCGGCAGCCCAGTACCCTCCAGGTAGTGGCGGCCATACGTCCCGTTGGGGCACTTTGCAAGGGAGGCCTCTGGGCAGAGAGCAACATCAAGGAAGATTGCGTGGACCTGGCCATCTGTGTCGAGTATTCGGACCCAGGCGCCAGAATGCATGTCTGTGGGGGCGTGCCCTACTCCATTCACCTCATCTCCTGGTCCTGGGTCGCTCCCAAACGGTGCGTGGTCAGTGGTTTGAAGCTGCGCCTTCCGTGCAGGTTACAGCCCACAGAGTAAGGTGCTCCGCGCCCCGCGGAGGGCATCCCTAGAGTTGCTCCTCATCTCTTACTTGTTCCGTTCCAGGGCTTGGGGGGCCCGGGGGCCCTTCGCGGGTGAGTGGCCCAGCTGGGTCTGCGCCTTCCCTGCAATCGGCGGAGCCCACGATGTGAGGTGCTCCGCGCCGCACGGAAGGCGTCCGAAAGGGCACGTGTTTTTTTCTCCCTCCGCCTTCCTTCCTAGTTTGGGGTCGCACCTAACCGGGGCATGCTCGGTTGAAGCTGCGCCCTGGCGTCAGAGCCCACAAGGTGGGGTGCTCCGCGCCGCACGGAAGGCATCCTGGGAATCCTTCCCCACCATTTCCGCCGTCCGTCTCAGGTCTGGGGTCGCACCTAAGTTGTGCATGATCATCAGAGTGGGTCTGTGCCCTCCCTGCAGGCGGCGGAGCCCGCAGGCCGAGGTGCTCCACGGAGCGCGGAGGGCGGCCTTGGAATCCCTCCACACCTCTTTCTCCTCCTTCCGTCCAAGGTCTTGGGGGGCGCCGAACGGGATCAGCAAAGTGGGTCTGCGACCTCCCTGCAGGCGGCGGGGCCCACGGGGTGGGGTGCTCCGCGCCGCGCCAGGGGGCGTCCATCAGCCTGGGGGGTTCCTCTCTCTCCCTCCCCCCTTGGTATGGGGTCGCACCGAACTGGTGCATGATCAGTGGGTTGATTGAAGCTGCACCCTCCCAGTGGGCGGCGGAACCCACAGGGAGAGGTGCTCCGCGCCGCGCGGAGGGCGCCCTTTGAATCCCTCTCCGCCCCCCTCCTTCCGTCCCAGGGTTTGGGGGGCACCATGCCGGTGCGCGGCCTGCGCCCTCCCCGCAGGCGGCGGAGCGCACAGGGTGAGGTTGCTACGCGCCGCGCTGAGGGCGTCCGTCGGGCCCGTGCACTTCTCCCTCCGCCTCCCCTGCAGGTCTGGGGTCGCACCTAACCAGTGGGTGCATGATCAGTGGGTTGAAGCTGCGCCCTCCTTGCAGGCAGCGGAGCCCACAAGGTGAGGTGCTCCGCGCCGCGCGGAGGGCATCCCTGGAGTTGCTCCTCATCTCCTCCTTCTTCCGTCCCAGGGCTTGGGGGTCGCACCAAACTGTTGCATGGTCAGAGGTTTGGGGCTGCGCCCTCCGTGCAGACAACGCAGCACCCAGGGTAGAGTGCTCCGCGTCGCACATAGGGTTTCCAGGGAATCCGTCCGTGTCGAAGGGGAGCCGCCCTGGGGTCGCCGTGGCAAGGCGGGGCGATTCGGGCGCTCCCAGACGGCTTCCGTTGAGGCGCAGTGCGGCAGGGGTTTCCGGATACCCCCAGCGTTCCAGGAGAAGTCTGGAGTCCGTCGAGAAGTTTGGGGTCGTCGTAGCGAGGGGTTTCGCCCCGCGCAGGGCAGCTGTGACGCGGTTGGACGGTTCGGGAACTCCCAGACGGTTCTCGTGGAGGCGCACTGTTGCAGGGGCCTCCTGAGGTCCCCAGCGCTTCAGGAGAAGGCTGGGATCCTTGGAGCTGGTCGGGGTCGTGCTGCTGGACTCCGTCGTGCTGGTGGAGTTCGCCCTGGGACAGCTCGGAGGGCGTGCGGTGTGCCACGATCTGTGCCCAGCCCGCCGCGGGGACCGTGAAGGTCGCGCCAAGACCGTCCAGGATGCTGGTAGACCTCACGCCAGCCAGAAGCGACAGGTACCCGGGCAGCTGTGCGATGTAGCCCGTGGTGGCCATAGTGCTCACGCGGCTGTGCTTCAGCTTTGTCTGGCGCCTGCCCCGGAGGTCCTGGACACCCGTCTCGCTCCCGAACGGGCGGGGCGGGGAGCCAGTGTAGCGCGCCCAACTACCCTGGGCGACCTGCCCGCGGCATCAGGAACGCCGGCGGCCGCAGCCGCCGCGGTTGGACCGCGGCCGCGGCGGCAGCGCTCGCGGCGGCCGGCCTCAGGTTGGCCGCGCGGGCCACGGCGACGGCGGCCCGGGTCGGCGAGCCGGCCGCCGCGGCGGCGGCAGCGCGAGCGGCGGCCCTCGGGCGGCAGCCGCGGCGGGCGCGCGGCGCCGGCGGTCGAGGGCCGCGGCAAGCCCGTCGGCGGCGCCGCGCTCGCAGCGTCACTGACGGCGCCGGCGGCGCGGGGGGCGCCCGCGGCGGCCGCGGCCTGGGCGGGGCCAGCGGCGCCCGCGGCGCGAGCCGCGCCGGCGGCCCGCCCTGCACTGGCAGCGCCCGCAGGCGGCGCAGCGAGGGTGGCCCGCGCGGCAGCGCGCTGCCGCTGCCGCTGGGCCGAGGGCGACTCCATGGGACCACGGGGGGGGTGCCGATCCCGGCGCCCTTCAGGGCGGCCGAAGATCAGATCAGGGCTGACTCCGGCCCCCAGGGGGCCGCGCTGGCCGACCATGAACCAATGGCTTGAGCCAGAGGCTGCGGCAAAAAATACGCCTCTCACACACGCCGACAGGGTCGGCGGATTTCCTTCTGGTTTAAATTTTAGACGGCCCAACAGGGCGCCACGACGACCCAACAGGCTCCCAAGAAGGGCCAAGAGGACCCCAACAGGGGCCCGAGAGGGAGAGCCCGAACCGAAAATCGGAGCCTCCCGCCCAAAGACGGCCCTAGGGCGCCAAGAGGCGTGCAAGAGGTCCCAAGAGGCCCCCGAGAGACCCCCCAAGACGCACCAAAAGGCCCCCAAGAGACCCGAAAGAGGCCCCAACAGGCCCCAGAACGCCCCGCGAGAAGCCTTGCAAGAGAGCCCTGCGAACCTCCACTTCGTCTCATTCCCAATACCCCCGCACACTGGCGAGATGGACCGAAGGCCACTAGATACTCCACCTCCTTATCCCGAATTCGGGCTACACGGCCTCAGGGCCGCTCAAGAGGGCTCGGATACAGGGACCCAAGATCAAACCGCCCTTCGCGTCGTGACCCCCAAGAAAGCCTAAAAGCGCCCCGAAACGCCGAATGGTCGCTCCAAAACGCCCAAGGCAAGCAAGCTTAAAAGCGCCCCCAAACGTCGAACGGTCGCTCCAAAACGCCCAAGGCGGAGCCAAAACGGCTCCAAGACGAACCGAACCAGGACCCCAGTACTTTCAATAGCAGCTCCCACAGGAACCGCCAGACAATCCCGAAAATATTCTGAAGAACCCACAAAGGCATCCAGAGCACCATTGTGACGCAAACACTTTCGAAGACGCCCCTAAATAGCCGTCGCCTTGTTCGCTCAAGCGTTCCAGTTTTGACGTCCCCATGTGATGCTCCACCTGCAGCGCGCGTTCGAACATTCGCTTCCCGTTCTGGTCTGATCAGGTTTCCTTCTGGTTTAAGTTTCGCGTTAGCGCTCGTACTCTTGCTGCTTATTTGCACCTTGCGTACTCCATTCCACCTGCCTCTCCTTTCCTCCGTTCCCACAGCCCACAATGGTGTGGCACAATGTATTCCAGATCCTTACAAGTAGTCGAACATTGAGCCGTTCTTAAATTACCAACTGAATGCTCTGATCTCCATCGTTTCCTTTTGAGACTTATTGTGCGCCTGTTTTCGCGCCAGTACGGCTCGGATGCGCAATCGACACCCATCGGCTCTGTCTGATCATGGTACATCCCAATTCTGCGCTATGCATCGGCAGGCGCATGCGTCGGTTCTAGTATATGTACCAGGGCCGTAGCTATCAGGCAGGATTAACACGTTGTTGGCCACGAGCATGATGGCAGTGATGGCGTGGGGGAGACGGCAGCAGGAAAGGACGCAAGGGTGATTGGGGTCTGGGGAGGAGGAGAGGGAAGGAAGAGGAATCTGTGGAACATGAAGGGGAGAACAGGGGCTTTGAAGGAATGGACGGCGAAAACAAGTTGTTGAGGAGCACGCTGTATGAGGGAGGATCAGGAGCAGGAGGACGAGGAGGGAGGGAGGGGAAGGCGGAAGAAACGGAGGACAGAAGCAGGGCGAGGATGGAGAACGAGCCGCAACAGCGGGGGATCCTGCGCTCTCTCTCTCTCTCTCAGCACGTGTCCTGCAAGGCGTGGTGCTGCGACAACAAGGGACTCGGGTGCCCCCCGTCGGAGCCCTTCGACTGCAACGCTGGCTACTCGAACTGGGAGGCCGGGTGGTCTGCGGACAAGAAGGAGCGACGCGGGGCGGCCGAGAGCATCTCGCAGTCTTGCGGGCGCCGGTCGTGTTCTCCCCCCCCTTTTCTCCCCGGACTGCGTCGTGAGAAAAGTCAGGAGGAACAAAAAACACGCAGACACAAGTAATCGTCGACTCCCAGGAAGATATGGGAAAATATGGGAAGTGTGGGGGAAGACAAAAACCCAGGAAATATAGGAACATATGGGAAATCCTGTTATTTCTGTCTATTTATTTGTGTGTCCCAGGGCCCCTTCAAAAGAGGCGCGGCAGGGACCTCCATCCGCCTGCTCCTCCTCCTCTTCCTTGCCTCTGCTTCCCGTCTCTCCGTCAAGACCCAGGGGGGGGGGGGCGGGGGGAGTGGGCAGCCCAGACCCCGAACAGGGGAAGGATGGTTTTGGAGCAGGGCTGGAGCCAACTTGGTGGTTTGGCCATCTCGTCGACCGTTTTCGTTCTGGTTTCGTTTCGCAGCCAAGGCAGAACGAAGACATAACGAAGGAGCATGAAAGCAACACCGGAACGGAAAACACCGTTTAGCTCGAGCCCTGTTTTGGACGAGGGAAGGAACAAACTCGCTATCGCCTCCGCTCAGAAGGCTGGTGGGATTGTACTTTGACTGGTTCGAGGGCCCTGTAAATGTTACGGGCGGGCTTCAGGAACCAGAGCGTCAGAACCTCTCCAACGTTGGCCTCACGAGCATGCCCGTCTCCCGATCGTGGTCGGCTGGGGCCTTTGCCAACCTATTCGCGGAGGGACGCCAACAAAACATCACCACCAGCATTGGGCCCTTGCCTGGGCTGGTGGCGGTGTATTGTTTGGAGCTTTCCTCGATTCTGGCACGGGGGGTGGGGACCACAAGGTCTCCGCCTTTTCGAACCATCGCTTTGCGTGTCGCTGCTAACCGTTGGGGTCTATTGTGGCGTGCGCGGCCTTTGTTTTGAAGGATTTTCGCACTGGCGCCCACCCGCGTCCAAAGAACCCTCCTGCTCATTCTCTCCCTCTTTCCCGTATTCCCTCCCTCTCCACCAATCAATCCCCTTTCCCATCCTCCTTCCCTTCCCCCCCCCCACTCCCCCCCCAGGATCCAGGACCGAGGGTGGGCTCTGGCAAAAGCTCTTGTCGTTGGCAGAGCAGCGAGCCAGGAGCCCCACCCTCTGCTTCGCGAACTGACCATTCCAGCCCCCTCTCCCCCCAAGGAGGGGCGCGCACGCCCCCGCACGGACGCCGCGCGCCCAGCGCTGACGGCGCCCACGCCGCGCCTCCCGAGGCGGACTGCGCCAGCATGGTGGGCTGGTGTTCCTCCGCCATCACCACCAGTAGGAGGGGAAGGGGGTCCTCCTCCTCCTCCTCCTCGCCCTCTTCCTCTTCCTCCTCCTCCTCCTCCTCCTCCTGCACTCCACCTTCCCTTCCAACGTCTGGTGGTGGTGGTGGAAAACAGGCCCATCACCCCGGGCCCGCGTGCACCACCGCCTCTCCCCCCCTTGCCCCCAGGAGTGGTGCTGCGCGAACAAGCAGATGGGCCGCGGCCCCAGCCGGCGGCCCCGGCTGGCGGCCCCTTCGACCCGCGCGCGCGCGCAAGCGCGGGCGCGCTCGGTCGGCATGGGCGCGCTGGCCGCGGTGCGCCCCGGCTGGAGGGATCGAGTGGAGGGGAGGTCAACGTGATCCCCAAACTGGCGCGCAAACCCTTCGGGGACCAGATGCCCGAAGACGAAGACTACGAGCCACCACATCACAATGATGATACGAATCATAAAGATAACTCAAGGGGTTTGTTTGAGAGTTATTTCGGAAGTCTCGCATATTGACTTTGAGACTGCTTGAAGTCATTGTGGGGATCCTCGAAGTGTTGGAGCCATCGTGGAACCCTGTTGGCCTAGGTGGGGTCTGGCTTGGGCGGTCGCGTATGCTACTTCGGTTGTTTTTGTGAACGCAGTTGGTCTTCGCCACAGCCTGCTCGACAGATGTTGAGTCATTCCGCGCATTTGTTCTCCGAAACCACCGATGCGCGGTTCGGAGGAGACCCATGGGATACGTGACATTGTCTCGTTGACGAGCATCAATGTTGACGTAGATTCTGTCCTTCATACGCGTGAGAGCGTGTGTGAGAGCGGCGACGACACACTGAGCCTCTTTGTAGGCGCCTTTCTGGCTTGGTCGGGAACTCTTGGGACGAGGAACCACCTCACGGGAAAATCTTGGACACGAGAAACCACACAAAAATATCTAGCACGCCAGGCGGGCTCGAGCTTGACGGAAAGATGAGAGCATGCGTCCCCCAAGTTAGTCAGTTGGGCATTCGGGGGACGGGCGTGGGAGAAGGAATAGCAGGTGGAGTGGGGAAGAATAGAAGCGGAGAATGACGAGAGGAGGGATCGGAGGAGGAAGAGACCTGTGGGCCTCTTGGGTCATTCTTGGGCGCTCTTGGGAGCTTCCTGGGGGTCTTTTAGAGGCCTTTTGGGGGCCTCCTTGGGGCTCTTGTGGGCCTTTGGGGGCTTCTTGGGGGCCTCTTGCCGTCTTGGGGGCGTCGTAGGGGCTCCTTGGGCCGTCTTGGAGGCTTCTTGGGCGGCTTTGGAAGCATCGTGGGCGCTCTTGGGCCGCGTTGGAGACATCTCGGACCCTGGTGGGCAGTCTTGGAGGCACTCTTGGACCATCTTGGGCGAACTTGGAGGCCTCTTGGGACCGTCTTGGAGGCTTCTTGGGCCGTCACGAGGTCATCTGGAGGACTTCAGGGCCATCTTGAGGCGATCTTGGGGGCCTGTTGGGCCGTCTTGGGTTGTCGGAAGGCCGAAAAGACGCTTAGGCCCTCTTGGGAAGGCTCGTGGGCTCTTGGGGCGACTCGAAGGCTTCTTGGGCCGTCCTAGGGCCATCTTGGACATCTTGGACCGGTCGTGCGGCGATTCGGTGCCTTCGGTGACCGTCCTGGCGACTTTGGGCCCTCTTGGCCCGTCTTGGGGCCCTCTTGGGCCCGAACAAGTAAGTCATGCGGGAAGGCGCTGGGAGCCCCATGAGATTTGTGAATCTGGGGTCCGGGCCCTTTAAATAATCCCAGGATCGAGGACTGAAGCTTCAGGGATTAGCCCAATTAATTAATTTGGGCTGCGCGCCACTGGCGCGCCGGCAGAGGCAAGGCCACCAGCACGCCTACCTCTTTTCACCCTTTACCTGAGGAAACTCCAACTCGTGCCTCAGGGCACGGTGGCGGAAGAAAGGGGGGATCCCCCGTTCTCTCTCGGGGGGGGGGGGCAGCGCCCTCGGCGGCGAAAGATTTATCATTCCTCCCTCGCGGCTGCAGCGGTTTTTTTTATGATCGGCCTGGAAATGTCGGGAGATTCCCCACGCAGTGTTTGCACTGATGCGTTCTTACTTGCCTTCTACCGAGTTGTGCCTGCGGGCCGCTCGCCGCCTCGTCGGCTCCCGCCGTCTTAATGCCGTCCGCTTTGCACCGCTTCGCATTACTTTGTATTGTTTTGCGTTGCTTTGCCTTCTTCGCTTGGCTTAGCATTGCTGGGCATTTCTGGGCATTTCTCGACATTGTTTGACATTGCCTTGCATTGCTCTGCGTTGCTTTGCATTACTTGGCATGTCTTTGCCATTGCTTTGCATTGCTTTTCGTTTCTTTGCGTTGCTTGGCATTGCTTGGCATTGCTTGGCTTGCTTTGCAGTGCTCTGGGTTCTTTCGCATTGATCTGCATAGCTTTGCATTGCTTTGTGTTGCTTTGCGTTGCCTGGCATTTCTTGGCATTGCTTCGCGTTGCTTTAGATGGCTTTGCATTGCTTTGCATTGCTTTGCGTGCCTTTCATTGCATCGTTGGCCATTGTAGCATATTGGTGCATTGCTTTGCGTTGCTCCGTATTGCTCTGCATAGCTTCGCATTGCCTGGATTTGTTTTGTATTTCTTCGTACGGCTCGGTTTATCTTTCCATTGCTTTGCATTGCTTGGCATTGCTCCGCATTGCGTTGCATTGCTTCGCATTGCTTGGAATTGCGTTGCATTGCTTCGCGTTGCTTTGCGTTGCTTGGCATTGTTAGACGTTGCTTGACATTGCTTTGTGTTGCTCTGCCTTGCTTCGCATTGCTCTTCATTACTTTGCATGTTCTTGCATTGTCTGTCATCTTTTGGCATTGCCTTGCATTGCTTTCCATTCACTGCATTGCTCTGCACTTCTTCGCATTGCTCTGCGTTGCTTACCATTGCTTGATTTGGCCTTGCATTGCGTTGTCTCGCGTTGCGTCGCATTTATTCGCATCTCTTTGCATTATGTTTCATTGCGTTGCGTTGCATTGCTGTGTGTTGCATTGCTGTGGATTGCTTAAGCTTGTGTTGTCTTGCGTTGCGTGGTCTTGCGTTGCTTTTCTTCGCTTTGCGTTGATTGCGTTGATTTGCGTTGCTTTGTTTTGCTTTGCACCGCCTACGTCGCAGCACATTGATTGCACCACCCAGGTTGCACCGCATAGTTTGCATGACGTCACTGTTTCGGGTCCACGTTGGCTGACATACACATACAGACACGCGCACATACATACATACACATATACATCCATGTATACATGCACACATACGTGCATGTATGCCTACGTACATACATACACATACAGACAACCATGTACACATACACATATATTTCCACATCCATACATTTGCATCAACACATGATACACATGTACATGTACAGTTATAGGTACATGTACATGTAAATGTACATGCGCATATTCATATGCATATACACATACATATACACGTGCTCACATACGTATACATATACACATACACATACACATAAACATGCATGCATGCATACATACACACATACGTACAGCCAAACGTACATACAAACATACAACACATATGCATGTACCTGCCTACCGACCTACCGACCTACCGACCTACCGACCTGCCGACTTACCCACCTACCGGCCTACCGACCTACCGATCTACTGACTTACCGACCTACCGACCTACTAACCTACCGACCTACCGACCTACCGACCCACCGACCTACCAACCTACCGGCCTATTGGCCTAAAGGCCTACCGGCCTACCGGCCTACCGACCGACCTACCTACCTACCTATCGACCTAGCGACCTACCGACCTATTGGCCCCGGGGAGCCCCCGAAACGCCCAAGGACAGCCCAAGACGACCCCAGGAAGCCCCTAGGACGTAAAAGAACGGCCCAGGACGCTCTCAAGCAACCCAGGATAGCTTTCGGTCGGCTCTCCAGGCTCCCAGGAGGCCTCCAAGAGACTTCAAGAGAGCTCCGAGAGGCCTCCCGAGAGCGCCCGGAGAACCTAAAATCTTTCTGTTTAATTTTTTTCTGGTGTTCGGCCTTCTCACCATTTCATGTTTCCAACGCTCCAACACCGCAGAAGAGGCCTCCAAGATCGCCCCAAGACGGTCCCAAGACGGGCCAAGAGGGCCCCAAGACTGCCGAAGAGGCGCCCAGGACAGCTCCAGACCACCCAAGAACAGGCCCAAGATGAGCCAAAGAGCGGGCCTCCAGAGACCTCCGAGGGGACTCCGGAACCCCCTAGACGCCCCCAACACACCCCAGAACCCTGAGAGACCCCAAACAAGCCCCGACGAGGCCCCCCAAACAGCCCAGGAGAGCTTCGAGAGTTGTCCTGCGAGAGCCCGGAGAGGGTGAAGTCGTTGATCTCCACTTGCTTTTTGCGACGTTTTTCGCCTTCTCACGTTTTCCTCGCTTCGAACGCTCAAAGACTGAGGAACTTGAAAAAAAGGGAAGTCCAGAGATTGCTTTTCTTTTCAAGTTCAACAAATATCCCCCCTCCTCCCGGGGGTCCCACACCTCCCCAGAACATCTGCGGAACGCTCCCAGTACCGCGCATTCCGGCCCCGGGGAACACCCGAAACGCTCAAAGCCAGCCCACGACGACCAGAAGCTTCCAGAACGTAAAAGGAAGGCCCAAGACGCTCCCAAGCAACCCAAGAGCCTTCGGTCGGCTCTCCAGGCTCCCAGAAAGCCTCCAAGAGACCTCAAAGACCGAGGAACTTGAAAAAAAAGGGAATTCCAGAGATTCCTTTTTTCAAGTTGGGACTCTTACTCCCCATCCTGTTCCTCGAGCCCCATCAAGGCTTCGGGGTCATATGCAGAGATTATTCGGGAATGCTGCTGAAGTCTCTGACGCTGTTTTGGCACTCTCTTGGATCTTCTTCGTATCCTCTTGGCTGCCCCTGAAACCACCGTAGAAATCGAGATCCCATAATCCCATGAGTTTTCAAAAAGGAAGTTTAGAAGTCCTTTTGTTTCAAACTCGCCCCTCCTTATTTCTTTGCACAAAGACCACGAAAGGCATCCACCTAGACCGTGGCTGGCATCCAGAAAACTTCTAACCCACAGCCCAGTCATGGGAACTTGAAACAAAGGGGAATTCCACAATATCTTTTTCTCAATAACGCCCCCCCGTGTCTACTCGTGCACAACAAGACCACAATTAAGGCCCCCCTCAGCTCCCAGAAAAGAATCCAGGAAGCCTTTGATGACCCCCAAACGTTGAGTACCTAACGGGAATGAATGATTTCTGCGTTTCCCCAGTTCCCCTGTATGCGCTTACGAGGCTTGCGCAGGGTCTCCAAGACAGCCTCTGGATGCACAAAACGACACAAGTATATTCCAGGAGTTAGTTTGTCAAGCCTAGCTAGAACTTGAGCGCGCGCGAAGCGCGCGCGCTTGTTCTAGTTTATATGCAAATATGCATCTGTACATACGTACTTATGCAAACATGTATGGATGCATGCTCGCATGCATGTATGTATGTACGTATGTATGTATTTAATTATGCTTGCATGCATGTGTGTGTATATATGTAAGCATGTATGTATGTATACAATCATGCATGTGTGTATGCATGTATGCATACACGTATGCATGTATGCTTGTACATATGCATGCATGTGTGTATGCATGCATGCATGTCTCCCTCTCTCTCTATATATATATGTATATTTATTGAACTTACATATATGTACATCTATATATTGTGGTGACCTCCGGCCAGTGCCGCCGATCTGGGGCGTTTCCGTTGCTGTCGGAAGCGCACGACGGCGGTCATGACCGGCGACGACAGCGAGCGGTGAGGATGATGATGATCATTGGGAATGGAGGCGATAGAGTAGTATGATGATGGTGATGATGATGCGGAGGAGGATGATCATGATGAGGTGGAGGGGGGTGGGGGGGGAGGGGCAGGCGTAGCAGGATGCTGAGGCTGAGGAGAAGCAGAAGGAAACCGAAAGTGGAAGAGGGGGAGGGGGAGAAGGAGGAACGTGACGAGGACGAGGAGATGTTCGGTGGTTGTTGGAGATGTTCGGCTGTTGCTGGAAAGCCTCTTTGGGGCCAGGTGTTAGCCTTATGTGGGTTGAGACCTCGCCGATTTGGCGCGCCTTCTGAACAACTTTGTGCTCGAGCTTTCTGCGTCGCAGTTCTTTGTGGAGCCTTGTGCATCGTTGGTCTCTGCTGAAAACCATGGCGTTTTTGGGGTCTTTGGGGCCTTCGCGCGGTCCTCTGCGGGCACTTGTGAGATCAAGGATGTGAAGGACACCGAAGACGGGCGAATCTGTGAAAGCGTGGAAAAACCTTTTGTATTGCAGCACTTGTGTTGCGACGTAAGCGCTGTGGAAGCATTTGGGCCGGTATTGGGCTTCTCGGGGGGAGTCTTGGAGGCAGCGTGGAGGCCTTTAGCAGGCGTCTTGGATGCATGTAGTGAGTCAGCTGGGGATCTTTACGGGGCTTAAGGGGGCCTCTCCGAGGCCAGTTGGGGGCGTCTTGGGGCCTCTTCAGGCCTGTTGGGGGCTTCCGGGGGCCTGGTGAGGGCTTCTTGGGTTGTTTTCGGCACTTCTTCCGGCGTCTTGGCGCCCTCTCGGGCGCCTCTTGGGCCCGTCTTGGGGCCCTCTTGGGCTTCTTCCGGGGGCCTCCTGGGACATCTTGGGCCCCTCTTGGGCCGTCTTGGAGCCCTCTTGGCGGCTTCTTGGGCCTCGTTGGGGCGTCCTTGGGGCGTTTGCGATGCTCTGGAGGCCCAAGGGACGAATATTCACGTTGAAAACAATATGGTGCATTATTGATTTGTGCTTTTCGAGGCCCTCTTGGGGAGGCTGTTGGGGCTTCTCGTGGGACGCCCTGAGTTTTTTTTTTTCGGCCGACTGGATGTCATCTCGGGCAACTTGGACGGATGGTTCGGCGATTCGGGGCCGTCTCTGATCGACTTGAAGGCCTTCCTTCGTGGCCCGTATTGAGATCCTCCTGGGGCTGAACATGTCGCGCGAGAAGCCGCGACGCGCCCAAGGGCCCACGCGACGCGCCCACGGATATTTGTTGATTTGGGTTCCAGGCCTCTTTAAGGAGGATTGAGGGCTCGGATTTCATGGGGTCCAACTTGTGCGGGAGAAGGACCTGAGGCGCGACAGCCCTGCCGACGCTTCTTACGTGGCCCACTTGTCCCTCCAGCAGCTATGCAGAGGTGTGGCGTGGCTGACCGCGCTTCAGCGGACGCCGCGCGAACCATTGAGCCCGCTCTGTTCAAGGTGGCTCTGAGGCGCAGGCTGCGTATCTGTGTAAAAGGATGCCGATTCGTTCTGCTCCATTTGTGGGGGCACCATGGACAGCTACGGCGATCATGCCCTCGTGTGCCCATGCAGCGGAGAACGCGCGGTCCGCCACAATCGCTTGCGGGACTCGGTGTACGAGGACGCAGTAAGGGGGCATTCGGGCCCAGAGAGGGAGAAGCCTGGTCTGCTCCAGGAGCGCCCGCTGGACGACGGCACGCCCCCCAGCGGTGGCGGAAAGGGAGGCCCCAGGCGTTGCGAGGTCCCGGAAAAGCCCTGCTGATGCGTTCTTCTTCCAAGCTTTGGGCGGCACACTTGCTGCCCTGGACTTCGCTTGCACGTCGGGTCTGCGCGCGGACTTGCTGCGAGACGCTGCGGCGAACCCTGACTTTGTCCTGAGCGCGCACGAGGAATCAACGAAGTCTTGTAAGGCGCCTGGAGAGACTGTCGCAACAGAGGAACTGTGCAATGGCGCAGGTCTTTCGTCCCAGTGATCATCGGAACTCACAGCGGCGGTTGGGGGAAGAGCACGGCAGAGTTTGGACACGATCGCCGAGCATGTGAGCGCCTGTTGTCGTTGCGAGGCAGAGGTGGAGGGCTTGCGACCAGTCCAGTGATTCTCATTTTTCTTTACGGGAAAAACGCGCGGGCCTCCTCTGCGACACCGTCTGAAACCTGCCCTGGGCGAAGAGGTAGGCAGTGGGTCGCCAGGCCACGTGCCGCCTCTCTGGCAGTGAGTGCCCTTTCTCCTCCGCCGCCGTCGCCGCCGCCTCCTCCTCCTCTTCCTCCTCTTCCTCCTCCTTCTCCTCCTCGTCCTCCTCCTCCTCCTCCTCCCCCCTCGTCCCCCTCTCACTCGTACGGTGGTTTAGCTTCCGTTGCCGTGGGCGGGGGAAGGTTAGGGGTCCTTTCAGGCCAATCCCTCTTGCTCCGCTTCGCTGAGCTGCCAAATTGTTGCTCCTCCTCCTTTTTTTTTCCTCCTCCTCCTCCTCCGCTTCCTCCTCCTCCTCCTCCTCCTCCTCCCTTCCTCTTTTCCTTCCGCTCCTGGCTTCCAGCAGGCGCGCGAACACTGCTAACGGGGGGGTCCGATAGGTCAGACTCCCCTGCCGCGCGCCAGCCGCCTCCGCCTTCCGGTTCCTTCATGCTCTTTCCACTTCCTTTCTTCGTCGTTATCCTCTTTCTCCTTCCGCACTTGCGGACCGTAATTTGTGACGTGTTCTTTGCGTGTTGCAATTTTTGCAGACAGTATCTTCAATCGCCCGCTGACAGATCTCTGGTGCACGCCGACGGGAACACTCGCAAAGGCAAGTGCTCAGCGGCGGCGCGGTGCTTCGAAACCGCGTGTGAGCTAGGGCCTGCGGCTCGTTAGCGGCCCGCTCCCTGCGGATTTGGGCGGTGCTGACGAGGGGCGCGGGCAAAGTTGTGCCTTCAGGGCGCGGTAGCGGATATAGGCTAAATGCCTCGGAAGCCGCCAGCACGCTTCAAGTAGGTCGGCCACGTCTGCGCGTTGCTCAGGCGAGAGCAATCCGTGAAACTGTTGCGAACTTGTCGAAGGAATGCGCGCGGCGCCCAGGCAAGAACCACATTTTGGAATCTGCCAGCCATTAGCTTGCGAATTTGGTTTCATTTTGGGGGCCTCAGGGTCGCTCGTGGTTAGGATTTGTCAGGCGAAGCGCCCATTCGACTGGCCTCGGGGTGCGACGGGGGTGACTTCTTCGTGGCACATGAATGGAGGTAGAGGAAGAGGACTCCCCCCTCCCTCCCAACATTTGTTTTGTTGTTGTCAGGCTGCGGCGCCCCCGTGTCGGAACCCTTCGACTGCGACGCCGGGTACAGCAACTGGGAGGCCGGATGGTCCCCGGACAAGAAGGCCGGGCGCGGGGCGCCACCCTAGAAGTGGGGAGAGTGGGACGGAAGGGGGAGATGGAAGAGGAGGTGGAAGAGGAAGGGGGACGAATGTTCATTGTTGGAGGGGAGGACGGGGGAAGAAGAGGAAAGGGAGGAGGAGGAGGAGGAGGAGGAGGAGGAGAGAGGAGGAGGAGGAGGAGGGAGGAGGAGGAGGAGGAGAGGAGGAGGGAGGAGGAGGAGGAGGAGGCGGAGAGAGGAGGAGGAGGAGGAGGAGGAGGAGGAGGAGGAGGGAGGAGAGGAGGAGAGGAGGAGGAGGAGGAGGAGGAGGAGGAGGAGGAGGAGGAGGAGGAGGAGGAGGAGGAGGAGGAGGAGGAGGAGGAGGAAAGAGGAGGAGGAGGAGGAGGAGGAGGAGGAGGAGGGGAGAGGAGGAGGAGGAAGCAGGAGGAGGGAGGAGGCGGAGGAGGGCGGCCAGGAGGAGGGAGGGGGAGGAGGAAGGAGGCGAGGAGGAGGGGGAGGAAAAGGAGGTGGAGGCGGAGGAGGAGGAGGAAAAGGAGGAGGATGAGGAGGAGGGGGATGGCAGAGGGATGCGGAGACTCTGGGGACGCTGACCGACTCGAAGCCCCGAGCCTACGAGGGGATCCCGCGGCCCCACCACGGGACTGGGCGGCGCCTCGGGGGGCGCGACCGCAGACGAGGCCGCAGACGAGCACGAAACCTCCCACGAATAATAATGATACGATTCATAAGACATAATTCGATCAATACTTAAACATGCGATAAGAAGAATATTACAAACTAATACCACTGCTAAGAATAATAAGGAATAGTACTACTACTCAGAATACCAATACTGATACTAAGAATAGCACTGAGACGAACACTAGGGCTAACAACTCTTAATACTGATGATACGAATGATCATCATTAAGGTAATGCGAACGCTGATCATTCGAGTAATAGTACTCGTAGTAGTACTAATAAGATGAAACTGACTATCACAAACAAAACAGTATGCATATTCGCACTGCTACGCTTAGTAATACCATCATAATAATGCAAACAACAACAATGCGATGCAGAGGGCGAAGCATAATGCTAAGCAACACAATAATAACACATGACGAAGAGGCCGCTCGAGACGCCCCCCGCGCCCTGGCGGCCCCCTTACAACCCCCTCGAAATCAAACGCACGTTTTTTTGTATCTCACCCCTCGCCACACAGTTTCAATGTCGACGGGCGCGCGCAGCGCGGCGAGCGGGGTCAACAAGGACTTCCAGTCGCCAGCATCGGCGTCAGCATTGACAATGGGGGGCCGAGGGGCAACGCTACGTCGCGGGAGAAACTCGCGCTTGATTTCGAGGAGGGACGTTGGAGCTCTCTCCCGAAGGGCAGGGGAGGAGGGGTACTGGCCCTCCGCAGAGGCGTACTCACACTGCTCCCCGCCAGGGGCTTTCAGCGCGCACGTGCTCGCTTGCAGCAGCGGGCCTCCCACGATGAAGCGCAACATGGCTGCTTGCAATCGGGGAGCGAACGAAGCTGCACCGCTTTTTGTTTCTGCTGTTTCTGGAGGTATTCTCGCCGCGAGATGCTTTCCAGCAGCTGCGCCTCGCCGATGGGAAACCCCAGAGGTACCGATGCCGCCACTCCCCTGGCCTGTCCCGTGGTGCGTGCTGACCCGGATTTCGCGGTGAATCCAACGGTGGCGTCGAGGGCTTCCCGGGAGGGCCACAACGGGGAAAACGGGCGAAGGGTAAGTTTTAGCCGCCTCCGAGCCGAGATCGTTCCGAGGGGTCTGGAGTCGTACGGAGCGGCCGCCGTGGGCCCCCAAGCGCTGCGGTGGTCACACCTTGTGGCGAGTCGGTGGGGATGCGGGGTGACCGCACGGTTCCGGGGCGGGGTCCGTTCTCCGAGGATATTTCTGGGGCGACTGGAGCCTCCAGGGCCCAGAGTTGTGCGGTAGCGGACCGTCCGACTGGGTCTTTCGTGTCGGCGGCGAGCGGGGGGGGAAGTGAGAAGGAGAAGGCCTTCTCAGAAGGCGGCGGGGCTTCTCAGAAGCCTTCGCGCCTTTCTGACAAGTTTTCTGTGTCTTCGGGGATGGCTCAGAACACTTCTCAGAAGGTCTGGGGATTTTCGAGCCTCCTAAGAAGGCCCGCCCCTTCTCATTTCCCCCCCTCGCTCGCTGCCAATCGTGGATTTCGAGGTCACCGCACGGTCTGCCACCGCACCGTTTTGGGACCTCGAAGTTCTGGCCCGAACACCACCAGTCACGGAGCGCGTTCTGCCACTCGCAACGTGTGTGTGCCCGCAAGCGACAGAAAACAAAACGTGCCTTCTTATGTGTAGTGGATCGTAAATCCCCCGCGGCGGATACAGGCCACTTGCGAGTAGTGTAGTGGAACGCGCTTGTCTAGCCAGGCCTAACGAGACCAGGGCCAGGGGCGGGAGCACAGTGCTGCAGCTGTGGCGCGGGCGGGAACGGGTGCGCGAGCGCGGTCGGGCTCGCCGGCCCGGCCCTTCCTTCCGAGGCGGGAATTTATCCGTATCCACCGCCTGGAGGGTCAGTTTTCGGAGCCTCGGCAGGCGGTGGGTATGGACATATTCGGGCCCCCTGGGGCCGAAATATATCCATATCCACCGCCCGCTGGGGCACTAGGACGTCGGTTCCCAGGCGGTGGATATGGACAAATCCCCGCCTCGCATTCCTCAAGGGAGCAGAACCGCCGCGACCCCGACGACTGGTGTTTCACTGTTGAATGGCCTTGGGTGCGTGTGCTGAACGGCCTCGCTTGTCGGGGTGCTTTATCATGGGTGCGGAGGTTCTGCTCTCCTGCGTCTTCTGGTGGCGCGCCCAGGGGGTGAGGGCAGAGGGGGCGGGCCTTCCCAGAAGGCTCAGACTTTCTGGGCCTTCTCCGAAGCCGGGGGCGGCCTCTCGGAATGCCGGGGGGCTTCTGAGAGGCCCCGCCGCCCTCCGAGGAGGCCTGCTCCCGCTCGCTGCCCCCCTCGGCGCGGCGCCGATTCCCCGGTCGAGCTTCGGGGACAGCGCCAGGTCAGAGTACTAGTCGATGCAGTTCGATGCAGCTAGGAAGCTGGACATGGCGCATCCAAAAACATCCGTTCGCATCTCTGTAGGGTGTGGAAGATCCAGCGCGCTGCGAGGGACTGTAGAAATCGTTATAACCTTAACGGAGGGATGGAGGTAGGGAGGGAGGGAGGGAGGGAGGGAGGGAGGGAGGGAGGGAGCAGGAGGAGGAGGAGGAGGAGCAGGAGGAGGAGCACGCGATTGTCTCGGACAACACATGCCTCTACAACCCAGGCGGCTGCTGAGTACGATCCTTTTCGAGTGCCACCGTCAGAATGACAGGTAAAGTTGGCTTCGCACGGGCTGCAGTCGCACACCGTGTGGCTTCACGTGGGCTAAAGTCGCACAATCGCAGGCACTCGTTCCCATGAGCATTCCGCGGCATCTTTTTCATTACGCCTGTCTCCTCTTTCACAGCAGCGGCCGTCACTTCAGACGACTTTGTATCCTATGTTTCGGGCAAGATTTTGAACCGCTCCCCTGGCCAGCTTCAGCGTGTCCGCTCCGCACGTGCCTGCTGACCCCTTTCATATTTCTCGGCCTACCACCCCCTGGATTAAAAAGTCCGGATCGGCACTGCAGGCCCCCTTGCATCGTCGCTCCCCGAGGGGTAAACATGACTGGCAAGAAGTACCAAGCATAATCGCAAATTCCAAGCAACGTAACTGGGACCGGAAATTTACTAGCGAGGAAGTCCCAAGCGAAATCGCGAATTTCCGGTCGCCACTGAGAATTTCCGGTCGCCTGAAAAGCGCCCGGAAATTTTTTTGGAGGAAATATTCGGCGGAATGCGGATTTCCGGTCGTCACCCCATTTGGCGATTATAATACTAGAGGGGGTGAGGATGGACTGGAAATTTAACCATGGCGGCCCCTGCGACATTGTACCGGGGCGGGAGCCGAACAACAAGGCTCATTCCCCGACCTCTGCGGTCCGGACTTTTTATTCCAGGGGGTTGTAGTACTTGTGTGCTTTGTGGCGTCGGAAAGAAGGACAGAGGAGGAGGAGGAGGAGGAGGAGGGGCTAACAGTTGAATAGAATGACCATGGCTGCGATCGCAATAACGAATAACGACATCGTTTTATGGCGGTCGCAACAAATGGTTGAATGACGACGACGACGGCTGCGCACAGCACTACGGCGCTGTGTTCGGGCGGGCCCAGGCCTTGGACAAGTCGCCCCAGAGCCTTCCAGAGCGCCCTGGAACGGCCGCGGCCGCAGATGCATCCTCCAGAACCGCCAGATCTCAGGGATCCCCGACTTGTCCCGATCCTGGTTTCGTCTAGTATACACTTGGCAGGGGTGGCTCGCTCGAGTCTTGCCGCCCCACTCGAGGTGTGGTGCTGCGAGAAGAAGAACATGGGGTGCGAGCACTGAGCTGCCCCCCAGCTCTGAGCGCTGAGCCGGACCCTGCTTCCCAAGGAAGCAAGGGCGCCGCCGGTGGCCGCCCATGTCGCCTCGGAAGGCTGCCAGCGGGACCAGGACCGCGCGCTCGTCGCGGTCCTCCTTTTGTCTGGCAACCGGCGGGGACGAGCGCCGCCAGCGAGGAGCCGCGAGCCCGAGCGAGCCCCTTTCTGCAGGGGTCTGCGCGATGGGCCCCCCCGGTGTGCGCGGCCGTTGCGTTGTGGGGCTGTTTCCACGGGGACTACGCGTCGGCGGCGCGTCAAGGGGGGGAGTGAGAGAGTGCTGGCCTTTCCAGACGGCGGCGCGGCTTCTCAGAAGCCCTCTGGCCTTCTGAAAAGCACTCTGTGGGTGTCAGAAGGCCAGGGGCCTTCTGAGCTTCCCCAGGAGGCCCGTCCCCTTTTGCCCCTCCCCCTGACGCGCCGCCGAGAACGGGTTGGGCGGAGGGGGTGGGGGGTCGGCGCACCCGGGGGGGGAGAGCGCTCAGGCAGGAAGGCAGACGGGGAGGACGGGGGGCAGGGCGAAGCACGCGTTGGGGTACTGCGGGTGATGGGGCTCGCGCCATGGCCATGGCCATCAGTACTGGGGAGCCGCCGGACAGGGGCGGGGTGCACGCGGCGACCGTGCCAGGGGGGCCACCCGAGGGGGCGGGGTATACGCGGGGGCCACGGTTCGAGGAAGCGCGAACATGGATCGAGCAACGGGGTCCCGTTTCCATGCGACATCGATGTTCTCCGTCGCCAAACCAGGCGGCATTGGTCGCATGCTTCAGGGGGTATTCTCCCTGATCCGTGGATCTGGTGCCCACGCACTTGATCTACAGATCCCTAGTCCATGTTAGCGTGCGCCTGAGTGGTGGTGAATGGAATGCGGCTCGCATGGGAGACGCCCCATCTCTCTTACCCGCTCCTGCGGCAGATCACGTTCGTTTCCGGTTTCCGCCGCTGGTCTTTATACGTCTCCGATATCCTCCTTGTCGTCCCTCTTCTGCTGGATACACATGACGAGGCCGACATTGGCGAGCCCTGGATGCACGTGTCCACAAGTTGTTCCAGCGCTCGACCTTGACATTGCCAGGTACGCCTGCCTTCCGTGTGTGTGTGTGTGTGTGTGTATCGAAGACGCCTATGGCGGATCACCGCCGCCCCCTGCCTTTAGGATACGCCTATGTGGCCAAACGTTTGGCATAGTTTGGCCACGCCATCGGACCATACGTTTCCCCAGCCGTTGTGGAAGCCTTTCGGGGAACACGTGGGGAGGAAGAGGAGGATGAGGAGAGGGAGAAAAAAGGAGGATGATGAGAAGGACGATGAGACCTTTCGTGAGCTTTTTTTGGAGTACCCTCGGAGCGCTTTGCGATTTTTTTGGTGGGTTTGGAGGCCTCTTCGGGGATTTGTGTGTGGGTTTTGGGAGCTTCTTGGGAGCCTCTTTGGCCGTCTTGGGGCGTTCCTGGCCTGACGCCGTCGGACGCCGTCTTGGTCACCTGTGGGCCGTTTTCGGGCCCACTGGGGGCGCCTAGGTGCCGTCTCGGAGGCCATCTTGGGCGTCGTGGAGACCATCTGGACCAAGTTGGCCTTTTTCGGGCCGTCTTGGGGGCCTCTTGGACCGTCCTGTGACCATTTTGGAGGCCTCTTGGCCGCTCTGGAGGCGATATTCGAGGCCTCTTGGCGTAGTTGCAGGCCTCTTTGGGGACTGGGGCCGCCTGTGGCTGTCTTGAAGCCATCTTGGGACATTTGGGGTGCATTTTGGGCCGTCTGGGGTGCATATTGGGGCCATCTTGGGCTCTCTTGGAACCACCTTGGCCGTCTTAGAAGCGTCTTTGATGCATCCTGGAGGCCATCTTGTGCCATCGTGGCCGTCTTCGGGGCGATTTGGGCCACGGGAGGTGGATGCTCGGCGCTCTCTGGGTGGCCAGCGGAATCGGCCGACGCCCCAGGGGGAGTTCTTTAGAAAAGAGCCAAGAACAACTAGTAATTAGCACGCCAGGCATCCCTGCGACATAACCTCCAAGGGCCTTTTGTCTTGTTCCCCCCCTTCCGCTCGGCGGTGAACAGGACTGGTCTTAAACCTCCACCCCTCCTATTCCTCCTCCTCCTCCTCCTCCTCCTCCTCCTCTTCTCTTTTTCCTCCTCCTCCTCGTCTTCCCCGCTCCTCCCCTTCGCTCGTCTTCCTCGCTCCTCCTCCTCGCTCCTCCTCCTCCTCCTCCTCCTCCTCCTCCTCCTCCTCCTCCTCCTCCTCATCATCATCATCATCATCATCATCATCATCATCATCATCATCATCATCATTCTCCTCCTCCACCTTCTCCTCCTCCTTCTCCTCTTCCTCCTCCTCCTCCTCCTTCTCCTCCCTCCTCTCCCCCTCCTTGTTGCTGTCGTCGTCGTTGTCGTCGTCGTTGTCGCGCGGCGGGTGCCGCGGAACAAATACTTAGTTCCCCCCTCTTGTTTGGACCCCAGTCCATGAGTAAGGCCGCCGAGCAATAATCAGTTACCCCCTATTAGGGGGTTTTGAAGACCCTCAGAGGTTATCAAAAGGGGGCGGTGGCCTTCGGCCCATCCCGCCACCGTGCCCAGGTTGTGGGCCAGAGGTCTGCTGGGGTCTCTTGTGATGCCTCTCGGATGCCTCCTGCGGAGGCCCGAGGGGCCTCGACCGGCCTCTGGGAGGCCTCTCTCGGAGGCGTCCGGGGGGGAAGCCCCTGGGGACCACTCTTGACGGCATGTTGGGTCTTGGGGGCCCACTCTTGGGTGTCATCTTCGAAGGGGGGGCCACTCCTGGGGGCTATCTTCGAAGGGGAGCCCATGTTGGGTCTTGAGGCCCACTCTTGGAGGCCTCGGGGGGGCCTTTGGGGGCCGTTCTTGGGGGCTATCTTCCAAGGGAATGCTCTGGAGGCCCCTTTCTTCCTCGTGGGCCCCTCGTGGGGTCTCTGTGGCCGTCTTTGGGGCCGTCTGCAGGCCCTCTTGGGGACATCTTGGGGGCCTCTGGTCGTGCGGCGATCTTTGGGGCCTGTTGTTCCGTCTTGGGGCAATGGCAACCCGAAAAGCCGAAAGCGCCGCAATACTGGAGCAACCTGAATCAGCATTTTTTTGTTTTGGAACCCTCTTGCGGGGCCACGTCGACTGCTCTTGGGGCATTTTGGTGGCCCCTGGGGCAGTCTTGATACCATCCTTTGCGTCTTGGAGCTTTCTTCGGCCGTCTTGGGGCCCACTTGAACCATCTTGGGACCTCTTCGGATCCTGTTGTTCCGTCCTGGCGCTCTCTGGCTTTTTGGTAACGTCATGGGGGACCGCCCAGCAGGCGCGCTTGGGCACGCGGGCAACCCTAGGAGATCCGGGATTTGTCCCTCCAGGGCCCTGGCTCCATCTGGAGGACCGATGAGGACTCCTCAAGACATGAGGACACTCATTTCGTACCTCGAGGCGCGGTGGCGTACACAGTGCTTGGCCTCCGCATGATCCGCATGTGAATCCAGCCGCGTGGAGTTTCAGCTCCCTGGTATGCTCCTCGCTTGGTTTGTGTTTCTCTCGGCCTGGCTCGACGATATTCTGCCAGCCAATGTGCAGACACTATTTCTTGTTCGATTATAATGCATCGCACCTCTGCAGATAACCAGTCTGTTGAGAAGGCGGTCCGTGCACGACCTTTGATTTTGTCGAGGGCTCGAGCCCTAATTGACAGCATGTTTGACACTCTGCAGCCCGTCTGTCAAGGAGCAGGGGTACCAGAGCGTTCTGGACTCAGAGTCGTAGAACATAGTGCGCTCGCCCATCTCTCTCTCTCTCTCTAGTTTCGGCTCGAGGGTCCCTGACCCAGTGTGCACCCGCGATGCCATGCGCCCCGCAACCTGCTCGGGCCTCGCGAGACAGGACGCGGCCCATCCCAGGCCGTGACAGACAGTCAACTCCCTTCAGCTCCGCGCGCTCGCCGTGGCTCCGAAGGGCCCTGTCCGGGCGTCCCCACCGTCAGGATACCAGTCTCGGTCGGAAGGAAGCTTGCGTCGCCGCCCTCCAGAGCATTTGTGGCGTCGCTTGGGCAGTCCTTTTATGTAGCGAACCCGCCCATAAGCATCACCTCTTTCCCGCTATCATGAAACTGGCAGCACCGCTCCGACGGAGGCTGGCCCAGGAGCGAGCCAATGAGATCTGTCCAGGACAACGTAGATCGGCGACACCATGCCGCACTATCCGCGCATGCAGACATGGCCTCAGAAGGTGACCCGCCACCAGCAGGAGTCGCGGTCGACGCCGATGCCAACCAGGGCAAAAGTAGATGCGACAAATTGGGACGTCCCCGCCGCGTCAAGGGTCGACGCGCACCAGTTGCCTCTCACCCCACACGCTAGAGGAAGGTGACCGCGTACTACAGCAGATTCACACACAAGATATACCTCTAACGCCTGCCCTTCTGGGATCCATCACCATTGACTGCCCAGGGAAAGAGTTCCGAATTTTAATGCTCCGCCGCACGGGCAAGGCTGCCAAGCCTACGCCAGGTCACATCCAAGGAGCCATCTACCAGCTAGGACCGGAAAAGGTGACGTGCCTCCAGGACGTCGTCCGAGTCTCCGTTGGCCCAGCCTGCAACGTCGTCCGGGCCCGTGCCGCAATCTGCCAGGCAAACGTTATTACGGTCACGCCCGCGGTCGAGGACCACGCCGCGGCTCGGTTCTCAAGCGCTGCACCCAGGCGGGCCAGGCACGGCGCACCAAAAAGGCCACGCATCCGCACATTTCAGCCAAACAGTGCGTCTCGCGCAAACAACTCCAGGGCGACCTCACGGACGCGTCCACAGCCGTGTTCGCTTCCCACTTCCGTGCCGTACAACAAGCGGAATCTGCAATGTAATTCTTAGGTCGCCACGGCACAGCTGCCAGCAAGCGCAAACTCACGGCTAAACTCGGGATCGAACCAGCAGACGTGTCCATGATTCTCGGCACCTCAGGGCAAGGAAGCGTTCAGTTCGAGGCAGTGACCCAAGCATCTACCGACAAACCGAGGGGCCTCTTCGTAGGTGTGGTTCGGCGGTGTCGTTTCGTTTTGGTATCGCACTGTGGTATAGCCCATTCCGTTCCAGACCCTGGCCGTGCTTAGCCATTTGTCAGCCTCACGGCTGAGCGGGAGTCCAGGGGACACCAGGCTTGATTACGCGTGGCCCCGCAAGAGACACATCAACGCTCGTTCCCCCCTCCTGCCTCTCCGTCTATCCCTCCCTCGTCCTTCTGCCTCTGTTCCTGGCACGGTTGTTCCTTCTCCTCTGCTTTCCTGATCTGTCTTCTTTCTGCGCTTGTCTTGCTTCCTTCTTTTCCGTCCTCTCTCCCTTCACTTGCCGCCTCCGCTTCCGCAGTGGCTGCCCGCCCTCCTCTCTTTCCGCTGCTGCCTCCTCCTCCTCCTCGTCCTCCTCCTCTGCCTCCTCGTCCCCTGTGCCTGCAGGTGCGGTGCTACCCTCCGCCGCCTCAGGGGTGTCTTGCTCGGGGACTCCCGCCGGATGATGTGCTGCCTCGCGCTGTGCCCTGTCCTCTAGGCCTGCAGGCGCGGGGCCATCCGCCTAAGGCCCTTCTCTTGCTGCTGCTGCCTCCTCCTCCCCCTCCTCCTCCTCGACCTCCTCCTCCTCGACCTCCTCGCGGGGCTACCCGCCGCCTCAGGGGTTTTCTGCGAGGGTTGCCCTCTGCAGGATCCGCTGCCTCGTGCTGCTCCTCGCCTCCTCGTGCCCGCGGGCGGGGGGGCGCACAGGCGTCGCAGGTGCTGGTCAGCATCTCCCAGCGGTGCGCCGAGGAGGACGTGAGAAGCCTCGTGGCGTCCATGCGGGCGCGCCCGCCCTTCCCCCCGCTCCGGCGGCGCCCGCGGGAGGCGGGAGGCGGGGGAGGAGGATCGGCAAAATGATGATGCTTGACGTTGTTGTTGTTGCTGCTGCTGTGGTTGATGTTGATGATGCTGCTGCTGATGATGGTGCTGATGGTGATCAGGGCGATTATGAGGGCGATGATGATGTTGATGTTGATGGTGTTGAGATCCTGATGTTGATGTTGATGATGATGATGATGCCGATGAGGAC
Organism: Prorocentrum cordatum; assembly: GCA_963575745.1. NCBI lineage: Eukaryota > Dinophyceae > Prorocentrales > Prorocentraceae > Prorocentrum > Prorocentrum cordatum. The sequence goes on along the minus strand of CAUYUJ010015797.1, from coordinate 162,029 downwards.
GAGTAGGGCGATTGTGATGCCGATGCTGTTGATGCTGTTGTTGATGCTGATATTGTTGTTGATGGTGCTGATGCTGATGCTGGCTATGACGACGATGATGGCTCTGATACTGATGCTGTTGATGATGATGTTGATGGTGTTGATGATGTCGCTGTTGATGCTGATGGTGATGATGATGATGATGACGATGATTAGGAAGAGGAAGAGGAGGGCGATGGTGATGCTGCTGCTGATGATGATGGCGATGATGACGACAATGATTCTGATGATGCTGGTCATTGTGATAATGATGATGCTGATGCTTATGCGGCTCATGATTGATGATGAGGATGATAGGGATGGTGATAGTGATGAGGGTGATGATGAGGGTGATGATGAGGGCGATTACGATTTTGCTGATGCTGATGGTAATGAGGATGCTGGTGGCGACGGCAACGGGATGATGACGATGTTGATGCCGATAATGATGTTGGTGTTGATAATGAACATGTGCGACGAAGACGAGGAGGATGAAGACGACGACGATGATGGAACGTGATGGTGATATTGATGGTGACGATGATGATGCTGCTGATGATGATGATGATGATGATGATGATGATGATGATGATGACGCTGCAGCTGCTGCTGATGAGGATGATGATGATGATGAGGATGATGAGAGGGATGATGCTGACGATGACGACGATTCTGATGATGTTGGTGATGGCGATGAGGATGATAAGCACGAGCTAGGTGATGATTATTGAATCGCTTCGCTCATTCCGCCGGCCCATGGGGAATTACGTATTCTTGCTTATGGGGTCTGTCTCGGGAGGCTTCTTGGTGGCCGCTGGGGGAGTCTTGAACGCGTCGCGTGCCGTCTGGAAGCGTTATGCCTATGGGGGTTCCTTCAGGAGGCCTCTTTGCGGCCTTTTAGGGGACTCTTAAACGCGTCGGGTCGCTTGCGCTTGCTTGCGTGCTCGAGGGGGCATTTGGGGGGCCTCCTGGGGCCGCTTGGGGGCCTCTTGGGTGCCTCCTGAAGGCCTGTTGGGGGCCTCTTGGGTGCCTCTGAGGGGACTCCTGGGGACTCCTGGGGGCTTCTTAGGACCGATGGCTCGAAATCTTGTTTCGTGTTCCCCCCCTGGGGCCTAACTTGGGGCGTTCTTGGGGCGTCTTGGAGGCCTCTTGGGCCGTCTCCGAGCCCTCTTGGGCCGTCTTGGGGCCCTCCTGGGGGCCTCTTGGCGGTCTTGGGGACCTCTTGGGCCGTCTTGGGGTGTCGGGAAGCCGAAAAGGTGAGAACGCCAACATCTCTCCAAAACCTAAGGACAAAGCAATGAATTTTGCCTCTTGGGGCCGTCTTGAGAGTGCTCTTTGGGGCCACTTGGGCTGTCTTGGGGCCATCTTGGGCGGCTTGGAGCGATCTTGTGGCATCTCGGAGCTTTCTTGTATCATCTTGAGGGGCTCTTGGCGGCCTCTTGGCCTTTTTTTGGGCTCCTTGGACGGCCTCGAGGGCGGCGCCCAGGATGAAAACCATCTCTGATCCGAGTCGCCTGGGACCTGCCCGGAGTACTTTTCGTCCGGGGACCCCCAGGGGCTGCCCCGCGCGCGCGAAGTAGAACTGCTGTGAAGCAGTTGCCAGAGATCTTAGCACGCCTCTGGCCCGTTGGGCCGGCGAATTATGGTAGTGATGGTTGCGATGATGCTGTTGTGGATGATGGCGACGATGACGATAATAACGTTGTCGGCATGCTGGCGATGATGATGATGATGATGATGATGATGATGATGATGATCAGGATGACGAATAAGTAAATGGACGACGATGGGTGAGGACGGCGATGGCGATGATGGAAGGTGTGGATGCAAGGGATGATGCTGCTGATGGTGCTGATGATGATGCTTATGCTGATGAAGCTGATGATGATGCTGATGATGATGCTGATGAGGATTATGATGCGGGGGATTAGGATGAGGGTAAGGATGAGAATTGGGATGAATAGGAATCTGATGATGTTGATGGCCATGCAGGTGATGATACTGCTCTGGCGGTGATTATGATGACTGTGGTAATAATAATGCTGACGGTGATGCCATTTTGCAATGTTCGTAATGGTCACGGCGGCGTCCTCGATCACGATGATGGCGATGGTTATGATGTTGATGTTGATGATACTGCTGCTGCTGCTGCTGATGATGGTGCTGATGATGATGATTACTATGATGATGACGACGATGACGATGATGCCCTTGATGATGAGGAGGAAGAGGAGGAACAAGAGGAGGAGGAGGCGGAGGAGGAACAGTAACATGAGGGAGGTTTGCTGCGCCACCCGTCAGGAGAGGTGCAGAAGTGCAGCCCAGAACCCCCTTAGGGAAACAACAAAAAAGAATATGCCCCTCGCTTCAGGAAAAGCCACGCGAAATCACGCAAGACCACGCGCCACGCCCTGTAAGGTTGAGGTCCAGCCCCGAAATTTTCAATCTTCAGGACTGATGACAGAGGAATCAAGGGACCTGAGGACCTTCCGCTTCGTGCCGGAGGCATGGTGGCGGATCACCTCCTCCCCCGCCCCCCTTCCCCATCTTACTTCCCTCCTCTCTTTGCTCTCTCGCCTCCCCGTTCCTGGCTCTCCCATACCCATTGGTCGGTGGAAGTAAGTCATACTCCCCAAGCAGTGCTTGCTTTTAGGGGTATCAACGTCGCTTTCTCATGGAGCTGTTTTGGTATGTTAGCTTTGCTCCACATTGCCGCCCGTGCCGCCTCGTGGGGGGCCTCGTGGGTGGCCCGTGCGCTGGGTGGGTACGCTGGGTTTGCGCCACGTTACTGCCTGTGCCGCCTCGTGGGCGCCATAGTTTGTACCACAAAGCTCACTCCACATAGCTTAACCCCCACAGTTTCACCTCGAGTTCACACTGCATAGCTTTCACCACATTGCTTACACCACAGTGCTTACCCCGCATTGTTCTTACCTCCACAGCTTTCGCCGCATAGCTTACACTATATAGTTTTCACCTTTCACCACATGGCTTGCACCGCATAGCTTTCACCTCACAGTACAATAACGCACTATCTAGGGTCCACGCTGGCTAATCTGGCCTACACTCCACCTACTTTCGGCGCTTTTCTACTTCAAGGGTCGGGCTGGCTTTCCTTTTTCCTTCGTCTGCAGGAGGCGGGCGGAGATCCAACCTACTCCCAACGGCTTCCTGCTTCATGCTTCTACCCACTCCTTTCGACCGATGGGTATAGCCCTTTCGCTCCTACTCCTCCCGCCCACTCCGCGCCCCGCTGCCCCTCCACAATTACTCAATATGAATACACTCTCCTCCATCCCCTGATGGAGTGCGCAAGATAGCGGGCACCATTCCGCGTACTGTTTTTTTTTGAACGCAGGATTTCCTGAAGTTAGATTTTCGTGTTTTGTTTAATGCTGCTCTCGCTGAGGGGCCGGCCTCATGTTCGGGCTTCCGCTTGTTCCGAATCGTGCTCCCGCTGCAGCGTGGGCCTCATTTTCGGATCGGTGTTTTGCCTCCGTCGTTCAGGATGGCGTTCTCGCCCCAGCGCGGGCCTCTTTCTCGCGCGCCCATCCGCCCGCCACCACCGCAACGCGCCCCGCCCCGCCCACCGCCACTTCCACCCACCAACGCACGCACGCACGCACGCACGCGCACCACCACCGCGCACCGCCACCACCACCCCACTACCTCACCCACCACCACCACGCTACACCGCGTCACACTACATCACACGCGCGCGCACACAGACACACACGCACGCAGACACACACACACACATACACGCACACACACACACACACGCACACACACCACCACCACCGCCACCACTACCACAGCCATCACGCACGCACGCACCTGGCCCACCACCAAACCACCAAGACGCCACACCACGTCACACCACAGCCCACGCGCACACACGCACACACAGACACACACCACCACCACCACCACCACCACCACCACCACCACCACCACCACCACCACCACCACCACCACCACCACCACCACCACCACCACCACCACCACCACCACCCACCCACCACCACCACCCACCACCACCACCACCACCACCACCACCACCACCACCACCACCACCACCACCACCACCACCACCACCACCACCACCACAACCACGCACACACGCACGCACGCACGCACGTGCACCACCACCCACTACGCACGCGCGCGCGGAGCCACAGGTCCGCTACGACACGCGTCCGCGGATAGAGAAAATCAGCGCCATGGTAAGGGATGGGAGGGAGGGGTAGGACGTCAGATATGACGCGAGCGCACATAGCTTGCCTCTCCCCCTCTCCCCCCTCCCCCCCTGCCAGGCCCGCTCGGGCAGGGCGGAGCACCGTCCGCCCCCCCCCCTCCGTGTTCCTCCGACGACTCGTGTGCAGCACACCGCGATGGCGGCTCCCGAGACCTCGTCGATCCTCGACCCGGGAGCTGTGCGAAGCACAGCTGTTCAGCCCGCGGGGACGAAAGACTGAGCACCGTGCCTGCGTTGGAGCGGGGCCCGAAGGGAGTCCGAGCATGGCACAGTCGAGACCGATGATAAGGATGGGCAGCCTTCCCAAAGGTGTCCATGCATCCTGGCCTTTTCGGCCCATCCTTGGCCACTCTCGTCTTCCAGCCTCGCTCGAGACGCTTCGACACTGGCTTCCAAGGGGCTTGAATGCTCATCGCGCATCCTTGCGATCAGTTTTGACCGTACGTTGCACGAGCGCCCGCGCGCGAGAGGCGATGCTGGCGGAGGGCGAGCCCTACGGTGGCGGCGCGGTGTACTTCGGGCACTTCTGCGACCTGCTGCTGAAGGACTTCTTGGCGGAGGCCGTGCCCCCCTCCGCGCCGCCGGCGCGGTCGCCGGAGGCTGAGCCCCAGGCGTCTGCTCGCTCGGATGTCGCGTGGAGAGTGGGAACCGGGGGCCCCCAAACGGGGTGGTGACCGCACCGTGCGGTGAGTCGGTGGGCATTCGGGGTCACCGCACGGCTTTGGGACTCGGGTCGTTCTCCGAAGATGTTTCGGGCGACGGGGGCCTCCGGGGCCCCAAGACCGAGCGGTGATGGACCGTGCGGTGAGGTCTTGGGGGATTTCGAGGTCACCGCACGGTCTGTCACCGCGCCGTTTTGGGACTCCAAAGGGAATCGGCGGCGGAATCCGAGCCGAGCCTCGAAGATCAACGATTCGGGCGACTCGATGGGTGGCGGGGGTAGGACTGCGGAATTCGTGGAGCATGCGGCGACGTCCGAGCCCCGATCCCGCCTCCTGTCGGTTCGGGAGAATCGGTGGTTGGCGGGGGTAGGGTTAAGTCGGGCCTGTCCCTGTACAGGTGGAATATTCAAAAATAGTCAACAAATCGTATGGGGACTATTTTTTGAGTTTTTTCGCTTTTCATATTTTGGTGTATTTTTTGTGGTATTTTTGATTTTTCGCCCAAAATCCCCCTGCAGGGGGACAGGCCCGACCCAAGGGTAGGGCTCGAATGTCGCCACCTGGGGTAGAGTCTAGGCGTCCCAAACTGCGTCGTGTCGGAGGATCGCGCCACGTCGCCAAAGCATCGGCGATACGGCTCGATGTGAAGCCCGATCTTCCCCACGTGGTCGTCGCCGATGAATCGCCGACGCCGCCGATGCATCGCAGATGCATCGGCGATGCATCGACGATGCGGCGTGATCCTCCGATCCCATCTACTCCTGGCCCCATCTGAGAGGCCTTTCAAATAATGGTTCCACCTCAGCCGCCCCCCTTAGCGGTTCACGCCCCTCGACATAGCATCAACAACATCGTCGTCGATGCCGAAGCTTTGCGGGGAGGATGGAATCTGCGCGGGGGGCGCGAGACACCGCGGCGGACCAGCAGACGGCGCGCATGCGGACAGAGACCGGGAAAAGTCGTGGGAAGAGTGCGGTGGAAAGTTTTGGCCGTTCTCGACCTGTGGGGTGGGGAGGGCGGAGGTGGGTTGAGGAGTCGGAGGCAGGGAATGAGGATGACGAGGAGGATGAAGAGGAGAAGATTGAATAAGACTAGACATAGGTTTATGACGACGACGATGACGATGACGATGATGTTCATTATGACGATGATGACCATGCTGATGTTGATGATGATGATGATGATGATGATGATGATAATGATCATGACGATGACGACGATGATGATGCTGGTGATGATGATGCTGATGCTGATGGTGATGTTGACGTTGATGGTGATGGTGATGTTGATGATGATGATGATGATTCTGATGATGGTGATGGTGATGCTGCTGATGATGATGATCGTGGCGACGTCGACTCCACTCGTACGATGCTGATGATGATGATGCTGATGCAGCTGATGGTGGCGACGACATTGACGATGACCTTCTGCTGCTGATACTGATGATTATGACCAGGATGCTGCTGCGGATGTTGGTAATGATGATGCTGCTGATGATGATGATGTCGAGCATGATGCTGATTATGCTGCTTTTGCTGCAAATGTTGATGATGACGATGCCGACGATGATGCTGGTGATGATGACGATGATGGTGATGCTGATGACTTTGCTTATTATGATGATGTTGCCGACGGGGATCATGCAAATGATACTGATGCTTCTGATGCTGCTGATGCTGCTGCTGATGATGCCGATCATGATGATACAACCGCTGCTGCTTATGGTGGCGCTGGCGATGATAATGGTGATGATGATGTTGACGATGATAATGATGCTGGTGATGACGATTATGATGATGCAGATGATGATGCTGATTCTGATGGCATGATGCGGAAGATTTTGCTGATCCTGATGATGATGACGATAATGTTGACAATGCTCATGATTATGATGATGACGATGATTCTGGTGCTGCTGGTGATGCTGACGATGATGATGATGCTGATGCTGAGTGTGCTGCGGATGCTGCTGATGACGGCGACGACGATGGCGACGATGATTATGATTGCGTTGATTTTCATGATGATGCTGATGCTGTTGTAGATGATTATGATGACGATAGGGATGATGATAATGATGATGCTGTTGTTTTGTGGTGATGATGGCGACAACGATGATGATGGTGATGATGCTGATGATGTTGATGATTCTGATGACGATCATGCTGATGCCGATGAGTATGCGGCTCTTGATGTTGATGATGGTTGTGCTGGTGATGATAGTGATGATGTTGATTGTGATGATGTTGCTGATGCTGATGCTGCTACAGCTTGTGATGACGATGTTAATGCTTCTTCGTATGCTGATGATGCTGCTAATGATGGTGATGATGATTCAGAGGATGACCATGTCGAGGCTGATGACGATAATGATGGTGATCCTAATGTTGATGCTGCATGTGTCGACGATGATGCTGATGATTAAGCTGCTACTGATGCTGAAGCCGATGCTGGTGATGTGAATGATGATGCTGCTGCTGATGATGACGATACTGCTGATGATGATGAAGATGATTTTGACGACGATGACGATGATGCGGTTTGTATCATGCTGTTGTTGATCATGCTGCTGCTGATGATGCTGCTGATGTTGCTAATGATGCCGATGATGGTGGTGATGTCGATGCTGCTGCTGATGATGCGGATGCAGATGCTGGTGATGATGATGCTGCTGATGCTGCGGATCATGCTGATGATGATCATGTTGATGAAGCTGTTGCTGATGATGTTGATAATGATGAGGCTGCTGCCGGTGATGATGCTGATGATGACGACGACGATGATGATGTTGATTGTGATGGTGATGATGCTGCTGCTGATGATGTTGCTGATGCTGCTATGATGATGCTGATGCTGATGATACTGCTGATGCTGATGCTCATGCTGGTTAATGATTATGTTGCTAATGCTAATGGCCATGCTGCTGACTGATAATGGTAATGATTATGATAATGGTGATGATAATCCCGATGCTGATTCTAGTGATGATGACGATGCTGCTGATGATGATGCTGAGTTTGCTGATGATGATGATAATGCTGATGATGTTGTCAATTACGATGACGATGGTGCTGACGATGATGATATTTTTTTGATTACATTCATGCTGCTGCTTATTCTGATGCTGCGGCTCTTAATGTTGATGATGGTTTTGCTGATGATGTTGATGATGCTGCTGGTGATGATGTTGATGATGCTGATCCTGCTACAGCTGGTGATGATGATGCTGTTGCTGCTGCTGCTGCTGATGATGCTGATGATGATGATGAAGAGGATGATAATGACGAGGCTGATGACGAGGATGATGGTGATACTATTGCTGATGATGCGACAATTGCTGATGAAGATGCTGATGAGGGTAATGCTGCTGCTGCTGCTGATGTTGATGATGATGCTGCTGGTGTGAATGATGATGATGATGCTACTGATGCTGATGATGATGCTACTGCTGATGCTGATGATGTTGATGATGTTGATGACGATGACGATGATGCTGATGGTGCTGTTGATGCTGTTGATGATACTGATGCCGCTGATTTTTATGATTGTGATGTTGATGATCGTGGTTGTGATGATGCTGCTGCTGCTGACGATGCTAATGCAGAGGATGGTGATGCGCTGATGCTGATGATGATGCTGCTGATGGGAATGCCGATGATAATGATGCTGATGAAGCTGCTGCTGATGCAGATGATTATTATGATGATGCTGACGGGGATGATGGTGCTGATGATGATGACGTTGAATATGATGGTGATGACGATGCTGATGATGATGCTGCTGCTGATGCTGTTGCTGATAATGCGAATGAGGCTGCTGATGCTGATGGTGCTGATGGTGCGGATGCTGATAATGCTGCTGCTGATGATGAGTATGCTGATGAGGATGATGGTGATGAGGATGATGCTGGTGATACATGTACTGGTGATGATGATTATGATGATGCTGATGATGATCATTATGAGGTTCATGCTGATGATGATGGTCGGCATGATGATGCTGCTGATGAGGATGACGATGACGATGATGATGGTACTGACGATGATGCTGATGATGATGATGCTGATGCCAATGATGTTGATATGCTGCTGATGCTGCTGATGATGCCGATGATGACGATGATGATGATGATGAGGATGGTGATGATGATAATGGTACTAGTGATGATGGTGATGATGCGGATGCTGCTGATGATGATGATGATTATTGGCGCTGACGATGATGATTATGATGCTGGTGTCGCTGATGATGTTGATCAATCTGATGATGATAAGGATGATGAGGATCATGCTGCTGATGATCAATGTGGTGTTGATGATTATGCTGATGCTGTTAATCATTATGATAATGATGCTGATTCTGATGATGATGCTGATGCTGATGGTGATGCTGATCAATATGGTGTTGATGCTGATGAGGATGGTAATACTGATGATGCTGATGATGATGATGATGATGAATGATGGTACCGATTATGCTGATGATGCTGATGACGATGATTATAAGAGTGAGAATGCTAATGATGATGATGATGGTGATGATGATGATGATGAGGATGATGATGCTGATGGTGCTGATGATGATAATGATTGTGATGCAAATGATGATGATCCATATAATGATGATGATGATGATGATGATGATGATGATGATGATTATGATGATGATGATGATGATGATGATGATGGTGGTGAGGATGATGATAATGATGATAATGGTACTGCTGAGGATGATGATGACGTGGATGTTGATGATAATGATGATGACGATGATGTCGATGATGATTGTGCTGATAATGAAGCTGATGATGCTGATGCTGATGATCAATATGATGATGAGGATGAAGATGATCATGATGACGATGATGATGCTGATGATGATGATGCTGGTGGTGCTAGTGATGATGATTATGCTGTTGATCCTGATGATGATGGTGATGATTCTGATGGTGCTGATGATGATTATCAATATCATGGAGATGAGCAAGATAATGATGATGAATGTGAAGGATGATTATGATGATGATGATGGTACTGAGGATGCTGATGATGCTGATGAAATGATGACGATGATGATGATGATGATGATGATGATGATGATGATGTTGTGGATGATGGTGATGTCACGGATGATGATGGTGGTGATGATGCTGGTAATGATACTGATGCTGATGATGCTGCTGATGAGGATGCGGCTGATGAGGATGCATGATGATGCTGATGATGATGATGATGATGATGATGATGATGATGATGATGATGATGATGATGATGATGATGATATTGATGATGATGATGATGATGATGATGATGATGATGATGATGATGATGATGATGATGATGATGATGATGAGAAGCACGAGGGTCGGGGGGAGTGTCCCCCACTGCGAAGGGAAGGCCAGAGCCCAAGAGGCAGTGCTCCCCGCGCGCTGTCCCCACGCGCTGGGCCTGGCGAGGGGAAAGAGCGCCGAGCACGGCGGGGCAGGAGGGCAGGCCTAGAGGTTGACACCAACACCAAGATCGACGTTGTGCCTCCACCGAGGGAAGGCGATCCCGATCTCGGTGATGGTGGTACTTCCAAGGTGACCGAAATATTACCACCAACGCCGAAATCTAGGATCACCTTCCCCATGTGGAGGCAACCCCCTGTGCTGGTGTTGGTGCCAATTTCCAGGCCTCCAAGCGGGTTGGGTGACCCCGCTCCTCCTGCTTCTCCGTGCTCCTGCGGCCCCTTGGGGTCTGGTGGGTGCAGAACAGCCCGGAGAGGGAGCAGGATCAGCATCGTAGTTTTCGGCCTGCTTTTTCCAGACATGGCGTGCATCGTGGTTTGGTCTGGTTTGGCAGTAGGCAGCGTTGGTCAGGATCGGCAGCAGCCCTCAGAGCTTGAGCGTGGTTCTTTATTGCTTGAGGCATAATGGGCATTATAGTCCCCGGCCCCCCCCCCTATAACGAAACGCCCCTCCCCCCCCAGTGCGCTCCTGGCACTGCCGCCGTGCGCATCCGGATCTCCATCGGCGTCCACATAGAAGTCCGCATAGGAGCCGGGTTCGCATTGGGAATTTCATGGGGATCCGCATAGGGAGGAGGAGGAGGAGGAGGAGGAGGTGGTGGAGGAGGAGGAGGAGGAGGACAAGGAGGAGGAGGAGGAGGAGGCGGTGAAGGTGGAGGTGGCGGGGGAGGGAGGAGGGAAGATCGTCGCATTCTATGATCAGCAGTTCTCTGGCGTGGCGCTCAGTTGCCCGCAGCAGGTCCTCACATACGTGCTCGTTCTACCTGTCCTGTGCACAGGCGCTGTGGTGTACAGCGCTGCGTGCACGCGGATGCTGTGGTGTAGACAGGCGCTGTGGTGTGCACAGGCGCTGCGGTGCGAGCAAGTATTGTGGTATACACAGGCGCTGTGTTGCGCATCGTTGTTGCCGTGTTACACATCCGTGGTGTACACAGGCGCTGTGGTGCACGCAAGCACTGTGGTGTACACAGCCGCTGCGTCGCACACGGCTGTTGCGGCGTATGCAGGCACTGTGGTGTACACGCGCGCTGTAGTGCACGCGAGCATTGTGTTGTACACAGGCGCTGTGGGCAGGTCGCCACCTACATGCTGCTCGCGTCGCTCGTCGCTGATCGTAGTCGTGCGCGCGGGCGCAGCTGTGGTGCTGGAGCCACACGGCGGGGGGGGCGTTACATCATACCCCCCCGCCCCCCCCATTCGCCAAGAATAAAGAAGCGCGCTCCTTCAAGAGCACCAGCACCGAATCCCATCCCCCCGCAGCTCCTCTGGAGCACCCTTCCGTACCCTTACTTGCCCCCCGTCCTTTAGGATGCGGGAGGAGCAGAAGCAGGAACAGGAGGAGCGGGGGGTACCCTGACACTCGCTGGTGTGATTTTTCAGTCCGTCGCCCCAGGGCGACCCCTTTCCCGGAGCCAGCTTCTCGCGCGGGATCCGTTTCCCACGGCCACGGGGCTTGATGACAGGTCCCTGGGGCCGACATCGAGGAAACATGCTGGGATTGGAAAAACAACAGGAACATGAGGGGGCGGGCCCTCTCAGAAGGCTCGGAAGGCCACGTGTCGTCTGGGAAACTTCCCAGGAAGCGCGAGGGCATTCGATAAGCCCCGCCGCCCTCTGAACATATGGGAAAATATTGGTAATCTTGTTATTTGTGTCTATTTAGTTTAATCGCTTCGCTCATTCCGCCGGCCCTGGAGCGCTATTTGGGGCCTCTCGGGGCCGTCTTGGGGGCTTCTTGGGGGCTTCCCGGGAGCGTCTTGGGGCTCCTTGGCGGCGTATTGGGCCCCCCTGGGGCCCCTTGGGGGGCTCTTTGGGGGCCCCTTGGGGCGGGAGGGGGGGTAGTCGATTGCAGTCCCCCCCTCGGAGGCCACGATCCTCGCGAGGGGTGGCGAAAAATAGCCTCCCCCCCGGGAATCGCCGGGGACCCGGCCGGGGATCGGCCGGGGTACTTTTCGTCCGGGGCCCCCCAGGGGCCACCCCGCGCGCGCGAACTAGAAATATTGTTAAGTAGTTACCGGAGATCTTAGCACGCCTCTGGCCCGTTGGGCCGGCGAATTTGTGTGTCCCAGGGCCCCTTCAAAATGGTCGGACATTCGGAGCACATGTGGGGCAGGAGAGCAGCCGTGCGGCCACAACGGCGGCGCCCCGGAGAGCGGAGGTGCAGAGCGGCCTGGAGCGCCTCCGCGGGGGGAGCGTCGACTGGCTCGCGAAGATGGGCTGGTGCATGCAGCAGGCCACGGTGGTCTCCGTGGAGCCCCGCTCCCCCGCCAGGGTGGGGAGCGCGGATGGGCCGACCGTCCACCACCACTGCCACAGGTCGGACGGGGGAGAATCGGGGGTGGACAAACCTCCTACCCTGACACGTCGATTAGCGAGTTGGCCGTTTTCGGTTCGCGAGAGGCCGTCGCGGCCGTCATTTCTGGTTCTAGGTCCGTCGGTTTCGGTCTTGGGCCGTTTTCACTCAAGGGAGTTTTATTGAAGGGAGGTTTGTCCACCGCCGAGAGAAGGGAGGATGGGGAGGTCCTTTTTCTCCTCCTTCCCCTACCTATGGCCGTGGTGGTGGAAATTCTGCCCATCAGGCGCGGGAGGGGGGTCCGCGGCCAGGGTTTGCCAAGTCGAACAAAACACGAACTTACGAAATGGCGTATGCGGAGCGATACGATATCCGGTTGGCGTTGGAACGATAACTTGCGATGTAGCGCCGCTGGCCCGCTTGTTACACGCTATCCCCCGCCGTTGCGATACTTACCGTGGACCGACTGTGCCCTGCTGGCAGGGAGATTGCGTGCACATGAGATACCCTCGCGGGGGGATTGCCCCAAAGGGATGGCGGATAGCTTGCCTTTCGGAGATCAACGCCAGCCGTAGGCTTTCCCGCCGTCGGGTGGGGGGGGCGCGTGTCCCAGGGCGGGCTGCCAGGAGTGCAGCACTGGCTGGCCGCCCCGGCGGCTCCACGGCGACGCACCTCGTCATGTGAGTGCCCCGCCCTCCCTCCCTCCTCACTCGCGGCCGCTTTTGCCTGTCTTTTCCTCCTCCTGCCGCCGGTTAATTTGTGCGGTCCGTTGCCCGGACCGCTTGAGCGCGCGTGCGGACTGTTTCTGCCGCGCTGCGACGTAAAACGCCCCAAGGGCGGATAGACAGCTCATTCCATGTCGCTCTTCGTCCGCTGCGTGGACACAGGCTTTCGGAGGCTCGCGCGGATCATTCCTTGGGTCGGCGCTGAGCACCCAGCGCCTGGGGGGGGCCCGCCAGGCCCGCGAGGCCCACGTGGACCTATGTCCTGGCTACGATGCCCACGAGGCCCGCGAGGCCCGCGAGGCCCGCGAGGCCCACGAGGCCCACGAGGCCCACGAGGGCCACGAGGCCCACAAGGCCCGCGAAGCTTACGAGGCCCACGAGGCACACGAAAACCCACGAGGCCCACGAACGCCCACGAACGCCCACGAGGCCCACGAGGCCCACAAGGCCCGCGAGGCCCACGAGGCCTTCTGGGCAGTTCTTTGCCCTGTAGGTGTCCGCTTGTTGGGAGGCCTGTTCCCGCCTCAGGGGCATCGGCGTTGAAGGGGGATCGGCGCCAGGGGGGAGGATGCGTCGACCCCCAATCGCCCACTCGGCATGAACGAGATGGGTACGGAAAGAATGGGTACAATGCCCTAAAGCAGTTCTTGCTCATTTTGAACAGGGCTCGCTGCCCACGCCGCCGCAGCCTGTGTCCATTCGAGGCAGAAGGCCGCCCGCCCAACAGCGGCCGCTGTTGGTTTGGGACAACTTGTGTTGTTTGGCATTGTACCCATTTTTCCGTACCCATTCCGGGTGTCCAAACATTCATTGCCGACATGAGCCCGCTGGCCTACTCCGCCCAGCAACGTGCGGATGTGTAATCTGGGGCCCATCGCCAATCCATCGGCGTCGCATCGCCGATTTCAGCTCGATGTTTCCCCCCAGAGCTGGTCTCTCCATGACGTTCCGCCCCCCGCCCCACCCTCTTTCCTGCTTCCCCCTATCCCCCTCCTGTGTGTGGCCGACCATGGCCGTCTACGGGGGGTCCGATAGATCCGGGACTTCCAACCCGTCTTCGGGGCCCATACCCGAATTGGATCCCCTTGCCGGGGGGTTCTCCGGGCTATATCCGATCCGTGACCAGCGCCCCGCGAGATTCTCAGATGGGAGAATGCCGCGGGCCTGATCTATGATTGTAAGGGCGGCGCCTTCGAAGAAGCAGCCTTCTTCTAAGAAGCCTTTCCCCTTCCCCGACCCCCCCTCTGCGCGCCGCCAACATGCATCGCCACCCAGCGCTGCCCGCGAGATCCTGGGAGTCGGGCCTCCGAAGCGGCGGGTCGAAGTAGAGCTTGGCCGCGCAGGGGGGGTGTCGGGCGACGGCAGTGCGGGCACGACCGGATCAATGTATAGGGTCAAGGTCGGATCGGGGAGGGTACCCTAAGTCTCTTCGTGTTGGATGCTCTTGTGCATCCTGGGGGAGGGTAGTTTCCCTTGGGTGTTCTGTGTGTTTCGGCTGGCGGGGGGTCTCATGTTCTTGAAGGGTGCTCTTCCGTCCTCGGTCCGACCGTACTTTCGGCAGTTCGCGGCTGAAGGCCCCCGGCAGCCTTTCCAGGTTGGAGTCGGCGTTGGATCTGAGGTGGCCCAGTCGTTCCGGCGAGCAGGAGTGGGGGCGAGGTTCAGGGCTTTGGGTGGCGAAAGTTGTTCTGCCTTTTCGGTGGCCGTTTTTGGGCCTTGAGACCGTCAACTGCATGAAATGGATCCTGGGAGGGGTCCAGGGATCGATTTTGAGTGTTTCATCCCATTCCTCATGACTTTTCTTTTGGGAGTCCCAGCCAGTTCAGACCCCCTGGCTGCCTCGAATCCCCAGGCATCTCTCGTCGCGATCGAGACGGCCGAGTCTTCCTCAGTCTTGGAGCCCCGTCTGGGGCCCTGGGGCCGTCGAAACACTGTCCGCGAGGAAAGTATTTGATCGTCCAAAGGATGTCGGTGGCCCGAGTCACGCAACCGTCATGGCGGCGGATACCCAGACACCTTGCGACGGCGGAGACCGCTTGGGGCCGTGCCCTGGAAGAGGGGGAGACGAGGGGGGGAAGAAGGGGAGGATGAGGAGGGGGAGGAGAAGGAGAAGGAGGAAGAGGAGGAGGAGGTGGATGAAGAGCAGGAGGGGGATACGGATAATACTGCTGCTGCTGATCATGATTCTGCAGATGGTTATGTTGATGATTGTGCTGACCATGATGATGCCGATGATGCTGATGAGGGTCATGATGCTGACGATACTGATGCTGGCTGTGGTGGTGATGATGTTGCTGATGATGATGACGATGCTGATCATGAACCTGATGATGCTGATGATGATGCTGATGATGCTGACGATGATGATATGGTGCTAATCATGATGATGGGGAGGATGATAATGCGGATGAGGATGAGGATGATGGTGCTGATGATATGATGATGATGGTGGCGGTGGTTGTGGCGGTTGTGATAATGCTGATACTGGTGACCACGATGGTGATGATGCCTACGATGATGATGCTGATGATGAGGATGATGCTGATGATGCTGATGTTGCGTATGAGCATGGTGACGATGACGATCATGCTGCCGATTGCGATGATGCTGACGATGCTGATGCTGCTGATGATGATTCTGATGTGTATTATCATGAGGATGCTGATGATGAAGATGCTGCTGATGGTGGTGATGATGCTGACGATGATGCTGATGATGATGATGATGCTGATGCTGATGCGTATGCTGATGCTGATGGTGATACGTATGATGCTGATATTGATGCTGATGCTAATTATGACATGACGTCTTGTGGTGATGCTGTTACTGCTGCTGCTACTGCTGATGATGACGATGATGACGATGCTGATGCTGATGCTGATGACGAGGACAATGATGGTGATGATGCTGATGATGATGCTGATGATGATGATACTGATGATGATGATGATGATGATGATGATGATGATGATGATGATGATGATGCGGATGATAGTGATGATCACGCTGATGATGATGATGCTGATGCTGATGATGCTGATGCTGATGATGGTGGTGATGATCATGATAGTTATGATGATGATGCTGATGGTGATGGTGCTGCTGCTGATACTGATTCTGATAAGTATGATGATGCTGATGATGATGAGGATGATGATGCTGATGATGCTGATGATGGTGATGATGATGCTGATGTGATGCTGCTGCTGCTGATGATGATGATGATGATGATGCTGATTATGATGATGGCGTTGAGGACGAGGATGATGGTGCTGATGATGCTGATGATGGTGATGATGGTGATGATGATGTGATGATGCTGCTGCTGATTATGGCGATTATGATGATGGCGTTGATAATGACGTTGATCATGATGACGATGCTGATGCTGATGATGCTGACGATGATAAGCTGATGATGATGACCAGGAGGAGGAGGAGGAGGAGGAGGAGGAGGAGGAGGAGGGGAGGAGGAAGGGGAGGAGGAGAGGAAGGAGGAGGAGGAGGAGGAGGAGATGGAGGAGGAGGAGGAGAAGCAGGAGGAGGAGGAGGAGGAGCAGGAGGAGCAGGAGCAGAAGGTGGCCTGGAAGGTGGATGGGGGTTGGGCAGCTGCATCTCTCGCTCGCCCTCGTCCGCTCGTCGGCCACCCGTGGCCGCCTGTTTCAGCATCGTCCAACCTGTTCCGATCCCCGCGGGGCCATGGTTTCTCGGCTCCACCAGCCCACCCTTCTCGGTCAGGATATGCCCCACGAAGCCCAACTTAACAGGCGCACCTTGCACTTAATTAGGTGTGTAAGTCGGCCAGTGGGGCCAAGGCCAAGCCATCAAGGATAGGTATCGGTTTAACGATGCCCACTGCTGCATCGCCAGAGGCACCGGCGAGGGGCGGAGGGGAAGAAGGAGGGGACAAGGGGGAGGAGGGCGGGAAGGGGGTAAGGAGGAGGATGAGGGAGGGGGTGGGTTCGAGGAGATGGCGGAGGTACGATGGGGTCGGGATGAGGCCAGCGGACGAGGTAATGACCAGGGGGGGGGGGACGGAGGGTGAATGAGGGGCAAGGAAGGGAGGGATGGAGGTAGGTGTAGCATAGTGACGGTGGATCATTCCCACTGCAGCTGATTCTCGGTCGAAGACAGAAGGAGGAGGAGGAGGAGGAGGAGGAGGAGGAGGAGGAGGAGGAGGAGGAGGAGGAGGAGGAGGAGGAGGAGGAGGAGGGGGAGGAGGAGGGGGAGGAGGAGGGGGAGGAGGAGGAGGAGGAGGAGGAGGAGGAGGAAAGAGGAGGGGGAAAGAGCAGGGGATGTACTGTGCCGCACGCCCGCGGGTTCCCCGGCACGCCAGCAGCCCGCGTGCTGGCTGCTACTGCTGCCAGGCACCCCGTCCACTACGTCGAAGACGACCTGCGCTTCACGCCCGCGCCTCACGTGAGGTGCCTGGCCAGAGGTCATGCGCCAGGCGCGCGAGGGCCTCGCGCCTCCCCGCTGGCACGGCGGCCGCCCAGACGGAAGGCACACACTGGCCAGCCCCCCTCAGCACGCCGCCCTCCTTCGCCACGGTGGCCCCGCACCGCGCGCAGCACCAGACCAGAACTGTTCCGTGGGCGCGGAGATCGTGGGGAGGTCGATGACTCTCAGGACGTGTGTTGGCCCAACGTGTGTGTGTGTTGCGCCGTCCAGCTCCGCCGGGATAAGCACGCAGCCCGTGCCGGCCCCCAGTACGCCGCCTGCGATAGTTGGTTGGCTTCGGTGGACAAGCACACGTTGGCTCCAACACGCGTTCCGAGGATCATCAGGCAGGGTGGGCGAGCCGCCCTCTCGCTCTTGCCTGTTCTGCGGCCGGGCGCCCCCCTCCAGCAGGCCCAGGGGCCGAGGCCGCAGCGGGTACCACGGTTGGACCGCCACAGGCCGCTCGCAGCCGCTCCGTGCACGTGCTGCTCCAGCCCCGACGCTTCGGACCGGCACGCGCGGCAGCGGAGGCACACTGCCGCTCCGCGGGCGCCAGCGGCGACGTCCACCGAGTGGTTCGTCTCCCGCATCGGGGCCTCGCACGACGTGGAGGCCCGTGGCCGCTTGCGAGCAGCATCGCTCTTAGGCCGCGGCGCCCTGGGTCCTCTTCGCCCGCGTCTTGGAGGACGGCCGCCAGCCGCTGCTGGGCGCGCGCTGCCAGCTTCTCTGCAAACTTGGACCGCTCGCACCTCGCATTCCGTCGGCATCACTCTGATCGCGGCCATCTCGGCGAGCTTGTCCGCAGCCTTGCTGAGACGCACGTGCAGAAAAGGGATAGCCGGTGCTGGTGCTGATAGCCTCGTTCTGTTCGATCGTGAGATCCTGCGTGCGTACGCATGCCTGAATGTCTGCATTACCGCCGCACTGCCAATGCCCATGAAGCTGGGTCTCTGGCACTCCTGCGCCGCAGCGCCAGCAAACGCTGTCGTCAGAGATGCCAGTGGCTGCCAGTGCCTTGGCCATAAGCCTCAGGTGGCATCGACACGTGCGTGCCTCTCCAGACAGCCGCCTTGTCGCTCATGTATCCGCCGTTTTCCTGCCTGCGCCGGCCCTTGCAGAAGGACTTCGGATGCAGGAGAGATGAGAGAGGGAGGAGAGAGCAGAGACGTGCATGCCAACTAATAGTTCACGATAGGGCGGGGGGGGAAATCGAAATCACTTCCACAGCGTAGCAGCTACGGTCAGCGTGCGTACGGCACAGCCGAGGTGTCTTTCCACAGGCTGATGTGCGGGCACTTGTGCACCCGTTTATTGCGATCTGTGTTCGGGAGATCATAGAAAGAGGAGGGAGGACGCGACGCGGGCGGCAGGAAGAAAGTGCTCGGGAAGAACGCTTGGGCGGGCAGTGGGGCCGAGGAGGAGCAGGAGGCCTCTTTGGCGACTCGACAAAGCCGCACCTGAGGATTTTCTCTGTTTGCGATGTCCAATGTTTCTGCGACAAGTACGGGATCGGCGACTGGAGAGTAGCAGCCAACGACCTACATTCCTCGAATTGTATGACAGGAGATTTTCTTCACGTGAGCGTCTGCTAGTTTTCACCCGCCTGTGCCCTAAGTGGCCGCCCCTTCGCGGGCATGCAGGCTTGACCTGAACTTTCGGCGCCCCGGGCCAAAGCTCTGGCCCCCACGCCCCAGGTGTCTCGGGGAAGGGGGCCTGCGACTCGAACAAATCGAGTGGCCGGATGATGAGGAGGGAGAACCCCCCAGTTCAAACCCAAGGCCAACTCCCTCCAAGTTCTCTTCTCACAGGTCCCTATAAGGAATTCCGTTGTCTGACAATCCTGAGCCGTGCCAGAGCACCGTCCCTGAGACTTCGACGCTGTGAATCAACGTTTCAGTTGCGTCCTGATGATCCTGCATCCCGCCAGAACACCATTCGTGGAACTTCTTACACCTCGAATGAACGTAACTGTTGCGCCCTGACTGTCCTACATTGTGCCAACACATTATTTCTGGGACGTCCACCAAAAGAATCCTTCAGAATTGTGCGAGCTCGTAAGACGGATGTGCGCGGCGCTAGAGTGGGAGCCATTTTTTGACTATGAACCGCCGCCCATCCGTCAAGCTTTT
This sequence comes from Prorocentrum cordatum, assembly GCA_963575745.1. Lineage (NCBI taxonomy): Eukaryota > Dinophyceae > Prorocentrales > Prorocentraceae > Prorocentrum > Prorocentrum cordatum. Next base: position 141,997 of record CAUYUJ010015797.1, on the reverse strand, counting down.
GCGAACGTCTAAGACGATTGTGTGCGCGGCGCTAAGGTGCGAGCCACATTTTGAAAATCGCCCGCCATCCTTCAACGAAGCGCTCAAACACTTCACGACGAATGTGCGCGGCGCTACGGCGAGAGACACATTATTTGAAAACCGCCCGCCCTCCATCCGCGAAGTTCTTGCACACTTTTCAGACGAATGTGCGCGGCGCTGCGGCGAAACCATGAGTTTCAATACCGCCCGCCATCCATCAACGACACTCTTGATAACTTTACGACGACTGTGCGCGGCACTAATGCGAGAGCCACATTTTGAAAACCACCCGCCCTCCATCCGTGAAGCTGTTGCAACTTTTTATTTGGTGGACCATAAGTGGTGAGGGAGCCTCCGGCGAAGCGCTAGGCCGGCGCTGTCGACACGTCTCGGGGTGCGACACGGAGGAGTTATATGGAAAAAGAGATGGAGGAGTAGGAGAAGAAAGAGACGGAGGATGAGGGTGAGGATGGGGAGCTGCAGGAGGAGGAGGAGGAATCGGATGGAGGACGAGGAGGAGGAGGAAACGGAGGAGTATGCGAATGATGAGGGGGGAAAACATCAGAGGAGGAGGAGGAGAAGGAGGAGGAGGAGGAGGAGGAGGAGGAGGAGGAAGAGGAGGAGGAGGACCAGTGTAAACCTTCGGGATTCCAAAGCCACGCATCAACCTGACTATTGCGTCTTGACAATCCTGAATCGTGCCAGAACGCCACTACTGGGATTTCATCACCGCGCGTCAACGTAACTGTCGCGCCCTCATTATCTGGAATCTTTCCAATCCACATTTTTTTGGTACGCTGATCATGGGAATCCGTGGAGCTCCCTGCAATTTTGGAGAAAGCGAATGTGCGCGGCACTACAGCGAGAGCCATACTTTGAAAAGGAGCCGCCCTCAATCTGTGAGACTTTTGCGACTGCTTAACGAATCCGCGCGGCGTTAAGGCGAGAAACATGTTGAAAACGGCCCGCCCTCAATCCGTGGAGTCCTCTCAATTTGTAAAACGAATGCGCGCGGCGCTAAGGCGATATCCACAGATGTGCAGCTCTTTCATATGTAACCACCGGTTGTGCGCGGCGCTAAGGCGAGAACCACATTTTGAAAACGACCCGCCCTCAGTCCGTGAAGCCCTTGCAAGTGTTAAAAACAAATGTACGCGGCGCTAGGGGGAGAGCCACATCTTGGAACCGGCCCGCCCTTGATCGGTGAAGCTCTTGCAACGTTCGAGAACGAATGTGCGAGGCGCTCGGGCAATACCCACATGTTTAGAGTGACCCCCCTTCCAGCTGTGAAGCTGCTGCATTTGTTTACGCTTCAGGTTCACAATTGGCGAGGAAGTCTCAGGCGAACCGCCTGGCCCGCCCTAAAACTGGCCCCGGGGTTTGACAGGGAGAAGTTATTCAGAAGGAGAAGGAATGGACGAGGAGGAGGAGGAGGAGGAGAAGGAGGAGGAGGAGGAGTGGGACCAGTGTAAACCCAAGAGTCACAAATGTAATTGGAATAAACCCTCCTTCCAAGCTCCCTCTTCACAGGCCCCTACAACGGTTCATTTCCACTAAGGGGATTGCCTCGTCGGAAGACCCGTTTGAAGACCTTGAAGCATGTCGAAACTTTGTTCTCGGTATTTTTTACTGAGTACAAGGAATGGAGGAGGAGAAGGAGGAGAAGAAGGAGGAGGAGGAGGAGGGGGAGGGGGAGGGGGAGAGCGAGGATGATGATGATGATGAGGAGGAGGAGGAGGGGGAGAAGGACAAGCTAGGTGCGCTCGCGTCATATCTGACGTCCTACCCCTCCCTCCCATCCCTTACCATGGCGCTGATTTTCTCTATCCGCGGACGCGTGTCGTAGCGGACCTGTGGCTCCGCGCGCGCGTGCGTAGTGGGTGGTGGTGCACGTGCGTGCGTGCGTGCGTGTGTGCGTGGTTGTCGTGGTGGTGGTGGTGGTGGTGGTGGTGGTGGTGGTGGTGGTGGTGGTGGTGGTGGTGGTGGTGGTGGTGGTGGTGGTGGGTGGGTGTGGTGGTGGTGGTGGGTGGTGGTGGTGGTGGTGGTGGTGCTGGTGGTGGTGGTGGTGGGTGGTGGTGGTGGTGCTGGTGGTGGTGGTGGTACTGGTGCTGGTGCTGTGGTGGTTGTGGTGGTGGTGGTGGTGGTGGTGGTGGCGGTGCGGCGCGGTGGTGGCGGGCGGATGGGCGCGCGAGAAAAAGGCCCGCGCTGGGGCGAGAACGCCATCCTGAACGACGGAGGCCAAACACCGATCCGAAAATGAGGCCCACGCTGCAGCGGGAGCACGATTCGGAACGATTCGGGAGCAGAAATGAGGCCGGCGCCTCAACGAGAGCAGCATTTTGGGAAAAAATGACGCCGGCGCCTCAGCGAGAGTCGTTTCCCGGGATTTCCCGGGGATCCTGTGTGTAAAAAAACAGTACGCGGAGGGTGCGCGGCCATCACCCGGACGCCATCAGGTGAAGAGGGAGAGTATTTTCATATTGAGTAATTGTGGAGGAGGAGGAGGTTGAGGAGGAGGAGGAGAAGGAGGAGGAAGATAATGCGGATGATGCTGATGACGATGATGATGATGATGATGATGATGATGATGATGATGAGGATGATGATGACGATGCTGATGATGATGTGATCATGTGATGATGATGCTGATGATGATCATGATGCTGATGATGCTGATGCTGATGATGATGGCAATTATAATGCTGTTCTGGTTTTGATGATGCTGGCTTTGCTGATGCTGATGCTGATGCTGATGTTGATGATGGTGATGCTGGTGATGGTGATGAGGAGGAGGAAGAGAAGGAGGCGGACTAGGACGAGGACGAGAGCGAGGACGAGGACGAGGAGGAGGATCAGGAGTCTGCGGATGATGATGATACTGATGATGATGTTGTTGATGATTCTGATGATGCTGATGACGCTGATGATGATGCTGATTATGGTGATTCTGGTCAAGATGGTGACGATGATGCTGCTGCTGATGATGATATGGATGATGGACATGATGATGATGATGATGATGATGATGATGATGATGATGATGATGATGGTGAGGATGATTCTGATGATGATGGTTATGATTCCGATGATGCTGATCATGCTGATGATGATGCTGATGATGATGATGAGGACGATGGCGTCGCTGCTGCTGATGATGATGCTGATGAGTATGATGTTGCTGCTGATGATGATCATGATGGTTATGATGGTGCTGATGATGATGACGATGATGATGGTGATGATGGTGATGATGATGCTGTTTCTGATGCTGATGCTGATGATGATGATGCTGATGCTGATGATGCTGATGATGCTGATGATGATGCTGATTATGATGTTTGTTATGATAATGGTGATGACGACGCTGATGATGATGATGATGATGATGATGATGATGATGATGATTATTATGATTCTGATTATGATGATGATGGTGATGATGATGATGCTGATGATGATGCTGCTATGCTGCTGATGATGATGAGGATGAGGAGGAGGAGGAGGAAAAGGAGGAGGAAGAGGAGGACGCTGCTGCTGCTGCTGCTGATGATGATGATGATGATGATGATGGTGGTGGTGGTGATGATGATGGGGAGGAGGAGGAGGAGGAGGAGGAGGAGGAGGAGGAGGAAGAGGAGGAGGAGGAGGAGAGGGCGGAGACGATGAGGGGAGGGACGGGTGTCGCTTTTGTAGGGGCGGTGTCTCCCTATTGAAAGACAGCACCTCTCCAGAAAAACTGGACCGTGGAGTTCAAAGGCAGGCTGCCCGTGCACTCGCACGCCTGGCAGAAGTCGGATACGGTCGTCGCCATGCCGCTGAACTGGATGTGGGCCAGCGGCACCCAGTCGTGGCTGGAAGGCTGGATGGGGCCTGGCAATCAGAGGCGTAACATGACATTGATGCCGCTGCCCTTCCTTTGTCGCCACTCGGGCCGAACGAAAGGGGGGGATAGGGAAAGGGGGGGAACGAAATCTGCTGCATGCAGCTGGTTTCGGCCCCGCCGTTTGGGCCCATTCCTCGATACATGGGCGCCTCGCGGCGCCGGGAGGCGCCGGCAAAATCAGCCACGTGAGCTGCTTCTCAAACCCCCCTTTGCTATCCCCCCCTTTCGCCCGGCTTCGTCGCCACGGCTGGATGCGCCCCGAACTGCTGGTCCGACTGGTGCCCCACGACAGAAGGCCGCGGAGCAGCGGCATCAGTACATAGGCATCTGCCGGCTGGCGGGGGAGCGTTGGCACCAGCAGAGGCATGCTGCCGTGGGGAGCACACATTAGCGCGCTATTGGTCCTCAGTGCTTGCGCTGAAGGGGTCCGACCGACTTCCCAAGGGTACCCTTGCATCCTTCCTTGCCTCCCGTCGGTCAGCCCCGCTCGGAGAGCCTCGGCGTGGGGCGTCCAAGGCCCCTGCATCCTCACCGCGCATCCTTCCTGTAGGGGTTGACTGTACAAAGAGAGCATTCTGTTTTACTCCCCGGCGATAAGGCGATAACGGGCGTTACGGGGTGGGGTGGGGGTGGAGGGGGGGGGCAACGTCGTCACGCTTTGCACCTGCGCCGTTTGGGAATGTCTAGGGATAACCGATGACAGCTGTCAGCAGGAATCGTGAACTTACCTGGGGGGGGGGGGGATGGGGGCTGCCGTGCGCGCAGCCGCGTAGGCTGGTGCCCTGGGCCGTGCGCAGGCGGTGGCGGGATCTCCAGGAAACGAACACGATAACTCTAAAGCTGTGAAGGCGCAGTATTTTCCTTGCATGGCTCTAGGCGTGGCGGACATACAGGCATGCACGGCTACCCAGCCTCCTAGATCCCAGCTTCCTCGGCTACGGATGGCGCAGCGGACATACAGGCATGCACGCCTGCAGCAAATCAAGCGGCAATGTGCTCACAATCATGCGCCGCTGCATGGCGAGGCAGCGATGCTCCGGACCGAGGGGGCGCGCGGGCGGCCCCGGCCACGTCCGTGGGGACGTCAACCGACCACCTCGCCGATCCTGGCCGGCACCATCCTGTTCCCAGGATCGGTGTGTTTGCTCAGAGGAGCAAGAAGCCGGGGGGGTGATACGTTCGAGGATTCCCCAGGCTGTGTCAGGAATTTGCAGACTTCCTGGACTCTCCACACGGGCTGCAGACACCATGGCGGCTGGATCCTATCCAGAAATCCTGGATGCTCTGGCAGTCTTCGCTTACGTCGGGCCTGTCCCCCTACAGGGGGAATATTCAAAAATAGTAAAACAATTGTACGGGGACAATTTTTCGACGATGTTTGATCATTTGGGGGTATTTTTTTTTGGGGGGGGGGTTATTTTGATTATTCGTCGAAAATCCGCCTGTAGGGGGACGCGCCCGACCCAAGTCTTGGCACGTCTCCATCACTCTCGTCCTGCGTTCGCCCTCCTGGCTTTGCCAGGGCGGCGCATGCACCGACCCTGGGCCCAGGATCGGCCCAGCCAGGACCAGGGGGGGGGTCCTAAGATTAAACTGGCCCCTCCCTCTACAGGAGGAATATTCCAAAATAGTCAAAATATAGTCTGGGGATTATGTAATCGTTTCGCTCATTCCGCCGGCCCTGGAGCGCCATTTGGGGCCTCTTGGGGCCGTCTTGGGGGCTTCTTGGGAGCGTCTTGGGGCTCCTTGGCGGCGTATTGGGCTCCCCTGGGGCCTCTTGGGGGGCCCTTGGGGCGGGAGGGGGGGTAGTCGTTGGCAGCCCCCCCCCTCGGAGGCCACGATCCTCGTGAGGGGTGGCGAAACATAGCCTCCCCCCTGGGGATCGCCCGGGGGTTAGCCGGGGATCGGCCGTGGTACTTTTTGTCCGGGGCCCCCCAGGGGCCGCCCCGCGCGCGCGAACTAGAAATATTGTTAGGTAGTTACCGGAGATCTTAGCACGCCTCTGGCCCGTTGGGCCGGCGAATTTTGTTACCATTTCTGTTCTGGCCATTTTTTTGCATTTTTATGTTTTAGCATTTTTCAGGCGAAGCTGCGTGGGCGGGCGAGAGGAAAGTCTCCTGTGGCTGAGGCGCGGCCGGACCAAATGATTCCCCCCCCTCGCAAACGGGGCCGCGCGGTGTCCCGCCGGTGTCCCGCCGGTGTCCCGCTGGTGTCCCGGTGTCCCGCTGGTGCGAAAGCGATCGTGAGACCGATAATTAGTGAGATCGATTGTGAGATCGATTGTGAAATCGATCGTGAGATCGATGGTGAGATCGATCGAGTGAGATCGATGGTGAGATCGATAGTGGGATCGGTAGTGAGAGCGAAAGTGGGATCTATGGTGAGATCGATTGAGTAAGATCGATAGTGAGATCGATCGAGTGAGATCGATAGAGAGAGATAGTGAGATCGATAGTGAGATCGATTGAGTGATATCGATAGTGATATCACTAGTGAGGTCGATGGAGTGACATCGATATTGAGATCGATAGTGGGATCGAACACGAGATCGAGAGTGAGATCGACAGTGAACTCGATCGAGTGAGACCGATAGTGAGATCGATTGAGTGAGATCGATAGTAAGGTCGATAGTGAGATGCAAATCGAAATGCAGATCGAAATGCAGATCGAACAACAAACCTACCTGCACATCGATAAGCAAGTGCAAATGCAACTCGTCAGGCACATTGGCATCCCGTGCTGTATGCTGTGCCAAGAGCGAGCGGCAACGCAACAATCTCTGAACACCAAGGCTCCCAATACGAACATTAACGGAACAGGCTCTTAAGGGTCGCTCCAAGAAGCTCCCAGGAGGCTCCAAGAGGCCCCCAAGAAGCCCCAAAAGGCTCCCAAGAGGCCCCCAAGAGGCCCCCCAAGAGGCCCCCCAAGAGGCCCCCAAGAGCCCCCCAAGGGGTCCAAACGACGAGCCCAAACGGCACCCCAAAACCCTTGCAAACTGAACGAAGTGACCTAATTGTTCGTTGGTTCCCAAGGGGAAATGGTATCAAGGCGTCAACAACTCGACACGAAGGCTCCCAAGAGCGAGCGGCAACGCAACAATCTCCACTGGCATCGTCAGAACAACAATCACCACTGTTGCCCATTGCTGGCCCCCTCCCCCCCAACCTCCTTCTCACCCGCAGGGTGGTCGTATAGGTACATGAAGTCTCGCCTCGCAGTGTAGGGCTTCATCACCTGACCCGTTCGCCCATAGTTTCCAGGCTTCGGGAAGGATGATGAGAAGGGGGAGCGAGGAGGAGACCGAGGAGGAGGACGAGGAGGAGGATGCGGAGGAGGAGGAGGAGGAGGATGGGGAAGGGGCAGAGGAGAGAGACGTGGAGGACGACGCTGAGGAGGAGCGCCGAGGCCTCTCTTTGGCGCCTCCCCGCGTGTGGGCCAGCCAGCCGGGGGCGCATCTACTCTCGCGCGCGCGCAGGCCAGATCTTGGAGGTGCGCGCTAGCGGCTTCGTCATGAAGGTCCCTGGTGCACTTCGGGGGAGGAGTCGGGAGACGCTGCCGCGGCCGTTCAGGTTGCTCTTCTGCGCGCCTCGTTTTGGGCTGCTGTGCTGGGCGCTCTCGGGGCCCGCTCGAGATCCTCTTGACATCGCTCGGACGTCGAGGCCATCGCCAGACATTCTAGACCCTCCAGGAGCATCTTGGATCCACCGGGGAAGGCAGGCCATCGAAACATGCACGGGGAATGGACGTCCGAGCGATGGCAAGCTCTTGATGCCTCAGGAAGCCCACCGGAAGCGGAAGCGACGAGAAGGCGCATCATCGTTTGGCTTGCATGTGTTCCTGCACGATCTGCGCTGCTTGGGGGTATCCCCGGGGGGCTCCAGAGCCACCTGGAGGAGGAGGAGGAGGAGGAGGAGGAGGAGGAGGAGCAGGAGGAGGAGGAGGAGGAGGAGGAGCAGGAGGAGGAGGAGGAGGAGGTCCCGGACAGTCCTGAAGCCTCCTGGAGGCATGCTGTCATCCGACCCGCACCGTCTTGCGCCGTTCTTGACAGGCAATCGTGAGATGCCTGAGGCCATGTTTGAACCATCTTGCCCCAGATCCTGCCGAGGTTGCCCCCGAGCGGCAAGCTTCTTGAACGGCTCTAGGTCTCTCCCCCTGCCTCCTCCGCCTGCCGCCTGCCTCCTCTCCCTCCTCCCTCCCTCCTCCGCCACTGAGCTCAAAATCGTAGATAGCTGCAAGTTCTCGCTTTCATATTTGCTCGCGTCCCTCCGGATGCATGGCTGAGCGAGCGAGCGAACAGTGTAACTCTTTTCATCGAAGGCCGCGTCGACCCCTGACCCCGCGAGAGCTTGTGGCAGTCGTGAACTCTGCGTGCCTCGATGCCGCGTTGTGATTCTTACCCTCCCCCCCTCGCTCAGGCTTTGCTCCCAGGTTTCTCACCTTCCTGTTGAGCCACCCGCGGGTGCGCGGCCTGCGCTGGCGGGCGGTCCTCGGGGTCCCTGGGCTCTCGCCGTCCTGTGTTTCCTTGCGCGCCGGTCCTTGAAAGTAGGTGTTCTTCACGCTTCGCGTATCCCCACCAGCCCCCCCCCCTCCCCCCCGCCTCCTGGCCTCGCCTCCGATTGTGGTTCGGCTGGAGTTTGGCGCCGAAAGGGCGACTTCTCCCCCCCGTTCCGCCGCGGGTCGCCGCGCCTGCGTCCCCACCTGCCGGGATGTCTGGGCCGGTCACCTGTAGACGCAGTATGCGTTTTAATGAGGGTCATTTTGTCCCTGGCATGTGCATCCGCCTCTGTGGCCAATTTACTTCGTTCCGCGCCCCGGACGTTGATCCCGCTCCCTGTCCCTCGCCTTGGAGCCGCGAACCAAAAAAAAGAATTATCCCGGCAAAGCAACCTAACAGCGATGTGTAGGAGCATATCTGGAAGCATTCCCCTTAAGATTCAGATGAGAATCCCGTTGTAGAATTGTGCTGTTCTCGCAGTCGTAGTCGCATTCGCGATGACAGTCGCAGTGGCGACGGCAGTCACAGACACAGCCTCAGCCTCAGCCTGCCTCAGCCTCAGCCTCAGCCTGCCTCAGCCTCAGCCTGCCTCAGCCTCAGCCTCAGCCTGCTTCAGCCTCAGCCTCAGTCTGCCTTCAGCTTCGGCGTCAGCCTCAGCTGCCTCAGCCTCAGCCTGCATCAGCCTCAGCCTCAGCCTCAGCCTGCCTCAGCATCAGCCTGCCTCAGCCTCAGCCTCAGCCTGCCTCAGCATTCAAAATGTGGCCCGGGAATGTAGTTCTGGGAACTCGAAGAACACGAAGTGGCCTACAGTTGGCTCCGGGCACTATTCATGCCCAGGAATGGAGTTCTGGGAGCTCGAAGACCACGAAGTGGCCTACAGTTGGCTCCGGGCATCCAAAATCTGGCCCGGGAATGTAGTTCTGGGAACGAAGTGGCCTACAGTTGGCTCCGGGCATCCAAAATCTGGCCGAAGAGCTGGAAGTGGAGTTGGAGTTCTGGGAACTCGAAGAGCACGAAGTGGCCTACAGTTGGCTCCGGGCATTCAAAATGTGGCCCGGGAATTGAGTTCTGGGGACTCGAAGACCACGAAGTGGCCTACAGTTGGCTCCGGGCATTCAAAATGTGGCCCGGGAATGGAGTTCTGGGAAGTCGAAGAGCACGAAGTGGCTTACAGTTGGCTCCGGGCATTCAGAATGTGGCCCGGGAATGGAGTTCTGGGAGGTCGAAGAGCACGAAGTGTGTGACTGTATACGAAAAACGATCCCGGCCGGCAAACCCCAACACCTCCCCAACGGCTGCCCAGACCCCCCTGTGGAGTCATCTGCTGCTTTCTTTTTACCCCATTAGAAACCTATCAGTCTTCGCTGTTAGGTAAGTATCCCCACCAGCCCATTCAGAAACCCTGCCTATGAGAGCTGACGGGAAATGGAAAGAAGAGACACATATAGTGAAACAGGGCGGGCAATGAGAGGAGGGGGAGGAGGGCGTTGAGCCATCTTGGAGGCGATCTTGGAGCATCGGGACATCTTGGGTCTTACGCGTTGGTGGTTGAAAGTAGGTATTCCTGGATTTCGGGATCCCAATCGATTTTGGGCGTCTTCCTGCTTCAAGGGTCGAGTGGTGTTCCTCGTTCCGTCGTCTTCAGGGGTTGGGCGGAGGCCCAATCTACTTCCAACGCCTTCCTACTTCTTGTTTCCACCCACTCCTTCCGACCGACGGGTATTGTTTTTGAGATACCGTTCCTCCTTGGGTTCTCCGGGTTCCTCTGTTGTAATTCAAGAGGCTTGCGCCATTCCGCCGACCCCCAGGTGCAGTGATGCTTCCTGAGTGTCTTGGTGGGCGTCTGGACGCCTTGTCGGAGTTTCCTGGGCGCTCGCAGGTGGCTATTTCTTGGACGCCGTCGCCCGCATGGGATGCCTTCAAGTGTCCGGGTGTGTGGGAGGAGTGGCCGCCACGCGGTCGCTACTCCGCGCATAGGGCTCACTTCTCCTGCGCTTCTCGGGAGGGAACACTGAAATATGTTGCGCGTCTCGCATGAAGCAAGATATTCCTGGAGTGACGTCGAGGATGGTCGCTATAACCATCTCATACTAATATTCGGAGAGTGAGGGAGACGAAATAGATAACGACGAGAGTGAGGGAAAGGAGGAAAAGGAGGACGATATCGAGGACAACGGGACGGTTTGTAATGTTGTCCAGGCCCTGTTTGAGACCCCCCTTGTGCAGTTGGAGGGTGCCTTTGGGGATTATCGGGAGCCTGTGCGGGGTCTCATTTGTGCAGCTTTTGAAGATTATTGTGGGCATCTTCGGGGCCTGCTGGCGGCCCAGGTGGCGGCCTCTTGCAGATTTGTCGAGGCTCCCGAGAGGGTTTTGGAGGCACTCGGGGGGCTTTTTGGTCGCATCTTGGAACCAGTTAGGGGGTCTTGTGCATCTTCTGGGGGAGGGCTCCCAAGGCGTCTGCGGGTTCCCCCTCTTGGGCCTCTCTTGGGGCTACTTCCAGGTTCGTATTTTGCCGTCTTGGGGGTCTTTCGGGCCGTCTTGGGGTCCTCCTTGGCCGTCTCTTGGCCGTTTTGAGGGTCTCTTAAGCCGGTTTGGGCTAGTCTGGGGGACCTTTTGAGCCGTCTTGAGCGTGCAGACGCTTGAGGCCCGAGACCGCGAACATCATTGAAGAACGAGCATGGGGCCACTGTTTGCTGCCTCTTGAGACCCTGTAGGGTGGGGGGTCCTCTTGGAGCTTTCTTTCGTTGGCGTCGGCCGTCTTGTGGCTGTCTCGGGTGTTTTTGAGGACTCTCCAGCGTATTGGAGCTCTTTGGAGCCATCTTAGAAAGCATCTTGGGATCTCTTGGCATCGCTCGGTCATGTGGATTTTTCCCTCGGCGAGGATCATTGAGAAGCATATTGGATCATTTGGGAAAACAACAAGCGCACGAAATCAAAAAAAAACACGCGAAACGGACGTCCGAGCGATGGCAAGATTTTGGCGACCACGGAGGGTGGATTTGCAGGCTCCGGAGGTCCCATGGGTGCGTTGGGGAGCCCGCCCCCCCGCCCTCTTCGAGTGTGTTTTTTGGACCCTGGGCCCTCGGAGAGGGGGTGAGGGGGGAGGGGGACATCCAAATGTCTCGCACGCCTTTTCACCCCCGGCAAGCGGGATCTCGGCGGATTAAGTAGTTGCTGCTTTGAAGAGGCGTTCCCTGGTACGCCAAGGAATTCCGAGCAATGCCACGCAATGCCAAGCAAGTCTCAGCATTGCCCAGCAATGGCAAGCAATGCCACCAATACAAGACACCGCCACGCAATGCCAAGCGATACCTAGCAAAACCAAACAATGTCAAGCAAGGCTAAGCAAGTCCAAGCGATGCCAATCAATCTAAGACAATGCCAGGCATTGTCAGAAAGTGCAAAGCAACGCTCAGCAATGCAAGGAACTGTCAAGCGATGCCCAGCGATGCCCAGCAATGCCAAGCAATGCCAAGCAACGCGAAGCAATGCCACACAACGCAAACCAATACAACTAAGCATTGTACTTCTATGCGAAGCAACGCCACTTAATGTCAGTCAACGCCAAGCAATGTAAAACAATGCAAATCACAGCACATCATAACAACATGCATAGCAATGCGAGGCAATGCCAAGTAATGCAGAGCAACGCCAACTGTCGTATTGCCGTATTGTCGTATTGTCAAGCAACGCCAACCAAGGTAAAGCCTTGCAAAGCGAAACAACTGTAGGCAAACCAGTACAGCGCCAAGCAATGCCAAACGACGCCGCTTGGGAACCGTGCCCCTGATTGGGGTCGCGCCAGGTTCATCCATTAGCTCTGCGCGAAGGGGCGACTCTAATGAGGAATTTGTGTCTCCCGTCGGATCCCGAGGAGTCGTCTCTCGGAGCCTTCTTGGGGCAGTCTCTGAGCGCCCTTGCGGCGATCTGGAGTCATCTGGACGCCTTGGAAGCCCAGCGGGAGCTACGGATCTGGAGAAGGGGCCACGAGGAGCTCGCGGAGCGTTGACCGTGGACATTGCCCGCCCTCATGGAGCGGGAAGGTATCCTGGTCCAACGCGCCGTGAATTTTTCGGGGCACGCCTCCACATCGCTGGAGGTCGATGAATCCGTGGCGTGAACTGGGGCCGTGGGGCACACGACCCCCCCCTTCACTCCCAGACATCTGGCGGATGGATATTGTTCAGCCCTGGCTTGTCTCACATTTTCGACGCTCGTGAGCCGTGTTCGGGTTTGGGCAACTCCAAGCATGTTCCCGGGCGAAAGCTGGCCAGGAAGGCGCCGTGCACACCCGCGTAAAAGCCATGCGCCCTCTTCCCGCATCGACACGTGTGCGGATCCTCAACTGAACGAGCCAGGGAGCTGGAGAGAGAAGGGGGGGATGACAAACAAGAAGAACAAGGTGGAGGAGGAGGAGGAGGAGGAGGAGGAGGAGGAGGTGGAGGAGGAGGAGGAGGAGGAGGAGTAGGTCAAGACGCGTCGGCTCAAGCAGGCCAGCTTTGGTCAAACAAAAAGGAGAAGGAGGAGGAGGTGGTGGTGGACGGGGTGGTGACCAGGGAACACGCTGTTCAGTCGTGACCGCCGCCTCGTCTCCCAGGCCCTGCTACGAAGACCTCCGACGACGCGATCTTCTCGAGGCGCCCGACCGAGCAAAATGCTCGACCCCTTGCCCAGGAACCAGCTTCTCACCCCGAGCCCGGAAACACGGCCTTCGGACGCCGATTGCGGCGATCCCCTCGGGCATTGTTTGCTGTTCGGCGGATTCGGGAAGATGGGATCAAGCAGATGCAGAAGACACAGATTTCGCAATGCAAGGGAGGCGGGGTCACAATCCTCCCGGACGGGCAGTTTTTGAGACCCCCCCCCCAGACCAGCCACGCAGCGGCGGCCTTTGTCCGGACCCCCCTCGAAACCTCCAAGACAGCTCAAAAATCAGACCCCACCCCAACAACAAATTCAGGTCTACCCCCCACTTTCTTGCGGCATGGGGAGGCATCATCAGTCCTCTTCCTCCCAGCCGACCCCTGGACACGTCCTGCAGGGTGCGTTCTCCGAGGCTCGATATGAGGCGGGTCGAGCCGTGGCGACGAGGGCGATATCCGAAAGAGAGATGGGCACAGCTGTCAAAGAGCACCCGCGGGGGGGCGCGAAGACAGCTGCGCTGCGCGTGTCGCGGTCGGGGCCACAGCGGCTGCCCTTCACGGGCCTGGTTTCCACCACCACCACCATGAGTTGGAGGGGGAGGGGGTCCTCCCCCTCCTCCTCCTTCACCTCCTCCTTCTCCTTCTCCTCCCCCTCCTCCTCCTCCACCTCCTCCTCCTCCTCCCTTCTCCTCCTCCTCCCCCTCCTCCTCCTCCTCCACCTCCTCCTCCTCCACCTCCTCCTCCTCTCCTCTTCCTCCCCTCCTCCTCCTCCTCCTCGTCGTCCTCCTCCTCCTCCTCCTCCTCCGCCTCGTCCTCCCCTCCTCCTCCTCCTCCTCCTCCTCCTCCTCCTCCTCCTCCTCTTCCTCCCCCTCCTCCTCCTCCTCCTCCTCCTCCTCCTCCTCCTCCTCCTCCTCCTCCTCCTCCTCCTCGTCCTCCCCCTCCTCCTCCTCCCTCCTCCTCCTCCTCCTCCTCCGCCTCGTCCTCCTCCTCCTCCTCCTCCTCCTCCTCTCTTTTTCCTCCTTTCCCCCAAAAAACTTCTGGCGGTGGTGGTGGAACGCATGCCCATCAGCCCCTGTCCAGACAGAGGGGGCCGCGCGAGGGCGCGCGAGGGCGCGAAGATCATCGCGCCCCGCGGGGCGCGAGGCGCGAAGCTCGGAGGCCCTGTTCCCTGGACTGCTCGAGGGGGTTGTCGCTGCCAGGCAGGCCGCTCCTTGGGGCGATTCTCGCGGCGTGCCGAGGTCTACCCCGGGGCCGCCATGCGAGGGCAAGCTGCAGGTGGCGAGGGCGCGAAGATCATCTTGCCTCGCCTGGCGCGATGCGCGCAGCTCGGTGGCCTGGGTCCCTGGACTGCTCGAGGTTGATGAGCCTGTTTTCCACCACCGCCATAAGTTGGAGGGGGGAAGGAGGAGGAGGGTGAGGAGGAGGAGGAGGAGGAGGAGGAGGGAGGAGGAGGAGGAGGAGAGGAAAAGAGGAGGAGGAGGAGGAGGAGGAGGAGGAGGAGGAGGAGGAGAGGAGGAGGAGGAGGGAGGAGGAGGAGGAGGAGGAGGAGGAGGAGAGGAGGAGGAGGAGGAGGAGGAGGAGGAGGAGGAGGAGGAGGAGGAGGAGGAGGAGGAGGAGGAGGAGGAGGAGGAGGAGGAGGAGGAGGAGGGGAGGAGGAGGAGGAGGAGGAGGAGGAGGAGGAGGCGGAGGAGGAGGAGGAGGAGGAGGAGGAGGAGGAGGAGGAGGAGGAGGAGGAGGAGGAGGAGGGAGGAGGGAGGCGGGGAGAGGAGGAGGGGAGGAGGGAGGAGGAGGAGGAGGGAGGAGGAGGAGGAGGAGGAGGAGGAGGAGGAGGAGGAGGCAGGAGCAGGAGCAGGAGGAGGAGGAGGAGGAGGAGGAGGAGGAGGAGGAGGAGGAGGAGGAGGAGGAGGAGGAGGACCACCCCCCCCCTCCAACTTATGGCGGTGGTGGAAGCAAACGCGCCCATCATAGGTGTTTTTGTTGCCAAGCAAGCCGCTCCTTGGGGCGATCCCCGCGGCGGGCCGAGGTCTACCCCGGGGCCGCCATGAGCGAGGGCAGGCTCCAGGTGGGGACGACCTGGCGGGTCGACAAGCTTGCCAACAAGGTCGCCGGCGCCGGGAGCCTATCGGGGCCGCCCACGATCCGATTCGATGCGGTTGAACTCACTGGCTGGGGGACTTCCGAGCCTTCTGAGAAGGCCTTCTCCTTCTCACTTCCCCCCCTCGCTCGCCGCCGTGTTCTTGGAGCACCGCCCCCGACGCTCGTGTTCGCAGGGGGTCGCGAGCGGACGGTTCTAAAACTGTGTGCTGCGCTGCTCCCCCTCGCAGCGTAATCGACAGGCCCAGCGTGTGGCGACTGAGCGCTCCCCAGCGGCTCCCTCCTTGTGTGGAGTAGCATTGCAATCCTATTGTCTTTCCTCCTCTTGGCCTTGTGCTCCTCTCCCCCTGCTGTTGCCTCCATGCCAGCATCCATCGCCGTTTAGGGCCCTTGAGTCGTGTGGCACGCTGCGTACAGAAACATGGCATCTTCGCACATTGATGTAAATCATGTTGCATAGCATTGTTTCCACACCTTGGGGTGCTCGGGTGCTATACCAGCTGCAGCGCGGAGGTGACCACTGGGGCTCTGAAAAGGGGAGTGGCCGGGGGGGGGCCACACCAGCGCCTCGCTCGAGGCAGCCCCGCAATCTGGCCGCGAATGGGCAAGTGTCCCCCTCCTTGGTGGCTGCTCCCTGGGGTGCCCACGCTCTATGCCTGCTGGATTACGAGGACCGTGGGGCGCCAAACGCGCGAGCGGAGTCGCGGACGCCAAACGCGCGAGCGGAGATGGGCATCCCTGTAGCTTGGCGCGAGTGCGGTTTGGCAGCTCTCCTCGTGGTGTCCAGGTGTCCCGCCTGCTGCATCCTGGTGGTCGCGGGGCGCTCACATGAGAGGCGTCGGAGGTGCCCAGACGGTCCGGGCACTCGGCGCCTGGCGCGATTCAGTGGCAGGGTACAGGCGGCGCGGGGCCATTCGATGGCGCGCGGGCGTTCCATGGTGATACCCCGCGGTCCAGCTTGAGGAAAGCAACGTGTGGGACATTTTCCCATTTAGAAATCGTCGCGGCTCCTCGGGGGGGCTCTGCTTGGCAACAGACCAGCGCTGCACCCGGTACCGTTCAACCAATCCCCATCCCCATCCCCATCCCCTTCGAGACCCCCACCAAATTACCCCCCCAGTTGGGGATACATCCCGCAAAACCCGAAGGGAGCGGCCTATACCCCCATCTAGGGGGCAAGTTGGCCAGTGGGGCCCAGGCCACGCCGCTGGGGATGGGGATCCGTTATACGATACCCATTCACCCGGGACACATCCGCGCAACCTGGCCGCGAACGGGCAAAGTGTATGGGCAGGTGCTCCACCCCTTTCTGGCATGTCCTTCTTGGATCGCCGGGGTGCCATGCTTGCTAGATCGCGGTGAAGAGAGGAGTCGGTGATGCAAGATGAGCGCCTTGCTAAAGGCATCCCCACGATCTGGACTTCAAGAGTAGAGTGTCCCTTTCCATGGCGGCTCCTCATCGGGACTGTGCCAAAGTGCTATGCCTGGTTTTCCACTGCGAGCATGGGCGAGTCTGAGTATGAGGAGTGAGCATGCGTGTGTCTGAGTTTGAGTGCAGGGTGTGGGAAACTTATGAGCAAGCTGAGTATGAGTGCTTCTGGGAGTGTGAGGGCTCTGAGTGCGTGAATCAGAGCGAAGCCGAGTCTGAGTGTGATTGTTCAGAGTGTAAGTGTGGTCTGTGTGTATGACCCAGCTGAGTACGAGTAGATATGATTTTGTGTGGGTCTTGGTACCAGTGGATATGAGAGTGCGTGCGTGAGTAAACAGAGTACGAGTGTATGTGTGAGGCATAGTATGCTTGAGTCTGAGTGTGAGTGAGCTGGTCAGAGGGTCCGAGTATTCTTGAGTCTGCGGGTGAGTATGCCTTATAGTTGTATGCCTGTATAGTTGTGAGTCTGAAACTGGAATGGAGAAGGCGGGCAAGGAGGCGGAGGCGTCACACTAAAGCACCCCTTACGATACGGGGAAAGCACGACATCGGAGGACCAAGAATCCCCATACGTCTCCCAGCGTGAATTCTGGCAAAGGAGTTTCGTGGGGAGTCCAGCCGCGTCGACGACGAGCCCCACACAGACCAGAACAAGACGAGAAATATCCAGAACCCCTGATCCTCGAACCTGCTAGATCGCCAAACCTTGGAGGTCTGCGAACGGAGGATCAACGCACATATTCTCTTGTCCCAGAGCATGCACAACGGGGTCGATGCACGTGTACTGGCGTGCGCCCGTGGAGCGAACGTCGGACACATCCTTACGTGTTCGACTCCTGTCATAATGACGATGGGATCGACTACTTGGAGGTAGCGCTCTCTTCTTCTCACCTCTTCTCTGGGGCGGGGGAATGGGGGGGGGGCAAAGACAGTCCTCAAGGGGCCCGTGGGGTCGGTGGCGACGGCGGCGACGGCGGCTGCGACGCGGTCGGCGGCGTTGCGACGACGGCGGCGACGGCGGCATCTATTTCGTTCCCCGCCGCGGAGGTGGTCCAGGACAGGCAGATCGCCTGCGTTTGCCGCGCCCGCACCGCCGGGCCCCTTCGCGCCTGCGCACCCCCCCCCCCTCTCCTTCCCGCAAGCCGGTCGGCCGCGCGCCTTGGCCCACCATCCTTCCTCCTTCCTCCCACATGTCTTGGCCCACCCTCCCTCTTTGCCTACGACTCACAGCTGGCGACGCGTTAAAAGGGGTGACGCGGTGATGGGGGTGGCCTTCTAGGAAGGCAGTGCCCTTCTTGGAGGCCAGGGGCCTTTTTGGAACGGCCTGGAGGCTTCTGAGGGGGCTTCGTAGGAGCAGGGAGGGCTTCTAAGAAGGCCCCTGCTTTCTTAGACCCCCCCCCGCCTTCTCGGAAGGCCGCCCCCTCGCGCTACCTTCTGGTGCGCGCCGCCGACAAGTCGGCCGGGGTGGGGAAGCGGAGTTGGAGCTGAGTCGGAGTTGAGGACGAGTTGGGGCTGGTCGGGCAGGGCCAGGACGAGGATAAATCCGTTCCAGAGCGTTCCGGAACGCTCTCAGAGAGTTCGGAACGCTCTGAGAAGGCCGCGGCGCCCTAGATATCCTCCAGAACCGCCAGATCTCAGTAGATTCATCCGTGCCAAATGTTATCCTCGTCCTTGCTTCGTCGTAGCTGGGTAATAGTGATTAATTGGTAACTTTTTCTTCCGCCCTGGATCCTGACCCCCTGAGGTCCCTGGATGTCCCCGGAGGCCCCTGGAGGTCCGACCCACGGCCAGCAGCGCCCGACCCCACCACCTGCGACCCCTTCCTCCCTAGCCTTGGGCACGCGACCGTAGCCATGTTGGCTCAGGCAGGTCTCAAACCCCTTGCACGCTCCGGCCCGGTCATCTGCGCACGGCTGCTGCTGTCCGGTCTGGGATCTGAGATCTCGGTTTCGCACCTCCCCGCGTGGTTTTAACTCTTGCCTCCATGGTGCATTGCCGCTCTCCCAATCAGCTCCGCCTACGCTGTTTGAGAGCGGTGGTGCTTGGCTTCGTCGACGCCACCTCTGACACGGTGCCGCTGGCAGTCCCTCGTCGCTTGGCCCACCACGCTCGGGCGATACTGCGGTTCCAGGAGCTGCACGACATTCACAATCGGCTGGCGGGCCAGTCTGTCCAGGAAGTTCGCGATGCGAGCCTTCACGCTGGGCGTGGCCCTGACACACTTCGTGTCGCATTCCGAGTTCATCGTGAAGCAAGTCGTGCCAAGCATCAGTGTCAGGCGCGCGCTCTTGAAGTTCCTGATGCCGTGGCGGCTGTGCCTCTGCGTCTGGCCGACTTGCCGCCTCCCACGTGGGGCGATCTGGCTCTCGTTTCTTCGAGGTCGTCTTCTGCTTTTGCGCCGTCGCTGGGCCTCTGTCCTGCTGCTGGACTGCCCCAGGGATGTGAGGTTCATGTTCGTGCTGTCCTCGGGAGCCGCTTCGCGCGGAAAGGCTTCCCAGCTCACCGCGTGACGCTGGAGGCGTTTGTGGTGGAGGTGCTGCCGCTCCTGGCCCTGCGGGAGTTGTTAGGTATGTTATGGCAGCCGTCTCTCCAGCCTTGCCCGTCGCGGGTCGCGAACTTGGCCGTGCCGATGGAGGAGGGGCTGCTGCGGATGCTGGCTGTTGCCGCAGAGAGACCGCGATCCGCGAGGCGGGCCCAGAGTGACGGGAGACCGTCCTCGAGCCTGAGGGCCTAGCTGGCACGGTCCTGGATGTGCCCTCTGTGGCTGGCACCCTCGTCCGCCGACGCCGTCGAGAGCGCTGCGCGTGCACGTGCTGCGGGGCTCCCCTCTTGCGCGGCACGGCAGTTTACTGCTGCCCGCGTTGCGGTCGAGTGTGGCGGTATTCGTGCGTGGACCATCTCTTCTTCGAGGAGGGCTGGACCTAAACGGTGTTTTTCGTTTTCGTTTTGTTCTCGTGTTTCCTCGGTTTGTCTTGAACTCGCCTCTGCTGCAAAACGACACCGAAACGACAACGGCCCACGAAATCGCCCAAACACCGTTTAGGTCCACCCCCGTCTCCGAGGACTGGGATGGCCAGGAGGGCGAGCCTGGTGCGTGACGCTCGGCGGGGCGGCGGCGCCGTGGGCGGGCTCCTCCCCAGCTTCGCGCTCCCCCTCGCATCGTTCGGCCAGGCGTGCTTTCACTTCGGGGTCTTGTGCGCGAGCGTGGAGTTTTCCCGTCACCGTCCTCACGGCAGGTGCCTTCAGGCAGTGGACAGTATGTCGGGGCTGCACGCGTTGACCTAAAGAGAGCCCAGGCCACCCCCAGCGCCCCCCGTGCATTTATTGAATCGCTTCGCTCATTCCGCCGGCCCATTTCGCATGACTGAGCCTCTTGGGGCCGCTGGGGGGCCTCTTCAGCGTCGCTTGGGGGCCTCCTGAGGGCCTCTTGGGGGCTTTTGGAGCCTCTCAGGGGCCTCTTGAGGCCTCCTGGGGGCTTCTTAAGGCCGAGGGCTCGAAGTTTTGTTTTGTGTTTCCCCTTTGGGGCATCGCTTGGGGCCCTCTTGGGCCCCTCTTGGGCCGTCTTGGATGCCTCTGGGGCCGTCTTGGAGCCCTCTTGGGCCATCTTGGGGCCTTCTTGGGAGCTTCTTGGGCCCTCTTGGGGCGATCTTGGGGGCCTCTTGGGCCGTCTTGGGGCGTCGGGAAGCCGAAAAGATGGACACGCCAAAATCTGCCCAAAACCTAGGAAAAGTAATGAATTTTGCCTCTTGGGGCCCTCTGGGGAGTGCTCTTGGAGGCCTCTTGGGGCGTCTGGGGGCCATCTTGGGCGTCTTGGAACGATCGTGTGGCATCTCGGAGCACTCTTGAACCATCTTGGAGGGCTCTTGGCGGCCTCGTGGCCCTTCTTGGGGCTCTCTGGAGGGCCACGGGGGCGGCGCCCAGGAGGAAAACCATCTCTGACCCGACCCTGCCAGGGATCGCCCGGGGTACTTTTCGTCCGGGGACCCCCAGGGGCCGCCCCGCGCGCGCGAAGTAGAAGTATTATTTAGCAGTTACCGGAGATCTTAGCACGCCTCTGGCCCGTTGGGCCGGCGAATTTTCGTCGTTCGTTCGTTCGTGCGTCGCTCGTAAGTTCGTTCGTGGTCCCCCTGCCTGCCCCCGCTCCTGGCACGCCTCCCCTCACGGGGGAGCCTTTTGGGAGGGTTTTTCTGGGGCCGTCCCGGGGTGCCTCTGGTGGCAGACGAAGCCTTCCTCCGACAAGGCCGACGCCCGAGCACGTCTTGGGGCCGCGGCCTCACCAGCAGTCATTGGAGCGGGCCCGCCGGCGCAGCCGCGGGCGACGCGGGCGCCACCGAGGGCCAGAGGGACGCCCAATTTTTTCGCCTCCTCCTCCTCCTCCTCCTCCTCCTCCTCTTCGGTAGGGTTTATCGAAGTGTCGGGCGCTAGACAGTGCCCTATATGTGTTCGAGGAGCTTACTGCGGGATTTCTGGAT
>CAUYUJ010015797.1:108460-115960 GCA_963575745.1 Prorocentrum cordatum | reverse complement strand
CCGAGTCAAGCAGTGGCGAAGCGTCCTAGCTCGCCTATAGGCCTACCAAAGAATGTTAGAAGAATCTTTTGTGGTCTGCGCGAGATGTTCTCAGAGCATTTCTGGCCGGGACTGTCTTGTTTTACCACAGTTCTAAGAACATTGTTCCCCAATCAGTGTTTGCGCTGAAGGGGTCCTCGCGGAAGTTGAAGGATTCGGCGACAGTTTCCCGCCGATGTTGGTCGCACGCGGGGTTCTCGGGTTCCCGGTTCCGGGTTCCCGAGTCCCCTGGTTATTGGTCGATCTTTTTGTCGATCGGTCTCACCATCGATATCATTACCCATTTATCCATCGATCTCGCCATCGATCTCATTATCGATCTTACAAATGATCTCATTATCGATCGCAATCGATTTCACTCTCGGTCTCACGATCGACCTTGCAATCGCCCTCACTATCGATTCCACGATCGATCTCATTATCGATCTCACAATGCATAGTAATAATTTTTATTATTCTTAGAACATTTCTGGGTTCTGAGAACATGTCGTGGTACTCCCATCGGAATATTGCCGGGACGGTTGGTCCCTGTGAGGGAGTGCGGGGTGTGATTTCTTCGGGTGCTGCTCAAGTTCCCCCCCTGGCCCAAGGTGCCCCCAGGTCTCCCTTCCACACTTTGGAGCCCCTGGGGCCCCGCGTGGGCCTCGTGAGTGCTGCTCTGGAGGCCGCGGGGGCCTCCTTGGAAGTCCTGGGAGCACCTTGGGCCAGGGGGCACCTCCCAGCAGCGCCCGACTTCCCGCGCACAGAGCTTTCCCGGCGGAGGGACGCCGGGGCGCCGCGGGTGCGAGGCGGGGGGCCGCAGGGGTCGGTCCGTGCGCGGCGCTTCGCCGCTCCCGTTGTGCCTCGCGGGGGGACGGCGTGTCCGGAGCCACGGCCTCGCGCGCCGGGCCCCTGGGCCGCGACCTCGCGGGCGCGGGGCGCTCGATCGCGGATGCCCCGGGCGCGGCGCGTCCGTGCGGCCGCGCGTCCGCGGGGTCACGCCCGGGAAGCCAGGCCGCGAGGGGGAAGACGTGGATGTGTGTGTAGCCGTTTCGCCGCTCGTGCCCTTACCCCTGCTGCTCCTCCTCCTCCTCCTCCTCCTCCTCCTCCTCCTCCTCCTCCTCCTCCTCCTCCTCCTCCTCCTCCTCCTCCTCCTCCTCCCCCTCCTGCTGCTGCTCCTCCTCCTCCTGCTGCTCCTCCTCCTTCTCCCTCTCTCTCTCTCGCGCTCTCTCTGGCCGCCGCGGCAGCCTCCCGCCCTGAGTTGCGGCACGAGGCCCACAGAGAGTCCCGCCCTGCCTTTATGGGCGCTGTGCCGGTCCCTCCACACGGGCTGTGGCCTGATCTCCTCCCCTGCTCTCGAGCCGCGCTCCATGGTGGGAGAAGCAAAAGTCTTGTGTTGGACGGTCAATGGAGAGGAAGCGTATTGCTAAATGATGCCCACATGTCTAAAATTTGGGTCAATGTTTGTTTAAACATGTAAAAAGCATGTTCAAAACATATTTGAAGCATGTTTTGAACATTTTCCTGCATTTTAAACACATTATAAATTAAATGATAGTACTGTCAGGGTGTCCATTGTCGTGGCATCCACAACAAAGGTCCAGACGCTGCAACAGCGAACGGTGCGGGTGCGGCCCGCTCTTTGTTTGGCGTTCCTGCTGGTGGCAGCTCGACTGCATGGGGTGTAGCTATTGCCGAGGGTTCTGTGGCACGGCCGAGCTCGATCGTGAGCGCTCGTCAGTGTCGATATTCGTTTGTCGCTTCGCGAATTGCCTCGCTCACCTCCCCTGCTTGTTCCTCCCACCTATCTTCCTCCTCCCGACCTCTCACTCCCTCCGCCTCCTCCCTCCCTCCTCCATTTTCATTGTTTGTCCTTCTCCTCCCTCCTTCTCCATTGCCTCGTCCTCGCTCAGAACCGTCCCCCGACTT
This sequence comes from Prorocentrum cordatum, assembly GCA_963575745.1. Taxonomy (NCBI): domain Eukaryota; class Dinophyceae; order Prorocentrales; family Prorocentraceae; genus Prorocentrum; species Prorocentrum cordatum. Next base: position 114,013 of record CAUYUJ010015797.1, on the reverse strand, counting down.
TTCCCAGGGGGCGTTCTGCCTAACATCTCGAGGCGGATCTGGCCGTGGCTACACGGATCCCCCCTGGAGGCAGAAATTCTCCCAACATGTCATCGCATACCCGTGCTTTTCCTCCGTCTTCGCCTCTTGCTACTCCCCTACCCCCTCTTCCGCGTTCGGAACCGAGGGTCATGAGCCCTGGCGTGCGGGAGATCATCCTGGCGGAGGCTGCCAGCTGGTCGGTAGACGCCGCGGATCAGGACGGGCGTCGGACGCCGCAAAGGTTGAGTCCGGCCTGTCCCTCTACATGTGGAGTATGAGAAAGTACGGTTTGTTGTCACAATCCGCCTGTAGGAGAACATGCCCGACCTAACGCAAAGGCACTCTTCCGAATGGACGACGTCCTGTTCCTCCTCGTCTTTCTCCTCCTTGTTTCTGCTTCTCCTCCTCCTGCTCCTTGTTCCTTCTCTCTTTTCGACAACCAGGAGCGCAACAACCTTCGAAGAGATGTTTGAATATTGTAGGCCATACGAATGGTTGGTTCCCATGTTAATCAGTTGCCGTGCATTTAAAGCTTGACTTCAGTCGTGGAGCCAGACACATTTTTGCAGGTACCAGAAAATAACTCGTGGATTATTATTGAATCATGCGTGAAGTGTTGACTTGGATATAAACTTTACAACTTGCGCAATTCTGCGGCGCAGCATTCAAATGACAGGGGCGTTCATGCCAGCTTCGAGCATGGATGCCGGGCATTACCCTTTCAACCAGAGGGACCTACACTTTACTGACGTGGCGCTCACCAGTGTGCCAGACCAGGCGCACTCAGAGAATAGTATCTTGAGCGATGTGTGCTCCTCCTCGTCCTCCTCCTCCTCCCCTCCGCCCCACAGGTGAGGAGAAGGCTTTCAGGGGTGCGAGGATGTCTCTGAACTTGTTTGGAGGGCTTCGGGTTGGAGCAGGAAGCGAGGAGGGAGGGAGAGGAGGGGAGCGAATGGGGAAGAGAGGGACGGAGGGGGAGGGGGGAAGGAGGGGGAGGGGGGAAGGAGGGGGAGGAGGGGAAGAAGTTGGCCCATCTTCGGGAGTGCAAGGGGGCGGTGGGAAGAGGGGGAACCGCTCTCATCATTGTTTCTTCTTTCTCCTCGTCCTCGTAGGGCGCTTGCGGCCCGATCCGAGACAACCGACATCCAGAATCCAGATTGTTTGTGGACCGCGGTCCCGAGGAACTCCACTCTCCACCTCTTCCACTGGGTCAGGGTTTCGTCCCAGGCCGTTCTCATGGGCCTGGAGTGGGTCTCTCTGGAGGCCAATCTTTGTGAAACAGAGTTGGGGCCCGGAGTGGTCTGGAGGCCGATATTTTTGAAGCAGAGCTGGTCGGCGCGATTTGCTCGCCACATTAGGACACAACTCCTGGGAGGTTCGAGATTCAGCATTCGCGCTGGTACACACTCCCGCTTAATCTGGCTTGGCCCCCTTAATCCATCGCATTCTGGTTTAATCACGCTTAATCAAGATGGATCCTGGGCCAAATGCAGCCTAATCTGGTTTGATGGCTCCTTATTCTCACGAAGGCCTCCACTCAGTTGCCTCCTAGGACGCGAGTGGCGGCGTGGCAGATCAGCAGCAGCTGGGGCAGCTGTGGCCCTGACCCCCCTCGTCGGGCACGGTACCCCTCTGGACACGTCGGCACGAAGTGCCCCCACGGGGGGGGCAGCGAGAACAGCTGCCCCCGGTTGTGGCTGGCCAGGCCTCAAAAGTGGACCCCCATGGCATGCCCCGCAGGCTGTCCTGACAGGCTTCCCGAGGCGGATCCAGCCGCGGCGTCGAGTGCAGCGCTTGGCATCGCTCGGACGTGTGCATTTTTCCTTCGGCGAGGACCATCGAGGAGCATCCTTGATCATTTGGCGATATAACCACGCACGAAACCGAAAAAAACACAGGGAATAGACGTCCGAGCGATGGCGAGAGTGCTGGAGGCCCGAGGAAGCTCGAGACAGTGTGCAGACAGACGTCGGATCTCTCGATCCTCCACCGCTGACGCCGCGCGTCTGGGCCGCGAGGGGCCTGCTGGGGATCGGCGGCCGCGGCCGCCGCGGGGCGCGGACGGAGGCCACCTCGCTCGGCTGGTCTTTCCGTCTTTCTGGCATCGTTCAAGCGTGTGCACTTCTCGGCGAGGACCATCGAGGAGCAGCCCGGATCATCTTGGCCCGAGGACTGGGCGTCCGAGAGATGGCGCCGGCGCCCCCCGCGCCCTGGCTCAGGAGGCGGAGCCGCCCGAGGAGCCGGAGCTCTGCGCCCGGCCGTGGACGACGGACCTGATGACGCCGGACGCGCAGTCCCTGGCCAGCGGCTACATGGAGACGCGGCTCGGGGAGCCTCGTGCTTCGGTATCGTTTAAGCGATCCCCATCCCCATCTCCCCATCCCCTTCGAGACCCCCACCGGGTTACCCCCCCAGTTGGGGATACACCCGTCGAAACCCGAAGGGGACGGCCTTGGTGCCTATGTCCCCATCTAGGGGGGTAAATCGGCCAGTGGGGCCCAGGCCACGCCGTTGGGGATGGGGATCGGTTAAGCGACACTCAGTGCTGGGCCTGCCCACCCCGGGAGTGTCTTGACGATTCGGAGTCGTTGCAGAAAGCCATCCCTGGGACGTCCGCGCCGCACGGCAGCATAACGGGTGTGCCCTGCCAATCGTGACTCACGCTCCAGAACATCAATTCTGGTACGGTAGCCATGGGAATTCGGAACTTTTGCAATGGTTTAGGACGAATGTGCGAGGCGCTACGGCGAGAGCCACTGTTTGAAGGAAGCGGCCCCAATTTGTGACACTCTGGCGAAGTTCTAAGACGAATGTGTGCGCGGCGCGAAGGCGGGAACCACATTTTGAAAATGGCCCGCCCTCAATTCGTGAAACTCCTGTACATTTTGAAGGCGAGAGCCACATGTTGAAAACCAAGGGCCCTCGTTGTGTGAATATGTTGTCAATGTTGAAGCTTCAGGGTCGCAAACGGTCTTCGGGAGTCGTCAGGGTGGAGTTATTTGTAAGGGGAGGGCGGGGGGGAAGGGCGAGAAGGGGTTGCACAAGCCAATCAGGTGCGCTCGCACCATATCTGACATCTCACCTCTCCCACCCATCCCGTCCTTTTGTACCGACTTTGCATATCCGCCGATGAGTGTCAGCGGGCGCGGACCCCCCTGAATAATCGTGTTGCGCGATCAGACAGGGAGGCTGAATAAACGGGGAGGAGGAGGAGGTGGTGGTGGATGAGCAAGAGGATAAGCAGGACCGCACGTAGCTGGAAGAGTATGAGGTTGAGGAAGGAGGTAGACGAGGAGGAATCCACCGACCCTGTCGGCGTCTGGAAAAGGCTATTCCGCGCCGGTCACAACGAAATTGATCAACGTTGTAGTTGAGTCGTTGAGTCGAAGGGAAGCCCCTTCCCTTTGATCCCTTCCCCTCCGGGGGGGTGTCCTGGGAGTGGGGTCTAGGGGGGTCCTGGGGGTGTCCCGGGGCAGATGCGACTCCCTCCCGTGCGGTTCGGGGGCCCAGAAAAGCCCCAAGACGCGGCAAAGTGCCCCAAGATGTCCCCAAAACGGTCTTCCAGGGCCCCGAATCGCCGAAATATCGGTCCAAGTCGCCGAAGTAACCTCCAGACGGCTCAAAAGGTTTTCAAAACGCCCCAAGAGGCCTCCAAGGACTTCCAAGACGGCCCCAAGGGGCAACCAACTTCGATTTCCCGTAGGTTTGTGAAAGATTCAGCATTCTCGCCTTGTCAGCTTTCCGACGCTCCAAGGCAGGCCAAGAGGCCTCCAAGATCGCCCCAAGATGGTTCCAGAGGCTTCCAAGAGACCGCCAAAGAGGCCCCCACGAGGTTCCCAAGCGGCTCCCAAGAGCTTCCCAAGAGGCCCCCAAACTACCCTCCGTAGCCATTTTAGCTCAAGCCGTGTTGTGGGCTCGAGGAACGATCGGCTCATTGGGTCGATTAGCATTGCGTTCTGGTTGGCCCCCCGGCGTCTTCTGCGTATTCTCGACCTGTTCCCCGCCACGATTCAGTACGAGCCCACGCTGTCGTGCGGCCTTCTGCTGGGCTTGAAGAGCAGCGTCGGTCCTTTGGCATGTCTGTTCGCGCTGCCCTCGGCCATCTTCGCGGTGGTGTTGAAAACGTGGCTCGATTCTACGGACCCAGGCGCCACGAAAAGCCTAAGTTTCTCTGCCAAGCCGTACACCAGCTTCACTGCCATGCTTGCATTGTTGATCATCTTTCGCACCCAACAGGCATACTCGCGATTCTGCACAGGAGGGGCACTTGTGCGATCGATGACTTGCTTGTGGTGAGACGCTGCTGGCAGCTTCGTCACCTTCACACGTACATCCAATAATGATAGGAATGAGGTCGGCAGATTTCGAGAGTTGGTGGTGCGACTGTTCAGTCTCATGAACGCCCTCGCTTTGGCGAAGTTGTCGGACACCGACGGCGATGATGGGACGGCCTTTTTTTCTGAAGCTGAAGGTAATCGACCCTGGGTCGCTGGAGCCGTCAGTGATCCGTATTGTGAACGACACGGAGCTGAAAGTCGAGGCAGTGTACAACATGCTCATGGCATTGCTTGCGGAGGCGAATCAGGCCGGTCTCATGAGAGTTTCACCGCCAGTCTTCGCGCGATCTGTATACGAAATGCATGCTGCTTGCATGAAGTATGAAGTTATTCCCATTCCCGTACGCGCAGGTCACTGTGTGCATGACGTTTTTCCGCATGATGGCAACACCGTTCATGGCAGCGAACGTTTGTATCGGGAGCATGCAGGCGTTCTGCATCTGCTTCCTGCTACCGTTCGTGTTCTGGGCCTTGCATGAAGTATCCGTTGAGCTTGAGAATCCATTTGGCTCTGATGCAAATGACCTGGACATGCAGGGATATCAGGACTTCTGTAACAAGCGGCTGCTACTGCTTCTACATCAAACAAATAAGAAAGTTCCCGATCTCAGGACGGATGTCGCGCTGTCAGAGATCTCAATCAAAGCAGTTCGTGGGGAGACGTTGCCTTTGCTTGATGCCGGTGTGACTTATTTAGCGCACAGCAGAGCGTGTCTTCTGAGATCCGATGTCCACGAGGTCTCTGATGACAGCTCCAGCGATTTAGACGATGTGCGGCATGCACGTGCTGCTGGCTTCCACTAAAAGCACCAATGAGTGGACTAGCCCAGGCCCTCCGAATGTGGAGGAGGCCGTGAGGTGTGAACCTCCTTTTTGGTCCCCGCCGTTCTAAGACCTCATCTGCCATGAGGACTCACCTCCCTCTTCCTCCCTCCTCCGCGTTCGCCGCTGGCATTTCAGAGCGGGGGCCGTGCGCTGATCAGAGCGGCATCGGTCGTGCAGGCCTGACTGCCAGTTCATGGCACCCGCCAGGCGGGAATCGCTGTCTTCTATGTGTGGAACGTCGTGTTGCCTTCCTAGTAGATGGTGCAGTTTGAGTCATGATCTTGCTTGGAATCGGGGTTCCCCTGTCGAATGGCCCACGAGCAAGCGACCCTCTCGCATGCCACTTCTCTCTCTCTCTCTCTGTGTTTCT
>CAUYUJ010015797.1:68460-103460 GCA_963575745.1 Prorocentrum cordatum | reverse complement strand
ACACCCCTCACAAGTCTTGTAGCCCCGTAGGGAGCTCCGCCGAAGGCCTCAGTGCCAGGGCCCGCATGCCGCCACCGCGCCCATTTCGGCACACCCCTCGTAGCCCCATACGGAGCTCCACCGAAGGCCCCAGTGCCAAGCCCGCATGCCGCCACCGCGCCATTTCGGCACACCCTTCACCCGTTTCGTGGCCCCATAGGGAGCTCCACCGAAGGCCTCAGTGGCAGGCGCCGCATGCCGCCACCGCGCCCATTTCACACGCTTCGTGGCCCCATAAGGAGCTCCACCGAAGGCCCCAGTGGCAGGGCCCGCATGCCGCCAGCTCGCCATTTCGGCACACGCCTCGTGGCCCATAGGCAGCTCCACCGAATGCCCCAGTGGCAGACCCCGCATGCCGCAACCTCGGCCATGTCGGCACACCCCTCACAAGCTTCGTGTCCCCGTAGGGAGCTCCGCCGATGGCCCTAGTGCCAAGGCCCGCATGCTGCCACCTCGCCATTCCGGCACACCCTTCTCACGTTTCGTGGCCCCGTAGGGAGCTCCACCGAAGGCCCCAGTGCCAGGGCCCGCATGCCGCCACCGCGCCCATTTCGGCACACCCATCACGCGCGTCGTAGCCCCATAGGGAGCTCCACTGGAGGCCCCAGAGGCAGGGCCCGCATGCCGCCACCTCGGCCATGTCGGCACACCCTTCACATGCTTCGTGACCCCATAAGGAGTTCCACCGAAGGCCCACATGCCAGGTCCCGCATGCCGCCACCTCGCCACCCCTCTCACGCTTCGTGGCCCCGTAGGGAGCTCCACCGAAGGCCCCAGTTGCTGCCCCTGCATGCGGCTGCTCCACCCCCCCCATTTCGGCGACACTCTCGCGCGGTCCGTGGCCCCACAGGACGCTCCACCTGAGGCCCCAGTGGCAGCGCCTGCATGCGGTTCCATACCACATTTTTGGAGCACCCCTCGCACATTTCGTGGCCTGAGGGCACCACCCAAGGCCGCAGCGGCAGTGTCCGCATGTCGGTGCCGCGCCATTTCTGCACACCCCTCGCACATTTCGTGGCTCTATAGGGAGCCCCAGTGGAAAAGGCCGCCTGCCCCCGACGGGTCACCTTGGCACACCCCTCAAACGTTTCTTGGCCGCATGGGAGGATTCACCGAAGATGTTACCCACAGCGGCGTTACGTATCACCGATTCTGGTTGGGTCCTTCGCCAGGCTAACTTGTCTCTCCTCTGCGGTCATGATGTGCAGTCCGTGGTGTCATCGCAGATGCACGCATTGTAGCATCAGATGGGGGGGATGGCACCTGCCATATCCGACGTTGAGCGAGCCCCGCCCCCCACTCTTTTGCTCGGGCGCAGCTGGCGCACAGCGCATTCCGCGCGTGCCGTCACCGCCAAAGAACTGTTCCAGCATTCACAGGGTCGATGCGGTCTTCCACGTTCTTCAGATACTCATGGTTCCCCAGAGTGGTACCGGATGCCCTTTGTGCGGTTCAGGCAGAACGGCCACTCCTGGCCCCATCCCTCGGCCGCAAAGGCTGTGCTACGCATGAGTTGCGCGGTTGCGTCTGCATCTCTGGAGCGAATCGTTGGGGCGAGGTTGATTTCAAGGACAGGTTGTTCGGGCGCCCTTTGCTTGAGGGGATGAGCAGGAAAAGGAGCATGGGCAAGAGCAGCTTGACTCGGAGAGTGGAAGGAAGTGTGAGAAGGATTGTCGAGGGGCTAGGCGTGGGACCGTCGGGGTAGGCAGTAGTAGCGTTGTTTGGCGGTTGTTGCTTCGGTGTGTGGGTTTGGGCTTGGGGATCATGTGTCTGGTGTTTGAATTTAAAAGGTGTGCGTTTGGGGATTGGCCTTTGGGTTTTGGTACTTGGGGCTTTGTGCGTGCGGTCTGTGATTTGGGTTTGATGGCTGGCGTTTGTTTGGTATTTGGCCTTTGTCCCAACCATCCTGTGTTGAGTTGGGTCCTCGTTTTGAATCAGCAGCGCCCTCCTTCCCTGCTACTCGCCCTTCTCCCTCCTGCGACAGCATGCCGACGCCACCCCATTGTGGCACACCCATCACACGTTTCGTAGCCCCATAGGGAGCTACACCAGAGGCCCCAGTAGTTGCGCCCGCGTGCCGCCAACGCCCCATTGTGGCGCACCTCTCACACATGTCGTGGCCACACAGTGAGCTCCACCGTAGGCCCCAGAGGTTGCGCCCGCAGGCCGCCACTTCGCTCTTTGGCACACCCTTCACGCGCTTCGTGGCCCCATAAGGGAGCTCCGCCGAAGGCCCCGCCCCAGTGGTCGTGCCCGCATTCCGCCACCGTTCCATGTTGGCTTATCACTCACACGCTTTGTGGCCCCATAGGGAGCTCCACCTCAGGCCCCAGCGGTTGCGCCCGCGTGCCGTCATCATTCTACTTTGATGCACCCCCTCGCACGGTTCGTGGCTTCTTGGGGAGCTCCACCTGAGGCCCCAGTGGTTGCGCTCGCATGCAGCCACCACCCCACTTTGGCGCACCCCTCACACGTCTCGTCGCCACATAGGGAGCTCCGCCGAAGGCTCCAGTGGTCGCGCCCGCACGCCGCCACCACCCCTCTTGGGTGCACCCTTCACACGTTTCGTAGCCCCACAGCGAGCTGTGAGCTTCACCAGAGGCCCCAGTGGTTGTGCCCGCATGCCGCTTCCACCCCACTATGGCGCACCCTTCATACGTTTCGTGGTCCCAACGGGAGCTCCACCTCAGGCCCCAGCGCTTACACCCGCATGTCGCCGCCACTCCACTTTGGCACACCTCTTTCACGTTTCGTAGCCCAATAGTGAACCCCACCCAAGACCCCAGTGGTTGCGCCCGCATGCCGCCACCACTCTAGTTTTGCGCACCCCTCGCACGTGTCGTGGCCCCATCGGGAGCTCCACCTGAGGCCCCAGTGGTTGCGCTCGCATGGAGCCACCGCCCTACTTTGGCGCACCCTTCACACGTTTCGTTGCCCCCTATGGAGCTCCACCTCAGGCCCCAGTTTTTGCGCCAGCATGCCCTCCCCACCCCTCGTTGGTTTGGCGCACCTTGCACGTTTCGTGGCTCCATCGTGAGCTCCACGTGAGGCCCCAGTGGTTGTGCCCGCATGCCGCCATCACTCCACTTTGGCGCACTCCTCGCCCGCTTTGTGGCCCCATCGGGATCTCCACCTGAGGCCCCAGTGGTTGCGCCCGCAGGCCGCCACCATCCCAGGGTTGGGACAGGGTTGGGACTGACAAGCAGGTGTAGGCACCACTCGCGTCGAGTTGTCCGCCCTCCCCTTGTGGTCTCCTCTTTCCTCCGCCCTGCCTTTCCCTGCTCTCCGTACTGTTCATCGCTCCACTCCACTCCTCCATCCTCAATCCTGCCCCTCCCCCTCTCCTGCTGTATCTCTCCATCCTCCTGTCCCTTCCCCTCCTCCATCCCGCCCTCTCCTTTCCGCTTCGTGTCCCCTCCTCATCCCCGCTCCTCAGGTGACTCTGGTGCAGGGCCCCCCCGGCACGGGCAAGACGCACACGGCCGCCAGCCCCTGCTCGGGGACGACGGCAAGTGGGGGTTCTGTCCCACGGGGGGGGAAGCATCGATCCCCAATCGTCGAGTCAGGCGATTGCAAACATGGATTAAGAGGGCGTGGATTAGCGACGGGTCACGTTTCCATTGGAAATCGCGGATTTCTGCATCCGAACGAGGCGGCACCGGCCGCGTTTTGGGGAGGGCACCTCCCCCGATCCATGGATTTGGCGACCGCGCGCCAAGTCTTTGGATCGCCAATCCATGTTTGCGCGTCCAGTAGTCCTCGCCAATCGGGGCTGGGGCCCCCTTGGTCCCGCCCAGGAGCGGTGCGGCGTTGCTGTCCAAGAGCCCGCGGCCGATCTGTCGGCGGTGGTCCTCCCCCCCGCAGAGGGGGGGGGGCCGGCCCCGCCTCTCTTCTCGTCTTACTCTTTTGTGCTTCGTGCAAGCGTGCCCCTGGCGTTAAGTCGGGCCTGTCCCTCTACAGGGGGAATATTCAAAAATAGTAAAAAATAGTCTGGGGACTATTTTTTGACCATTTGAATATTTTTGAGGTATTTTTAGCTTTTCGTCCAAAATCCCCTGTAGAGGGACATGCCCGACCTAACCCTGGCGCCCAAAGGAATGGTGCAGTGCAGGCCCTGCATCTTGTGCCCGGACGCGTCGACTTGTGAGTCAATGGGGCAGTTCAGTGGACTACGCAGTGCCGTTCTTCGGTGGCCACATGTGAGCCCTACCCCCACCCCCCACGATTTCTGATTTGGAGGTGGAGGTTCATTTCGTTCGGGAGGTCCCGAGCGGAGTGAATCCCCACCCCCCCTTAGAAATCGTGGGGGGTGGGGTAGGGTTCACATGTGGCCACCTAGTTCAGGCACTTGCGTAATCAACCACGGTGAGGGGTGTGGGCAGCGATTGCAATGGTTTGGAGCATTGTGTGGTCGTTTAGCCGCGCCACACTTCGGTTTGCCATGACATCTGCTCTGCGGCGCGACGTGTCGTACACAATGGCGGCCTGTTTGTTGGCACGCCTGGCACACCACCGCAATCGACATTCGCCTGGCGTCACACTGATGCACCGTAGCTTATGCGAGTGCCCAGGACACGAGGCTTCTCGGCTCCTGACGCTGCATCGGGCTTTGTGGCATCCGACGGAGCCTGCTGGGGCCGAATTCTGGCTCCAGGGGCTGCTGGGGCTGCATTGGGCGACGGAGGCCTCGAAAGGCGTCCCCGCTCCGTCCCCTCCTCGGCCTCCTCCTCGGCCTCCTCGGCGGAGGCCTGCCAGAGGTGATCCTGGCCCGAGGCGCTCCCTGCTTTCGCGCCCTCGTTGGGCCTTGCGAGAAGCTCCGAGCGCGGAGGCCGCCGCAGTCCGAACGGTGCCCGCGGCGACGCGGAAGGCACGGGGCAACCGCGTGGTCCATGCAGAGGCTGTACCGGGCTCCCGCCGACCACCTCCGCCCTTGGACACGGGCGAGGGTCAGGATGGAAAAAACATACAGACACAATGAATCGTCGATTCCCCAGAAAATATGGAAAATATGGGAAGTGGGGGGGAAGACAAAAACTTCTAAGATGTAGGAAAACATGGGGAATCCTGTTATTTGTGTGTATTTACTGATGTGTCCCAGGGCCCCTTACGAGGGGGACGGCCGGGGGCGACGTGAGGGGAGGTCAGGCTCAGGGGGGGACGCCTCGAGGCTCGAGCTCGAGGTTTGAGGCCTCTGGGCGGGCGTTTTCGTCGGCTCTCGGCGGTCTTCAAGCTTCGGCATGCGCGCCGGCCGCTGCGCCCCGCCGAGTGCGCTGCGGGGGTGCCAGAGTCGTCCCGAACCGCCGCCGGAGAGCCGAGCTTTGGCTGAGAACCACCAAGCACGGGGACAGGCATACAGTTTTTTGATCTGCGGGGCGAGAGCGAACCTCTTCCGCTAAAAGCTAGGGCTACGCACAGCTTTAATTAGGGAGACAGGGCACAGGAAGGCGGGGCCTCAGGCGGCCGGAGCGGGCGAAGCCCGGGGTGCAGGCGGGGGGACAGGCATACAGGCAACCCGCATAGTAAGGATGGGGTACCCTTGCATCCTTGCCTCCTCGGCCCATCCTTCGCCGCTTTCGCTGGCCGCGCCCCGCTCGAAAAGCTTCGACGTGGCCCTCCAAGGCCCTTGCGTCCTTACATCGCGCATCCTCACTATACTGGTTGACTCTAGGGGGGGGGGGGACGCGCCGCCCCCCCGTCGCCCACTCATTCCGGCGATTGGGCCCGGAAGCCCACCCCGCCCAGGAGTCTGCGGCTTCGCCACCGGGGGCCCGCCGCCGCTCCAGCGGCGATGCATCGCCGCTTCCGGCTCGACGCGCTCCCCGCCCCTCGGAGCCGGGGCTGGGCCTGAACGCTGCTCTGCTGGACTTCGGCCGTGTTAAGTTTTTCGCATTGGCAGGGAGGTGCAGGAAACCAGGTGGAGCAACACGAAAAACAAAACGAAAACAACGTTTATGTCCAGCTCCCCTGTGAGCCAGTCCCCCCCTTCGCGCTCTCCCTCACACGGGGCAGGCAGAGGTGCGAGGCGATCCCTCCAGTGGTCAGGAGAGAAAGAAGGACGTACACGCACATGAGTGCGTGTTGGTTTCGAAAGTACGCATTGCGCACATGGTCGTATCACGCGGCCGGTCTCGCTGATCGAAGGAGCCGTGTTCATGTACATAATTGGGCGCGTACGTCCTTTGCGGGTTCCCTAAGTGGCCGGGTGCTTGTACCGTCCGGACGGCTTCGCACCCCTGCCGCTCTGGCCGACGGGCCGGGCCTTTTTCAACCGCTCGTGTCGCAGGCCTAGGGGTTGAGGCCAACACCAATATCGGCGGTGTGCGTCCACCGAGGGAAGAGCATCCCCATCTCGGTGATGGTGGTAATATTCTGGCTTCCATGTTGACCGAACTATTACCACCAACACCGAAATCTAGGATCCTCTTCCCCCTGTGGAGGCAACCCCCCTGCGCTGGTGTTGGTGCCCACTTCCAGGCCTCAGTCCTGGGCACCGCGGGGGACGGGCGGCCCGTCAAGCCACGCGGGCCCTCCAGTGCCGAAGGCAGCCTCTGCCCCTCTCGCTCTGCTGCCCTCCCCGCCGCCCAGCCCGCCGCCATGCCCCTCCTGCCTCGTCTCTCGCGTCTCGCCTCCTGCAGGCTGGTGCGTTTCTCACCAGAGACAAAAGTCTGCACGAACGACATGGGTACCGAAAGAGTGGGCACAATGCCCACCATCAGTTCCTGTTCCTTCGGAACAGGACTCGCTGTCCGCGACGCCGCGGTCTGCCCATCTGAGACAGGAGGCCGCCAGCCCAACGGCGGCCGCTGTTGGTTTGGGACAACATTTGTTGTTGGGCATTGTACCCATTTTTTCCATACCCATTTAAGCGTCCAAAACCGTTACCACCAGCTCAGGGGGTGCCTGTTTCACCCTCTCGAGCTGGTGTCACCTCGTTCCGGGCATGCCTCCAGGGAGTTCCCGGAAGGAGGTGCCACCAGCTCGAGGGGAGGGAGCGGCCACCCCCATAGCTGGTGGCAGTGGTACCTTTGTCTCTCCTGAGTTTCCCCAACCTTTCGCCGCCGCTCTCTCTGCTCGGGCTCAGGTCGAGGGCGAACGGGCCAAAGCGGTTTCGCGTTCGGGGTCGCTTCAGCCCAGGCGAGCCTGAGACGGTCGGGTCACGTCCATCTGGAGATGCCGGCCGCGATCAGGGTTGCACGACGATAGCGACGTTGTTGGCGAGACGTTGCAGGTGGGCACACTTCTGTGTGCTGGTTGCAAGCGTGACTGTTTCGATGTCCACCATGACCACGAGCGCGATCGTGAATGGAGATGGTTCGCATGTCAGCGGTGGCTTGACTTGGAGGAAGGGGTGGCGAGAGATGGCGAGGAGCATGATGGCGATGAAGCTGACGATGATGATGACGATGATGATGTTGATGATGATGATGCTGAAGATGATGATGACGATGACGATGACGATGCTGATGATGCTGATGATGATGATTGTGATGATGATGATGCTGATGCTGATGATGATTATGATTATGACCATACTGATGATGATGATGATGATGATGATGATGATGATGATGCTGATGCTGATGATGATGCTGATGATGATGATGATGATGATGCTGATGATGATGATGATGATGATGCTGATGATGATGATGCTGATGATGCTGATGCTGCTGATGCTGATGCTGATGATGATGATGTGATGATGATGATGATGATGATGATGATGATGATGATGATGATGATGATGATGATGATGATGATGATGATGATGATGATGATGATGATGATGATGATGATGCTGATGATGATGAGGAGGAGGAGGAGAAGGAAGATGAGGAGGATGAGGAGGAGGACGAGGAGGAGGAGGAGGGGGGGATGAGGACCATGACGAGAAAAGACTCCCTGGACCACGTGGAACCCTACTCGGACCCCTCACCTCTCTTGGGCCCCTGATTCACGACTATGTGATCTCTTCACAAGGCGGACCCCTGCAGGTCTCGACCCCTTCCCAGTGTCGCTCTTCCACCCACAGCAGTTTGGTTGGCACCCCCTGCCAGTAGGGGCCTCCAGAGGCCGAAGCGCGCCAGCAGCATTCCGTGATGATGTGGTCCACGACGCGGGGGGCTCCAAGACCCTCCAGGGAAGGCCCTGGACGTTCCCAGAGGTCCCCGGGGTCCCGCAGAGCGTGCAGGCACCGTTCTGCCAGCGGCTGCGTCGAGCCCGAAGCGTCGATTCATTACGCATGCAGCATACGGCAAGAGCCGGGACGCGGCAGCGTCGATTGCGCACCGTCACGAGTGGGCAAGAAGCACGTCCAGCAGCCTTCTCCCTCGCTCCTCGAGGGTCGAGGCGGCCATAAATCACTCCTACCCTTCGCTTCGCAGGCCGTGGGGATCATAGAGCAGTGGTCGCGCCACGGCGTCAAGCCAGTCCTCGCGGTGTGCGACTCCAACGCCGGCGTGGAGAACGTCTTTGCCGGCGTCCAGGCTCTAGGCTTCGACGAGGAGGAAGTCAGATGAGCAGGGGATAATGATAATGAGACGTGCGACGTTCACATATTTTAAGTTTTGTTGTTGTTGCTTTTGTTTTTGCATAACAACAAGACACAAACAACATATTTCCTAATGTTTCACGCGGGCTGCAGACACGAGGGCCGCTAGATGATCGCTCTGGAACTCCTGGATCGTATCCTCAGCCATATCGCCCTCGGAAGAGGGGGCCAGCACCAAACCTGCGGCCCTTTGCGAACCGCATCCCCGGGGGCCCAGTCGACGCTGGGGTATCGGACACCGCCGCTGGGGGCCCCCCAGCTGGAGAGCAGGGCTGGACCTGAACGGTGCTTTGGCGATTTCGTGGGCCGTTTTCGTTTCGACTTCGTTTTGCGTTAAAGGCCGATTCGAGACAAAAGCGAGGGAACACGAAAACAAACGAAAACGAGAAACACCGTTTAGGTTCAGCCCTTCTGCAGAGAGCGGTTCGGGGGTCGAGGAGGTGGCCCCCCGGGGAGAGCCCGAGTCCAGAGCTCGAGCCTCGTCTCCGCCGGGATTCTTGGCCCTCGGGGGCCCTTCTCTCGCGGGCTCGCAGCAGTGTCTGCACGGGGCGGCGCCTGGCACGGCGCGGCGCACGGCACGCACCACCGCACACGGCACGCGGTCGTCGTCGTCGCGGTCGTCGCCGTCGTCGTAGCTGTAGCCCCCGAGGCGGCGCCCGTCGTGCGTCCGGGAGGGGGCTCCCGCGCAGTTCTCCCAGACATCCGCGCGGGCCTCCGGAAGATTATGCCGCACACGGCACAGCACCCGACAGAGCACGGCAGGCGGCAAAGCCTTCGACTCGGCACGGCACGGCCCACTGAGCAGAATTGCCGCAGCGACTGGAGCGATATGAACTACAACAGGCCTACAGGCCCCCCCACCCCCCGCCTTCGAGGGGCAACGTGGCGATGAATCGGCGGCCAACCTGGTGGGGAAGTGCGAGGGGACGGGCCTTCGCAGCAGGCTCGGAGGTCCCCCAGCCCGCCGAGAAGTTGTCCAAGTCTTCCCCGCAGACACGGACACCTCTCCGAAGGCTGGAGGGCTTTGAAAAGCCCCGCCGCTTTCTGAGAGGGCCGTCTTCTTCTCACTTCCCCCCCCCTGGCTTGCCGCCGAACGTAGGACAGGCGGCCCGCGTGTGGATGATGCAGAGAAGTGCGTGGTGCGACATCGCCCAATGAGTCCCTTCATCGTGAAAGATGCTCACTCGTCCCAAACCAATAAAGCATGAGTGGAGACACATGTACCTGAGCGCATGGTCGAGCAGGTCTCAAGCCGCTAGATGACCACCGTATGACTGGCATCTCCAGCCACTACGCCCACAACCTATTGACTGGATTTTAAGGCCACGTGGACATGCTACGTCATCACCGTGCAATGATTCGGTCTGTGTCTGACTCTGCGCAAAATACGAAACTTGATACATGGCACCATGGCACTATGCGCGATCCTCGGAACAGCTTTGAGCCAAGCCCAAGCACACGACGACGGTGTCGGTGAGCTCCCGACGTTGCCAGGAACACAAGCAGAAGCCAACACAAATCACAACATTGAATCACAAACCGCTCGACCCCTGGTGGTGAGCCGCCAGGGCGAGCCTCTGGCTCGCCGACCACCAGGGAGGGCAGACAGCCCGCCAACAGTTCCCAGTTTGCAAATGCCAGGCCCATACACAACATGAACACACATAACGCATCGCAGTACAAGCCTCTCAACCCCTGACGGTGAGCCACAAGGGGAACCCGTTTTCAGACCCCAGGGAGGGCGGAATATCCAGCAACACATTCCAGTTATTGTTTTTTTTACTCGGGAGGATCAGGGGACTTGCTGGGGGGGAAATGGGCTCAGGAGGGGACGCATCGTCCCCCAGTCGGCCATTCATCGCCGCTTGGGGCCCGATAGCTCACCCTGCCCCGGAGCATGCGGATTCGCCATCGGGAGTATCGCCAATCAATCGGCGATGCATCGCCGATTCAAGGTCGATGTTTCCTCCCCCCCTGAGCCGTTGGCCCACTAACGTCC
The DNA here is from genome assembly GCA_963575745.1 of Prorocentrum cordatum. Lineage (NCBI taxonomy): Eukaryota > Dinophyceae > Prorocentrales > Prorocentraceae > Prorocentrum > Prorocentrum cordatum. Next base: position 92,871 of record CAUYUJ010015797.1, on the reverse strand, counting down.
ACGATCAGCGGAGGGGGAGGATGAGTATAAGAGGGGGAACAGGATGATCATGAGTAGGGTCTCCTGGAGTAAGAGCAGCAGCAGAACAAGCAGCAAGAGCAGCAGCAGGAAGGCGACGAACACGAGCGGGCGGGACCATGAGCAAGACTGTGAGCAACGTCACGGGCACTAGCAGCAAGAGAGCCAGGAGTAGAAGGAGGAAGGGATCGGAGTAGAAGCAGGACGAGCCGCAAATGCACAGGCAGAACATGATAACCAGGTGGAGGGGGGAGGGGGGCGTGGGACGGGGACGCAGAGGATGATTGGGATGATGATGTTGCTGCTGCTGCTGCTGATGATGGTGATGATGCTGATGCTGATGATGATGATGATGCTGATGCTGATCTATGCTGCTGATGACGATGATGATGCTGCTGATGATGCGGCTGATGATGCTGATGCTGATGATGACGATGATGATGACTTGGATGATAATGATGATGATGCTGATGATGCTGATAATGCTGATGAGGTTGATGCTGATGCTGATGCTGATGAGGACGATGCTGCTGTTGCTAATGCTGATGATGATGCTGCTGATGATGATTATGATGATGATGATGTTGATGATGCTGCTGATGCTGATGCGGATGAGGACGATGATGCTGTTGCTAATGCTGCTGCTGATGATGATGATGATGATGCTGACGATAATGATGATGATGGTGCTGATGATAATGATGATGATGCTGATGATGCTGCTGATGATGATGATGACGTTGATGCTCATGATAATGCTGATGAGGACGATGCGGATGATGATGATGTTGATGATGATGATGATGATGATGATGATGTTCATGATGTTGATGATACTGATGATGATGATGCTGATGCTGCTGCTGCTGATGATGATGATGATGTTGATGATGATGCTGATGCTGATGATGATGATGATGAGGAGGAGGTGGAGGCGGCGGCGGAGAACTAGGAGAAAATGGATTAACACGGACTCCGACGCTGTAGACGAAATGCAGCTGCAAACGCTGAAAGGGTGTCTGGTGGGGGATGGCCGATTCGAATGCTGCTGTGACGGGGTGCTATTCTTGGCGAAGACGTTCGCGGCAGCGGCAATGCCAGGTGCAACGCAATGTAGGATCTCTGTCTGGTTGCCCTCATCATTTGTTGATGTTGTCTGCCTCACGTCTATCCAGCCCGAAGGCCTGAACTGCGTCAGAATCGGCAAGCACGACGCGGGGAAGGCAACCAGCTTGGCCGATGTTTCCCTCGACATGTGGCTTTATGTGTTTGCATAGCGCGACCGGTACTTTCCCGCTTCTCATATCGACTTCTATGCCTGCCGACGCTGCCTGCATTCCGGTGCAATCATCTGCCATCAGAAGACTCTCCTCATTCTCTTTTGGCGGAGGGTGACAAATGGTGCGAAGAGGATCGGGGATGGATGAATTTCGCCAGAAGGAATGCGGGAGGAGGAGCGGGATGAGGATGAGGAGGAGGAGGAGGAACGCTTGGTAGTGTTTAGCGTTCCGACCGGGTGAGAAGCACTGCAGAGTTCGGCTGCTGTTCAGGATGCATCTATCCCACGAGGTGCGATAGCAGCTGTTTTGCACTGCAGCCTTTTTTTCTCAAGTGCTATTTCATCTTCGCGGGGAAAAAAAAGGCTCCTGCCATATGTTCATGGCAGCGGGGCGTGATTCGCCCCACGGGTTCCAGAGCAGAGATGGCAACGGCGTCCGCTGCAACGATTCCAGTGAGCCGTGGCAGCAACGACCCTGGTTAGTTACGACGCATCGTTACCTGCAGTACGTGAAGCTTGCTACCGTTTAGGCACAAACCAGTTTGCGAAAAATTGCAGTGCAGGTTACGAAAACGGGGATTTCAGGTACGTCAGCACGGCGCTCACATTAAACCACGAAGGCATCGCATATTTTTGACGCGGTGCCACACGCGGACTGCTGGCAACGACGAAGCGATCCATATGAATTACATTCGCATCGTGCGTTGCGAGGACCAGTTCAACAACTTGAAAAAAACATGTGAGGATACCGTTCCGAAATCAGGCGAACGCCTCGGAACATGTTACCAATATCGTTGTGGCAGTACAGTCGGTAGGAAATGCCAGGGAACGATGAGGCGGAAAGAAGCCCGTAAGCGAAACCAATGCTGGACCAAATTCAGATATCAGAACGAGAAGTTGCTGTATGCTTTCGGTCAAGTGCAACACGGTCTGTGGAAAATCTGCAATCATGTGAACAGCAATTTCGACAACATGAATGGGGCGCTTCCCGATGACAAAGAGGATGACTTGGTCCGAGGTCAGAACCATGCACTTGCGGAAGTCTATCAATGGAGAGGAAACATGCTGCCAACTAAATTCCAGGTGTCCAATACTTTGTTCCCGCAGGTTTTAAACATATAATACACATGAACCCACACATGTGTTGTAAAGTGTTCTTTGCCATGACATCCACAACCATGAACGGAAGGCTAACCTTGAGTGCATACACCAAGGCATCGCTTACCAAGGAGCAAAACGATGATGCATTCTGATGACTTCAGTTGCACGAAGGTGATCACGCCAAGCTCGACGAGGGCCTGTGGTATTTGATGGACGACAAGTCAGAGGGCACGGAGCGTCGCGGAAACATTACGGTCTACATGAGGGCGACGGCCTGGTTGCATACCAGAATTTATACATGTCGGATTCGGCCGTTTTTGAAGCCACACTCTCACACAGGATGCACCTCGTCATGAACCTTGAGAAGCCCAAGAAGGTGCACGGTGTGGCGACTCATCTCGAGCAGTGGAGTGCGTTGGTGGAGTCCCTGGAAAAGTATGGACCCGCATGCTCGTTACCATTGCCGCTCAGGGTATTCGCATCGAGGCGTGATCATGACTCGCGCCGGCGCTGCACCCGCCGACTGGCAATCGGATTGCTTCCAGACGCCAGAGTGGTTAAGACGTGGCCCCTGCAAACTAATCGCCATCAAATGCGACGAGTGGGCGATGTAGAAGAGGGTGGGGGCACGCGCAACAAAAACAGTACATGGAGACCGGCCAAGTTAGCGATGAAGATATTGGCGAGGGGGGCACGGGCGCAAGATATTGGGGCTACTTCTGCGCAAGCGGAAGCGGGTGGACCTGAACGACTGAGGCGGCCGAAGGAAAAGTCACAGATAAAAGGGCACGCGTTTCAGAAGTGCAGACGACGTGGGCCCGCGCAGACGTTAGCGCGGCCCCGCGCGCGGGCTCGGGTGCTGCAGCGTCGAAATGGGCAGCCACTGGCGGAGTTGCCAGCAACGTCGTAGCAACGGAGCCGGTAGAAGGGGCCCACGGGTGGAGGATGCAACGTCAGGCAACGAAGAGGAGGATTAGATCGGCAAGGTCAGGGGGGAAGACGAGGCGCGCGCCGCGCGAGTGCGGCGTTGACTGCGACGACGCCAATTGGGACAACCGAGTGGCGGAGCGTGAAGCAGGAGAAAAAAAGCTGGTCACGCAGAAAGAAAAGTCGCATGGTTGCAGCTCGTGCAAATTGAGGGACCCAGCAAGGCAATTCACGATGCACTTGTGAGGGGTCAGGAGAACGGCGCGAGCGTGATCGCGTCTGCCGTGGGCTCGGGGGCCTACGGCGTGGTTGGGTTTCCGAATGTGGAGGCCCGCTTCCCCGCCAAACCGAGCGACGCCCATGGGTCGGTCATCGCGAATCGCAGACAGCGGGCTTTTGTTGAGAAAAACGCAGAGGGGTCCAGGGTAACTGTGCCCGCCCAAGTTGCGCATGTCGAAAAATTTCGGGCCCGCCCGCGAAATTGCTGCAGCCCGGAATCGCGCTGCGCTGGGTCGAGGCAACGACGGGCGATCCTGCGGCGGCCTCGGGCGCGAGGCAGCTATGCAAACACGCATCAATTTACGACGCACTTTCCAGCTCGCCACCAAGGCCCCTGGAAGCGTTTCGACGCGGGGGGGGGGGGGGGGCGTCATTGAGGAGATAGTTGTGGGTTTATTCGGGCAGGGAACCATCGTGGCGGACCTATTCTATTCGGTCTGGCAGATCCCGTGACATGAAAGTTTGGATCCAGTAATCGTGGCTATGAAGGGCGGTCCAGAGAAGGTGGATGGGGGCAGCGAGTTACAGGGCGTCGATGGGCGCGTTCGCGGGGGGCGAGGCTGAAACGCCAGAGAACGCCGCTTGCGATTGGGGGCCGGAAGAAGAAGAGGTCGCGCGGCACGGCGAGGCCTGCTGGCCCTGCCCCAGTCGGCGCCCCCTCTGCGTTAGATATAAATCAAAGACGAGCGCGCGAGCGAAGGGTGGAATCGCAGAGGCGGGGCGCGTCAGTAATCTCAATCGACTATATGCAGCCGCGCGGGGGGGGGGGCAAGAAAAGCGAGACCGCGCAGGCGAAGGAAGGGGCGCCCAGTCGTAGTCACGCGCTGCCGGGGGGCCAAGTTGACTCGAGGCCGCGTTTCTTGTAAACGAGGGTGGGCCTTTACTCGATTTCAGTGCTTCGCGACATAATTTTGTTCGCTGGACATGAGGGGATTATCTTCGAGAGTGATGGGTAGCGCGCTGAATGCGGCCGCCGAAGCTTCGTGCGACTTGGACTTCATGGTGGAAGTTAGCCTTGCCAGAGATTATCCGGCAAACGGTGAAGGCGAAAGGTCGGTCGTGACCGTTCAAGGACAAGCCCGTGTGTTTAGCGACGCTTTGGACGGCAAGCAAAGGATTGACGTTGGTGGAGAGCATGCGCCCATGCCGCGGTGAATTGCCCCCTTGTCCTCGCCAACCAACAGGGGCGCCTTTGATTTCAACGGGACGGCGGCCCATCGTTGGCGCCGAGGGCGCACATTCGGCAAAGCATTGCCCGAGTTTGGAGACTGCGTCTTGTTTTTGGAGGCCCCACCTGACCGGGGGGGCCCTGGCTTCGAAGCGTGTGAGGGGGGGTCCTATTTCTGCGGCGCGTGAATCAAGCCGGGAGCGGTTCAGGATAATTCGTGGCGGGGCCATAGAAACCCATGACTTCCGACCGAAGGGCGCGAGGGGGAGAGGTGGGGCCTGGCTGATTTCTGCAGGCCCAGGCCCGACGCGCTTGGCAAGGGCGTTTAACCCGAGGTGGTGCCTGGGGCGACGCGACCCAGGTCAAGATTTTGTCGTTGGCGGCCATTGGAACTGCTGTGAACGAGTCAACGTGCGGAGACGCCGCGCATAGACCGCCCATAAAAAGTGCCATCGAGTTATTCGCAGGACTAGACAATCCGAACACCCAGGAGAGGTAAGCGGCGGCCCGCGCGAGGACGGAGCCCGACAGCGCCGGGCAGGACAATGACAAGGGGGAGTCGTTGCAGGAAAACTCGGCATTTCATAACTGACGGGTTAGCAGTTCGACGGCGCTGATGACGAAAACGCGCGCGCCCAATGCCATGGGAGTGGCGGCCCCGAGGCGACTTAGCAATGAAGGACAAACGCAGTTAATCTGTCGAGAAATTTCAAGTGGAGGACGTGACCGTCGACTGGAAAGTGAATGGTGAAAAGGAGTTGCGGGTGCCTTGGGCGGGGCGGGCCGGGTTCTTTTCATTTTTGGTTGCCGGGCCGACGCGCGACCGGCCGACGTCGCCCCGCCGACGTCAGCGGTGGCGACGAGAAAGACGGGGGAAGCCAGGGGTGACGAGAGGGCCGGCCAGCGGAGTCAGAGTGGAAGAAGACGAGGATAATAATATAACGAGGATACTGGGGCCGAGGTCTGCACGGGGCAAGCCGACGAGGGCGCGGATGATTATAAGCCCGATCACGCAGGCGAGTCGCAGGGCGATGCGATTTCGGACGTAGCGCGCGCTGGGTCAAATGTGAGTGGGTCTGGCGCTGATTTTGGGGGGGCAGTTGGAAGTGGGGGGCAGTGGGGTGGCGCGGCGAGAGGTCAGCATCATGTGCAGCCGCGTGTTTCTGCGGCCCACAGCCTACTCGCCAGTCCAGGTTGCTGGCGTGGCTAAGAAAATGGCACTCGTGCCCGTGATAGGCGTGGACTTAAACATCCCGCGGTGAACGTGTGAGTTCATGTATTTCAACTGCGAGTCGCTGCGGTGACAGCGAAGACAGATGATTGTCTACGCGGTGAAAGCGAAGGCAGTCAGCTGATGACCGCGACGACTGTTTTCGCGGCGAAAGCCAAGACAGTCGTCGAGAGTATAGCGGCGTCATTGATTATCGCAAGTCCAATGCGCGTTGTTCTCAGCAGGCCACGGGCATCTGATTCGAATAGCCTGAGGCAGACCGGAAAAGATAATGTAATCTTGATTGCGGGGTCAAGCGCTTCGAGCTCGCGTTGAAACTGCGCGAGAGTCAGGGGGGCGACGGGTTGTGAGTGCACTTGAGCTCGCGTGGGGCACGAGTTGGGCCGCGTCGCCAGCGCAGAGAATGTTCGGGCGCAAAGATCTGCGGACTCGCTGCGGGCATCTAGGATGCTGCGACTTCGGCGAAGGGGCCATCGCGAAACATGACCGACGGCCTCTGCGTCTGAAGGGCCCCCAGTGCGAACTGGAGAGGTCAGCGTCGAGATGCGGAGTTGACCTGGGGAGGCAGGGCGAAGGGGTCAGAGGTATATCCTGCTCGACTCCGTCGAGCTTCACGCGAGTGCCCGGTCGACCGGGCGGCGGCTGATGACCGACCAGGGCGCCCTTTCAGCGCCCGTGGATTCCTTGCCCTATCGAAGTGAACCAGACGAAGGGGCGGACATTGGTGAGATCAGGTGCGCGGTGATGGTCCCGCGTAAACTTGGGCCAGAGATGACTTCGGCGTTATTGGCCTCGTGCTTTCGGAAGTATCAGGGCCGAGGCATTGCGCGCGCCTGCGCGGCGTCGCTCGGGGCCGGGGCGCCGACCGGCCGCCCGTGGACAGGGGGGCCAGTGAGATTCAAGGGGGTGGGCGGAGGGGGGGTGTTCACAGGCGGAGCTCATGACATCGCCACTGCATGCTCTTGCTGAGTTACCCGGGCTCCGCAGTCTCGCCATTGGATCTGCGGGGCTCGCCGGCGCCGGGGCTGTTTTGAAGAAGTTCGCGGGGCGCGCGAGGCGTGCGTGGGCGCTGCTGAAGTGCGGCCAGTTACCGCGGGCGACGTGCGCATAGTCCACCGCGGACGTAGGAAGCACTGGCGCGGGGCGATGCGACGGGGAGCGAGCTTGATCCAGCGAGCGCGTCGCAGGGGCAACGCAGGGGCAGCGAGGTCTACGAGACAGCGAGGGGGGGGGGCGTGCAGAGCCGTTGCGGGCACGGCCCCCAGAGGCGCGAAGTGGATCGATTTCAACGACGGTTGCGAGGCCAACCCTGCCCGCCGATCCTGGCTGGTGGCCCAGCAAGGGACATGCAATTCCGGGGGGCATTTGTTGCAGGCCATGTGTCGAGAAGACGCCCAAGCGGTGTTGTTCTTTATGCCTGTTGCCCGAGGGGCAAGGTCATCGTCGCGGGCGGCGTGAGAAAGAGCTGAAACGGTTCTTTCTCTGCATCGCCGAATAAGATCGCGAAGTGGGCGCGCGTAGAGGACGGTTGAAGTCAATGCGCGGCATTCGGGGCGCAGCCGGGTGTTGGGGGATTGCTGCGTGGAGCTTGCGCGTGATACTCGCTTTTGCAATGGGGGGGCCTCGCCGTGTGTCTATGAGCATGAGTCGACCAGATCTGTCTAACAGTGCATGTGGGCGATCTTTCTTGACCGGGTAACGACATTGATCTTGACCGGTTCGAACAAACAGTTCAATGGGCATTTGATGTTCATCCGAGGAAGGCTCCGACCCCGACCGAGGCGTTTAAAGGCGATCAGCATTCTTGAATGGATTATGGATTGGGGTCCAGATGCTTTTTGGCCTAGGGATGACCCGAGGCATGCTGAGGTAGTTGTAAGTGAGTAGGGCCTGGATCAGTGCAACATGTGCAGTGAGGTGCCAGCCGAAAAAAAGACATGCGAAGCAGATGACGAGGGGCTCCGACCAAGCTGTGGACTTCTGACTTGCCGAGTTTCAGCGCCAAGGGCACATTGTCTCGCGCAGGGCCGACCATGCATGCAGTTATCAGTCAACGGGCTTGCGCCTTCCATGTCAACCCCGACCCGAGCAGCATCGGGGACTAGTGTAAAATTGGGCTTCTACCCCAAGAACCGATCCTGGCGTGGATACCCGCATTTGTGCCAGGAGCGCCCGAAGGAGTCCACGGCGTGGACTGACGCTGACTATGCCCGATATAGGAGGGCGCGTCCTGCACGAAGTGGAGGAGCATGTTTATGGGGGTCGAATTTGATAAAGTCGTGGAGTTCAATTTCAAGCGTAGTGGCGTGATCTGCAGGAGACCCAGGGCATTGCGGAATGGTGAAGGGTGCGTCAGTAGCGCTAAGACCAGGAGCATACCTCAGGAACTTTGACGTCGTTTGCAGTGCCGCTGTACAGAGCAGTGCTAGTGCGGCTGTCGCCATTGCGAGCCGGCGAGGACGAGGGCAAGTCAGGCGCATTGAGGCTTCTCAGTTTTAGCTACAAGAGAAGGCACGGCGAGAGCAGTGGTATGAGTAGCCCATGAGAACCCCGCAGTCAGTGTAACCAAGTTCGCGGCCAGAGACGACATTTCCATGCACGCTCGAGGTACCAATGAACATGCTGTTAGTGGAAGACAACAGCTTGCGCCCGCTACGGAATGCTAGCTGAGCCCATTTCCTGGATATCATCGCGTGCCGTTTTCCCGGCAACCCGAGATCAGGATCAGTTGGGATCCAGGTGCTCGCTCACGCGATTCCAACCCAAACTACTGAGTGTGTCAATCTTCTTGCATGATTTAGTGGCTTGCGGCGCCCAAAACCATGGTGTTGAGTGTCAGGAAGCCCTCGCACGCTTGTGCCCACCTAATCGTTGCCTCCTGCTTGCGCCTGTTTTCCTGTCTGCTACTTATCTATATAACTTGAATTGCTGGATGGAGTCCTGGCTGCGTTGCCTACTTATGTTGAGTGTTTATGTTGCCCGCCCGCCTTCGTTGTGCGTGTCGCGCCCGTCCCCACGCTCGGCTTGTTAGCCGATGGGGGGGTTATGGTTAATGGTTTTCCGGTTGTGGGAGAAACACTATTGACGCGTGTTGTTCAGGAAACGTATATCCCACAAGGTGGAGTATCAGCACTTGTGCATTGCAGCGTGTTCGACTAAATTGCGGCTTGCATTTTTCGGGGGAGAATGTTCCTACAGCGTTTCTCATGTGAGCGGTGCTCGCGGCGGGCGACCAGTTCGCGGTGGTCCCCGTGGCGCACCCGGGCATGCGCAGTTTAGAAATCCTGCCTGCGTGTTGCGCCCAGGGGAGACGTCCCGTTTGAGGGACGGTGAGGGTGCGCGCCAGGTCCCAACCGCAGAACACCCGCGGCAAACGGTCCCGCGGCGCTCAGAGGAAGAGGGGGATCGAGGATAGAACAGCCGCGCGCAATGATGAGGGGTAGGGGTCGGGGAAGTTTTCTTAGAATCCGTCACCGTGCCCCCTCTTGCGCACCGCCACATGGAAGAGGGGAGGGAAGACGGGCGGGAATGGAGGGCGGCAGCCGCGCAGGTTGCCGGACACGGTTTTGAGCCATATTGGGTGAGGGCAGGAGGGCTCCAGTGTATTCAGCGGGATGGGCGCGTGTCCTTTTCGTTTCCTCCCCTTCCTCTCCTTCCCCCCTCCCTTCCCAGCACACCCGTCCATCCATCCTCACTCCCCTCCACCCCTCCCTCTTTTCCTCCCTCCCTCCCTCCCTCCCTTCCTCTACTCTCTGGATGCCCTCCCCTTCCTCCCTTCCCTCCCTCCGTCCCTCCCCTCCCCTCCCTCCCTCTCCCACCCCTCTCTCTTTCGATTCCCCCTCCTCGCTTTCCCCCCCCATGCGTCAGCCAGCGAGGCCAATCAGCGTCCGGCCAATAATTCTAGATTCTGGGTCGCGTGCAAGACTTCTGGTCTGTTCTGTTACGTTATGTTCAATATAGTATTTCGTTATATTCTGTCTTTGCCCACTCCCTCACCCCTACCTCCGTGGGCGAGACCGTCGATGACCGTTGTTTTGGCCCCCTTGGCCCAACAGCGGTTGCACAGGAAGGAGTCCGTGTTGTGCACTGAATGCTTGCGGCTTGCGCTGGCTGCTGGCTATGCTGCACGCGGACAGGCGCCCCCCCCTCTGGCAGCCAGCGCGCATCGAGGCTTGCCCTGATGGGCCGCAGAAGCGCTGGACGGACTCTTACTCTTGAAGGGGTGAGGTCCCGCACGCCTCTTTTCACGGGGCGGCCTCCGTGACGAGGGTGTTCGCTCGCTCGCTCGGTCGGTTGATATTTCCGGAGGCATTCCCAGTTGGCGGCCTGACAGACCCCACCAGGGGTTTAAGACGGATTGCCCTTTTGGTTGGCGACCTCCACGAATATCTGAGATGTGCCACCACAGCCACATGCTGAACACAAAATTTACGTGGCCTGAAGTCCAGCGAGGGCCAACCTGCGAGAGGCGAGCCAATGTGCGAAGCCTTGACCCGTTCAAGCAAAGCAGCGCTGTCCTGCTAAAGTTGCCGAAATTCGGGATCCAGATCATCGTGCCGAAGCTCCGTTAACCACCACGTCAACTTCCACGTGCAAAGATAAATGATTGCCCTCTCGTGGATAAGGTAGGGCGGGTTCCATCGAGAGAGCGGGGGTGATGAAACATTCCAAATGAATATCAAAGTATCGCACTTGCGGCCTCCGACTATGCAGCGCGTCACAGCGCTGTGGGGCGGTTCCCGCCGCGTTGCTGTGGAAGGGGGGAGGGCTCTTTTAATTTCGCTGGCAATGCGCACTTCTCACCACTTCAGCAGGTTTCCCCCACGGGTTGGTTGGTCTGGGTTGGCTGGTTGGCTGGTTGGCTGGTCGAGTCGGTTGGGCTTGCTGTTTTGCCTGGTTATTGCAATTGATTTGGATATTTCTTGATTTATCTCTCTCTCTCTTTCTCTTATCTCTGTCTCTGCCTCCCCCCTCTCTTCATCATTCATCCTCCATCCTCCATTCCTCGCTTTCTACTGAAGGTCCACAACATGAAGCACACAGTAGCCTCCCTAACGCTCAGAACGACAGAACCACTTGGCGGGAGAAGAGCGGCAATGATGCCGACGACGAGTTTGCTAAGAAAGGCGCTTCGACCCATAGAGTGGAGTCTACGCGGTTTCATCTTCGGCGGGGCCTGTGAGAGTTAGTTCGAGAATTGTCTCAGTTGTTCGCGGGGGGTGCACGCTCGGGTGGGGGCCGGTCTTGTGCGGAAGGACCATTGGGTTTTGTTCGAGGCTTGTCTAGAGGCGCGAGGCGAGGGCGAGGAGGTCCCTCCGCCCGCGCATCCCGACCCCCCTCGCAACCCGTCGGCGGCCGGCCAGGAGCTTGCCGAGGGTTAGGAGGAGTTTCGTGCGGCGGGCTACGGCTTCAATGGCCACCATGTTTTGTGCGCGAAGGTCGTGGCGCGGAACGTCCACGACGACGATCGTTCTCTGTGCTGTTGCTGTGCTTGCGGAGCCTGTTTCTCGGGGCGCAAGCGCACTTGGGCCCTGCTCAGGCCTTGCCTCTGTTAGCACTCTGGCTCAGGGCTTGGCGAGCACCTCCGCCGCCTCATGCACGCAAGGTTCGAAGAACCTGCACCTCGAGTGCCCCGAAGGGGTGCCTCTCGAGGCGCGCCGGCGGATGGCTTCGGTCTTCCGTCCCAGGGAGGCAGTGGGCTGGGCGGGGACAGGGCCGGGCTGGAGGCCCCTTCCCTCGGCCCTGCTTCCCGAGCCGACGGGCGGGGAGCTTCTGGCACGGTCGGGGCCGGGCTCCCTGCGGTACAAGCCCTCAAGGAGCCCCTCTGCGCAAGAGGCGTGGAGGAGGCCGCGGAAGACTGGCAGCGCCTCCGAGTCGGGGGCGGAGTGGGGATGCCCCGAGCCGTCCCAACTGCCGACCCCCGTCCCCCTCGTTCCTGATTCCCTCCCTCCCTCCTCCCTCCCTCCCTCCTTCGCTCCCTCCTTGACTCTCGCCCCTCTCCTCCCTCCGTCATTCTCCCTCCCTCGGCGCTGTCTCGCCCCAACTCTCCGCCCTCGCTCCACCCTTGCTCAACATGAGTTCTACTCTCCTGTCTGACCCGGAGGTCGCTGGGGAGTAGCGCGGCCCCATCCGAGTATGGTTGTTTGTTGCACAGGATGGTGCCGAGGTGATTTGTCTGATGTGCTGTTCCAGCCCGAACGCTCTCGGTCCTTCCAACATGGCGCTAGCATTGCAGCGCGGGCCCTATTGTAGGATCGGGATGTTGCTCCCGTCGTCCATGATGGCGCTCTAGCTATGGAAGTCGATTAATGGAGGGGAAGCATGTTTCAAACATGTGTTCAATATGTAAAATCATGTTTGAAACATGTTTAAAACATGATTTACACGGTTTAAGCACATTTGTAATTCAATGATAGGATTGTCAGAATGTCCATTGTCATGGCATCCACAACGCTCTCGCCCCAGCGCGGGCCACTTTCGTTTAATCTCCTTTTTCCTCTTCGTTGTCGCCCGCCTCATTTACCCTCCTCCGCCTGCCCTTGGCCCTCCTGCTTCTCCCGCTCCTTACCTTCCGGCTTCCGCCGCTGCTGTACGTCCTCGTCCTCCTCGTTCCTCTTGCCTCGTTCTCCTGTTTCTTCTGCTTATTCTCCTGCTTATCCGCCACCTCTTCCTTCTCCTCCTATGTACGCAGCTCCCCTCTTCCGATGATGCCTGAGACGGTGGGATCTTTCTGAAGTTCCGGGTCCACTGTGGCACGCGTGCTCGGATGGAGGTACCTCATTGCCGTGAGAATAGATGGGTGAAAGGTGTAGGATATTAGATATGGCGCGAGTGCACCTCGTTTGTCCCCCCCCCCCCTCTCTACTCTTCCTGCAGTGCCACCCACGGTCAGGCGATCCTGACGTGGGCGTCCAAGGTTCAACGACGCCAGTGGCCTAGGGCCTAGAACTTGTCGAAATCAACTTGTCTGCGCTATTGGCAATTGGGAAGTCGCCGTCCGTTAAAGGTTACACGATCCGCGCAGTATCAGAACCTCACGCCGGGGTCGTCACGACACGAACCTGTCATACATCCTCCCACCCGACCCCCCGCCCTTCCCTTTCCGTCCCCCCTCCCTCCGACTACATCCGTCCTCGTGCCTCCTCAGCCCCTCTTTGGCGGTGATGAGGTCTCTCAGCGATGGTCGCACCCGATCCCGAGGCGGGCGGCGGGTTCTCGTTCCTGTCGGACGGCCTGTCCTCGAGGTCCAACCTGGCCGCGGGCGCCCAAAGCGCGGAGAAGAACAGCTTCTTCGCGAACCAGAAGAGATCGATGAAAGGGCCCGCCTCTAGTTCCGCTTTTCCCTCTGGAAAGAAGGGTGTTGTACGGAAGGGAAAGAGGGAGGGATTTGGAGGAAGTTGAGGCGGTGGGGGGATGATGTTGATGTTGATGATGATGGTGATGGTGGTGGTGGTGATAGTGATGGTGATGGTGGTGGTAATGATGATGGTGATTATGCTGATGATGACGATGATATGGATGATGATGAGGATGAAGATGATGCTGATGACGATGATGATGATGGTGATGCTGATGCCAATGATGATGATGATGATGATGATGATGATGATGATGATGATGATGATGCTGTGATGATGATGCTGATGTTGATGCTGATGCTGATGATGCTGATGATGATCCTGATTATGATGCTGATGGGGATGATGCTGCTGCTGCTGATGATGAATCTGATGCATATTATGCTGCTGCTGATGATGATGCGGATGCTGACGATGATGGTGTTGATGCTGATACTGCTGATGCGGATCGTGATGACGGTGATGATGATGGTGATGCGGGTGATGAGGAGGGTGATGATGACGATGATGATTACGATGACCATGACCATGATCATGACGATGACTATGTTGGTGCTGATCAGACCATGGGACGATGATGATGCAAACTAGAACCTTAGCAAACGCTCCCGTCGGTCTACTCCGTAGCTTCTTTGTCTGAAGCATTTGGTTTTGCTCTGTACCTCCGCCGCGCGTGACGAAGCCGTGGTTCACCCGCGGCCTTCTTGGCCGCGCGCGAGGAGGCACTGTGTGTTTTGCTGCAGGTCTCGTTGCGAGGGTCCGTGGTTCGCCCGCGGCCCCGTTGCGGATCGCATCTCGTCTTGCCGACTGTTGGATAGGTTGCGTCGGGGCACGGCGCCGAGTTCCCCGGGCGGACTGCATGCGCGGTACCCCGTGGGCGGCCTGTGTACCGCTGGTCACGGACCGGCGTTCTTGGGAGAAGCGGGAAATCGAGGGTCCCCGCTGCGGCTTCTTGGCGAAGATGGGGGCCGAAGCCTCTGCCGAGAAAGTATGTGGCGTTCGTAGGCCGCGATTCTACGAGTGTACCGGTCAGTTGCAACTTAACAGTCGAGCGTGCAAGCTATACCCCGAGATGGCTCAGGAGTTTCGCCAAGTTCGATGCCCCGTTCGCGAATTATGCCGATAATGATTCTTCGGCGCGCAAAGAGGAACCTCTGATGTGCCTCACCGCTTGTACGCCAACGGTGGGAACGCCCAAGGGTTGCAAGGCCAAGGTCCCTGGGATCTCCGTCGTTTATATCGACAAGCACGAGACCTTCAGCGCTACTGCCGCTTCAAAGCGGTCCGGGGCAGCGAGGGGGGCCCCACGTAGAACTCTGCGGAGGCGCCCACTCCTTGGGGCGATGCTGCTGCCGAGAAGGGCGAGGAGGAACAAACTGCTGAAGAGGACGAGCCCGACATCGAGGATGTACCTGCCCCTAAGTTGAGGCCTGCTGCCGTGGATAAGATAAGATAGTGTTGAGATGGCTGCCAGCGCTTTGGAGGAGGAGTTCCTGAGGGGTCGAAGGTCTCTGCTGGGACCAGCAGGGGCAGGCCAACGAGCCACATTGCTAAACCTGCCACCGGTCCGGTGGACTTCCCTGCGGCTCGGCACACTAGATCCGCAGGCGCCGCTGCGAAGGACTTGACCGCTTGCGACGACGGATAGGCTTTCGCCAATGTGTTTGTGAAGGCGGCCGTGGCCCTCGAGAGGAAGGGGGGCGCAGGCTCAGCGGATCCCATCCTGCTCAGTGGCTCAGCGGCCGCTGGCGACGACGGAGAGGCTTTCGCCAACCTGTTTGTGAAGGCGGCCGTGGCCCTCGAGAGGAAAAAGGGGCGCAGGCTCAGCGGGCCGCCGTCCTGCTCAGCGGCTCGGCGGCGGGCGGGGTCCTGCGCCGCGGCGCGGGTGGAGCACGGCCGCCGCGCCGGGGAGCGCCCAGGCGTCCTGGCCACGAGGGATGCTCAGGGGCAACGATAGGGGGGGATAGGCATATGGGGGGATGCATCGACCTCCAATCGCCCATGGATCGCCGATAGGGGCCCGATAGCCCCAACCTGCCCAGGAAGGTGCAGATTCACGATCGGAGGCCCATCGCCGATATATCGGCGAGGTATCGCCGATTCCAGGTCGATGCATCCCCCCCTTTTCCAGTCCCCCCTATCGTTGCCCCTCAGGTGTCGAGCGCACGAGCGAGTGGCTCGACTGTCTGACGGTCGACGCGAAGTCGTTTTCGTTGGCAAGCCTTTGTGGCCTTTCGCGAGTGCCCATGCCGAGTCACTCCTGTGGCCGCCGCCAAGGAAGAGCGCAACCGCGAGCTCAGACCGCTCGCAGATGTCGTCGGCGCCATCTTGGATGGCAGCCCGACGCGCGCCTGCGCTGTGCTGGCGTGCCGGTTCAAGGCCCTGCGCCGCCCCAAAACGATGGGGCTTCGTGCGTCAGCCGCTGGCTGGAGCTGATCCCGAGAACGACGCGTTCCTGCTACATCCCCGACGACGAGGAGTGCGCGGTGTCCTTGGAGGCGGGCGAGGCGAACCTGAGCGCTTTGCTCCTGTGGGCCCCGGGGAACTGCGGCTACGGAGTCGGTCCGGGCGCCACCGCCGGAGACGAGCGGCGGGCCCAGCTGCAGCACCAGGCCTGGACGGCTCGAGGCGGCCGGGCGAGTTTGCGAAGGAGCGCGAGGCCCGCATCAGCGCGGCGCCGTGGAAGGCGGACAAGCCGCGCGGGCTGGTCAGGCTCAGGGACGGGCGAAGGCAGATGGTGGGCGAGCCGCGGAAGGACGTGGCCGCCCGGTCCGCGGCGCGCCGCGAGGCGTCCTCTCTGGCGCGGCTGGCGGTCGCTCGGCTGAGGGCCGCGCGCAATGTTCCACGGACGGGTTGTGGGAACATTGGGATCGGTTTCCGCTGCGCTCATAAAGCGCCCTGGTGCAGCGCAACGTTATGCCTCTGCTTGTCGTAGCCCCCTCGCATGTATTGCAGACCCTGTCGCGTTCCTGAAGGGCGAGCTAGGCGATTGCAGCGCGTATCCATCTTCCGTTTGGCAGCAGCAGCAGTAGCAGCCTCGAAAGTTCGTTCCGTGGGCGAGCCTGCCGAGAGTGAGTGCTTTCGTACCGAACGGCAGGCTGCTGCGGTTGCTCGCCTGAGTGACCCTGCACCTGTTGTTGGCTGCTGGGCTCCACCCGTCTCCTCCCGACCGATGGGGGGGGGTCTGCGACGGAGCCACCCCCGGGCTACTCGGGGCAAACTGTCGTCAGGGCCCTGCTGGTGCGTCTCACCCGAGGTGGCTCCGAGCCCCTCAGATCCGAGGCGGGAATTTATACATGACCACCGCCTGGAGGGTCAGTTTTCGGAGCCTCGGCAGGCGGTGGATATGGACACATTCGGGCCCCCGAGGACAGAAATATATCCGTATCCACCGCCCGCTAGACGCTAGGGCACCAGGACGTCGGTTCCCAGTCGGTGGATATGGATAAATCCCTGCCTCGCATCAGAGGCGAAATTCGTTGCCCGCCTTGAGGCGGTGCGCGCTTGTAAACCCGAGTCTGTGGCGTGACAGGCATACCCCTGGCTGACGTTTCCCCTCTTGCGCAGTGGCCTCGGATCATGCGGCGCTCCAGCGTCAGCGCGGCGTCGTGGCCCACCGACTCCTTGGGTCTCCCGGTACGTTGCTGGAGCCAGGGTTTGTGGGTTTCTGAGGTCCGAGGGACATGTCGGCGTCATGGAATTCATGCAGCGGTCTGTTCGCAGTTGAAAGAGTCGAGCGCCAGCCTGCCAGTGCACTCGTGTGCCTCGTTCCACTGGCGCTGACACGTGGCGGCCGCCTCCCGCCTGGTCGTCCGTCGCTCGCGAACGAGGGCAACGTTGCTCGGGGTCTTCGGAGGGCCAGGGTTGGGCTTTCTGGGTTCGGAAGCCGGGTGGACCTGAGGAAATCTCGGGGTGTTGTCTAGGAGCGAATACTTGGCTGTGTGAGATTGGCTTTTACTCGTGCCCCCGAATTCTTTGTTTGCCCCCCCCCCCCCCCGGCGGAGTCGGCGTGTGTGTGTGTGTGTGTGTGTGTGTGGATGTGGGAGGCATTCGCCTTCTCCACCAAGGAGGTCCTAGCACCCACCTGCCCTCCGCCTGGCGTGTGCCAAGGTTTCGCCGGTTTGCCCCCCCCCCCCCCCCCCCCCCCCCCCCCACCCCCCCCCCCCACCCCCCCCCCCCCCCCTCCCCCCCCCCCCCCCCCCCCCCCCCCCCCCCCCCCCCCCCCCCCCCCCCCCCCCCCCCCCCCCCCCCCCCCCCCCGTCCCTTTCCCAAAGGGCTTTGATTTTCCCCCTAGAGGCTTTCATTGTATCCCGCTGATTTGTTTTCTGTTTCCCCCCGTTTTTTTCTGTTTCTTCGAGGCGTTTGTGGTTTGATGTCTTCCCATCCCCCAGAGAGGGGACAAGGGGGGGGACGCGCCAGGGGGGGTATCCCCAGATGGGGTGTCCCCCAGGGGGCCCCCGGGGGGGACCCAGGGAGCGCCGAAGATTCCCGTTCGCGAGGAGGAGGAGGAGGAACGGAGGAAGAGGAGGAATGGGAGAAGGAAGAGAAAAAAGAGGAGGGTTGAGAGAAAAGGGGGGGCAATTTCATGACGAAGTACGGAAATGCGACGAAGAGGTCTGTCTGCTTCTCTTTTGTATCCTCCATCGCGTCGTCGCGTCGCGTTGCGGGACTGTGCCACCGCGAACCAGTTTGCCGTTGCGCAACAACCATGGAAGTAGGATGTTTCGTTGCACTGGCGTTGCACCATTGACCACTGGTATGTATCATTTGAGCCTTCCGATCGTCTGGAAAGGCAGCGAGCCTTTCTCCATGCAATTGTGTGCTTCGACAATACTACATAGAAGCTGTCGAGGATGTCCATGTGTGCCAAACTGTGCTGCTGGCCCCCGGCAACAACAAGTGTCGCTCCCACGTGGGCTGGCTTCATGGTTTCGGTGCTCCGACCGATTGTGTTCCCAAGCTTGTCGAGTGTTTGGAGTGCTTCGCGCTGCCGACCCCCGAACTCTTGAATGTTGATCGTCTTCGGTATTCCCGATTCTCCCCAATATTTGGCCTCTATAAAATATTCTCTCTACGGGTCCACTCGGCTCTGGGGTATCTGATACCCTCGCTTGGGTTTACCTGGCTGCATACATCCTTCGGATTCTGCACCCCGGCCTCTGTTTCAGACATCTCACTTTAGGGTTAGGGTTCTTAGGGAGTTATGCGTGAGAGGTCTTTCCCTGTGGTTGATTAGTGGTTGATCATGGGCGGTAGTATGCGGCGCATACTACGCTATGATAGAAACTATTAGGCGCCAATAGGCGCTAATAGGCGCTAACAGGGACATTGCTATACACTAATGTGAGCTAATCGGGTGGAGCCTGTCTTAAGATCACTATCGCGCATCATACAAATCAGGGTTCACATGTGGTTGCCTACCCAAGCTATTGAGCGGTTCGAGCATGGCGCACTTGGACGTGTCCATCCCTGCGTGCTCCAGGGGTCCTGCCTCTGCAACCTCCCGGTTTCCCCTTGTTGCCGCCCTCCTGCTCCTCGCCGCCCCCTCTCCCGTGGCCTGCGCTGCCCCCCCATCTCCGAGGGGGGCGGGGAAGACTCGACGCGGAGGTTGTGGGGAACGACGGGGAGACTGCCCATGAGGAAGACGAGGATGCGATGCAGACGAGGCCGATGGTTGGGTATGATTCCGAGTGTTCGATGATGATGGAGATGGAGAGGATGACGCGGGACCGCGACGATGGTTCTGATGCTGGGTCGTAGGAGGATGTGGGGCCACTGGCACGAGGGCAGCAGTGTTCTTCAGACGAGCGCACCGCAACCCGCCGCAGAGCCGACGTGGTCTGCTGCACTTGCGCTGGGGCTGGAGCCGACACGCTCGACAAGCACTGGTTCCAGGCCGCGGAGATGAATCATTTTGAAGGGGGGAGAGGCAGGCGGAGGTGTGAGGAGGACGAGTGGCTTGAGGAGATGGAGGGAGGTGGTGAAAAGTAGGAGGACGAGGGAGACAAGACGGAGACGAGGGATAAGACGGTGTGGAGAGGAGGATGGGAAGGTGATGGGGGGTATGAGATGGAAGAGAGATGGAGGGCGAGAAGCGAGGAGAAGGAGGAGGCGGAGGAGGAGGAGGAGGAGCAGGATGGGAGGGTGGTAGTGGGCAAGAAAGCAACGAACTTTGCAGGACGAGGAGGAGGAGGTGGAAGAGGAGGAGGAGGAGGAGGAGGAGGTGGATCCGGCAAGGGGGACCAATCGAGAGTGGAGACGTGAGGGGGAGGGCCGGGACGCGAGGGAAAGGCGGAGTGGACGGGATGGCGGTGTGGCGACAGTTGGTGGGCAGGAGGCATCGTTCTGTTCCCCTCCGCGCGCCAGGCGATCCTCATCGACGAGGCTTCCCAGGCGACGGAGCCCTCCGTGATCGTGCCGCTCTGCAAGGGGGCTTGCACGGTTTCCCAGGGCAGCTCATAATCATGAAGCGTGATCTTTCTTCGGCCTCGTTGTCTTCATCTTTCTCCTCCTCGTCGCCTTTCTCCATGTCCTCCTCCTCCTGCTTCCCTCCTCCGACCTCTCACTTCTGCCCCCCCACGTGCATAGCACCTCATGCCTTCTCTTGCTATCTCTGGGGTCCAGACCCAACGCATCTGTTTGTTTGTTGGTTGTCCCCCTCTCCCCGTTTCTTATGCAGATTTTCTTGTTCGGGACGTTGAAGGTCGAAGTCTCGACCCTCAAAGTCGAACCTCCGACTTGTCCCGGACGCCTTCCTGACAATGTTCGATCCGAGCCCAGCCCTGGCAACGAATGCGTTCCTGGATACCCCCACAGAGGGCAACGAGGGCGTCCCAAGCCTCGATCCGCGATCCTCCCCTGCTCGACGCCTAGGTCAGGGATGAGGCGGGGGGGGGAGGTGCACAAGTCCCCTACTTGGCACCATCCTGACACGTCTTTCCAGCTGCGCCCAGCCGTGGCGACGATGGCGTCCCCAGGATGCTCAAAACGGGCGCAAAGGAAAGGGGAGAAACGCCATTCCTCGGAGAGACGAGGCGGAGGAGTAGGTGGAGGAGGAGGAGGAGGAGGAGGCGCAGGACCAGCGTTCAACGAGTTTTTAATGAACGCTCTCGCGAAGTTCCCTCTTCATAGCCTCCCATACAGATTTACTTTCACTGCGGGAAGAGCCCCGTTGGAAGTTAACCGGTTGAAAGTCTTCTGTGCCAAAGCACAATTGCTGGGACTTCAACGCCGCGAATCAACGGCATTGTAGCGATCTGGCGGTCCTAAATCGTGTCAGAACACATTGTTTGGGACGTCACCACCGCGAATCAATGTGACTGTCGCGCCCTCAATCCTAAATCGTGCCATAGGCATTATCTGGGACGTCAGCCATACGAGTGCTTGAAACTTGTGTAAACGGTTCAGAGTCATATGCGCTGCGCTAAGGCGAGAGCCACATTTCGAGACGGAAGCGCCCTCCATCCTTGAAGCTCCTGCATCTTTTAAGGCGAGCGTGCGCGGTGGTCAGGCGAGAGCCACATTTTGAGAATGAAGCGCCCTCCATCCGTGAAGGTCCTGCAACCTTTCAAAAACAGACGAACGTGCGCGGCAGTAAGGCGAGAGCCACAGTTTGAAAGCGATAGACCCTCCTTCCCTGAATTTCTTGCACACTTGTCAGACGAATGTGCGCGGCGTCAAGGCGAGAACCACCTTTTGAAAACCACACGCCCTCCATCAGTGAAACTGTTGCGAGTTTACATCTGCAGAATCATGCATGGTGAGGAAGTCTAAGGCGAGACGTCCGGCCCGCCCTACCGACCCGTCTTGGGGTGCGACAGGATGAAGCATTTAGAAGGAAGGGGGATGGAGTAGGAGTAGGAGGCTGAGGAGGAGGAGAAGGATGAGGACAGAGAGTAGGAGGAGGAGGAGGAGGAAGAGGTGTTTCAATATAGCCCCCCATGCTACTTCGCAACTGCCAGCGTTTGGTTGAAGTAGTTGTAACCGCCGTCCGGCGGTGTGGCACAGCTGTGTACTTTGGCGTTTGCCCGCTTACTGTAAGAATAGGAGCTCAATCCTCAATACCATCGTTCTGTTAATTTTGCTGCATGGTAGCGGAGCGAGGTTCTGGCAACGAAGCATCTATGAAGTGGCAAAGCCGCACTGCAAGCACACCGCGACGCAGTGGCGAATTCTAGAAGCTTCGCGTACGTAACCCCCCACAGTCGCTCGGTTACCCCCCGACACTGTGATGTGGTCTGACTGGGGCTGGCCATGGTGCAGAGTGGTTCAGCCTTTCGCAACAGGTGAAGTCCTACGGCCCACCTTCAGCCTCCCCTGTGCGTTGCACCACGGCTCACGGCTGCTTAGCCTGCTTTGCTAGCGCAGGTCGTCCGTTTGGAGCCTGGCGCCAC
This sequence comes from Prorocentrum cordatum, assembly GCA_963575745.1. Lineage (NCBI taxonomy): Eukaryota > Dinophyceae > Prorocentrales > Prorocentraceae > Prorocentrum > Prorocentrum cordatum. The sequence goes on along the minus strand of CAUYUJ010015797.1, from coordinate 71,117 downwards.
ATTGGCGACTCACTCCAATGGCCAACACGTCTACACCATGCACAAAGGCTGGCCCACCGAGGTCCGCGTCCCCTGTGCGGGTTGTGCCTTGGCCGCTTGAATTCTGGTCATTTTGTCCAGTGCACGTGCCCGAGCTTGCTGTTCTGATCAGTTCAGCTTCACCCAGCCCGCAGCTGCAGTCTGAGTGGGCCGGCCAGCCTGCGCCTGTCCTAGCCAATTCGCCTAGTTCGCGTCCCGGACTTTGCTTTCGCCGCCTGACCCTCGTCTTGCGGCCGCGACCGAAAAAAGTACGTACCCCCCGCAGCCCTCCCAGAAACGATGCCCAGACGAGTTGCCCTGATTGGGGATGTGGAGGAGCATGCAGTGGAACAGAGGGCTGGGTGAGACGTCGTATTTAAAGAGGGGGAGATAGTAGAGGAATCGGAAGAGTAAGAGAGGAGGAGGTCGACGGGAAGAGGGAGGAGGGAGGAGGGAGGAGAACAGGCGGATGAGGAAGAGGAAGAGAAGGAGGAGGAGGAGGAGGAGGAGGAGGAGGAGGAGGAGGATGAGGAGGGCGAGCAAAAAGGCCAGAAGCCTCTTGGATGCCTCTCGGGGTGTCCCTTCCGAGTTCTTCTGGGAGCTTCTTGGAGCTTGGGGCGCCTTGGGGGTCCCTTTGCAGTCCTTGGGGCTGGGGCGTCTTGGGGATCTCGTGGGAGCCTCTTGGGTGCATCTTGGGGGCCTCTCCGTGGCCTCTCGGGGCCTCCTGCGTACCTCTTGGGGCCGTTTCGGGGCACCCTCGGGAGCCTCGGGCATCATCTTAGGGCCATCTTGGAGGAGATCGATCAAAGAAGGGGTTGTCGCAGATTTGGCCTCCCCTTAGAAGGCCATGTGGCCAAAACCATTGCAACAAAATCAATGACTTCGGCTTCCTCGCCGAGGCCATCTTGGAAGCTCCAGCGCGTCGCGGAACGTCCCCTCCAATCCAGGGGGAGGTGTGAGGGGGAGGGGTATGGGGATATATAAACCCCTCCCCGAAGGTGGAAGAAAGGGGGTTGGACGAGGAATTGTTTGAAACCACTCACGCCCTAAAAGGCTGGTGCGACTACCTGGATGAGCAAGAGCGTACAGGTAAGCAGGACCTGTCCACTGAGCATGCGATGGCAATCATGAACATGATCGGCGAGCCCACGGCAGCGTTACTGAACCTAATCAAGCGGGGAAGCAGGCATATGACAGAAACGGCGATGGTGAGGTCGAGAGTGGTTGAATTGGAAATGGCAATCTCAGGAAATCGGTACACGAACATGATATCAGATGGCAGACACAGGCCGAGGAGTCAGGCGGAAACGAGATGCGCCATATACCCATAAGCGAGTTTAAAACCATCCAATGTTTGAACGGTGGCAGAACCAAGCTCCGCGACTGGAACGAGCGGCTGCTCGACGCGCTGGCGCAGGTCAGCATTGGGAGCCACAGGGCCCTCAAGACGCTGAACCCAACACTGGAGACTACGGATGGAGCCGTCCCTGGTCCCAGTGGAGGAGGGGACAACATAGGCATTCTGAATGGGAGCATGACAGCCGCAGAATATGACCGCTAGACGAAGACTTATTCACAGGGAAGCCGGAAGCTAGGCAGCCTTGGGGCGCAAGGCAAATTGCATGATATGAGTGCAGGCGAAGGGCTGATGCGTACATGACGATATATAGTTGGTGCTCCGCGGTAAGCGGGTGACCCCGTCAGCTTAGATGAGCTTGGCATTGAATTTGCGAGGCCCAATCAATTTGAGAGACGCGTACGTAAGTTCAACTCGAGCAGAGTAGCGCTTTAGTGGAACAGTTTGATCATCAGAGTAAGCTTTGTGATCTTAAACTGGTTTCACGATTGGCAACAGGATTGCTTCAGGACACCCGATTCGCTGACCACCGAGGCCTACCACAAATTGTACCTAAGGTGCGGAGGTTGGGCAGTCAGGATACGACTGGACGCCGACACGTCAGCAAAGGTGATCGCGGCGGGTCAGGCGCCTACACGGGAGGTTACCAGGGAGATGGCCATGAGGAGGAAGCCAATTGGTGGCCAATAGGGAATAACGGTCGCAACGGCTGGGATGAGACCAAGAGCTGGGGAGATGGCGATGCGGATGCTGTCAACACCTGGGAAGGTACATGGGGGATGACGTGATCCAAGTGCGGCAGACCGGGCTAGGTGGCCGGAGACTCCAAGGCCAAAAGCAACGGCAGAATCAATGCGAAAGGTAAGGAGATCCGAGTTGGCCAAAAGCGTACACCAACTGAAATTATTGGGGATGCAAGGGGTCAGGTAAAGCACCGCCAATTGCCGTCCGTTGCACGGGCGACGGGGGGGTGTGAGGGGGTGGGGGGATGAGGGCAGAGACTGATGGAGGGGCAGCGCCAACGCGAGCGGCAGTAACCACAGGGCCGCCGATGCCGCCGAAGCCCCCTTCGACCCCCCCCCTCTTTGGGGAGTCCTTACGGGCCCGTCGGCTGGTTTTGCGACCCTCCCCCTCCCCCTCCCCCGCCCTCCTCCGTCGTGCCTGCTGCTCCCTCTGACGCCTCCTCCCCCCTTTCGTCCCCCCCCCCCCCTCCCTTTCTCTCTTGTCCTCCCGTTGCCCCTCCGCGTGTCGCCCGCCCGTCGGCCCCCCCTCCTCCTCGGGG
>CAUYUJ010015797.1:28460-63460 GCA_963575745.1 Prorocentrum cordatum | reverse complement strand
GCGGTGGGACAATGGGAAGAGGTACAGTGGGGACAGTGGTAGGGACAGTGGGGACAGTGGTGGGAACAGTGAGACAGCTCAGTGGTTCGAACCGGTAGTGATCCCCCCCTCCGGTTTTCGAGGGGGGGGGGTTCGAACTGGTAGTGACCCCCCCCGGTTTTCGAGCTCGAGGGGGGGGCAGGGGGTTAGGGGAGGGGGGGGGGGTTGCCGGGGGAAGGGGGGAGGGGGGGGGAGGGGTTCCAGCAGGGGGGGGGGATTTTCGGAGGGTTGGGGGGGGGACCCCCGGGCTCCGGAGGAAAAGGGCGGCAATTTTCCACAGTAAAGCGGCGGTGGATCACGCCCTCTCGATGATAAGGATGATGGAGATAAGTCTACTGATGATGCTGATGATGCTGGTGTGGGTGATGGTGGTGGTGGTGGTGATGGACTGGCTGTAAGAGTGTACTGATGTTCATTATATTGACGACGACCATAAAGACGACGATACGGATGATGCTGCTGATGATGATGCTGATGAAGATGATGAGGATGGTGCTTTTGATGATGAGGATGATGATGATGCCGATTATTTCCTACAGATGATGTTGAGGCTGATGTTGAGGTGGGGAGGATGGTGATCCTCACGATTTTGGTCATCATGATGCCAGGATCGGATAGTGGTAATGATGAGAACACCGATGAGCATGATACTGTGGTCGCGATGTTGTTTATGATGTATGATGTATGATGTAGGATGTGTGTACGAATGTTGATGATGGTGTCGATGATACTTCTGGTGATCGTGTGTTGGGGATGGTAGATGGTTTGTGGTGGTCGATTTGTTCTTAATGGTCGATGCTGCTGATGATGATGCTGAGGAGGAAAATGAGGCGGAGCAGTGCCGACGAGGGAGATCGAGGAGGAGTTGGATGGGTTTCGACATTACTCAAACCCTGCTTGCACTTTGGGGTTCTTCCTTCTGTTACTTACAGCGTATTTGGATTGGTCTGCCTGTGCTTTTTCCTGGGGAGCCCGTGGGCGCCTCGTGGGCGCCACGTGCGTTGTTGGGTCTTCCGGAGCTTCCCCTGGTGCCCTCCCTGTGTGCACCACTGCTCGTTCGTCATAGCTGGTACCACGTACATTGCACTGCCCCCTCGACGGGCATCGTTTTTGGGGGGATCAGACCTGGTGGAAGCATCGGCCTGGAATCGGCGCATTGGCCGATGCGGAGCCAGGTGTCCGTGGTCGAATACGTACGATGAGACTCCGCCCGCCGTCGTCGTCGCCGCCGTCGTCGTCGTCGTCGTTGTCGTCGTCGTCGTCCTTGGTCGATTGCCTAGGGTGAGCCTCAAGACGAGCTGGACTAAACCGAGGCCAGAGGCCCAGCCAGCGGGCGCCGTCGATGCTCACCTGGGGCCAGTGGGCCTACAGTGAGGTGGCATAGTCAGCATGAGCAACTTTCCAAGGTTACTCTTGCGCCCTTGCCTTCGGCCCATCCGTGGCGGTTTTCACTGGCCGCGCCCCGCTCGAAAACGCCGACGTGTCCCTAGGTGACTTGACTGTACGCCCTGGGGGATGCGCAGCCACAACCTGACCCCAGGAGCCGCTCGGAGGCCCTTGCCAGAGAGAGCAGGAGGCCCACAGAAGCCTCCAGCTCGAAGGAGGAAGAAGTACTCATACCGCTACTCTGGCCTCGGTGCCGCCTCTTTGGGCCTCCTGAAAGGCCCTCGTCGCTGCCGCTGGATTCGCCTTGAAACGCTGGTCAGTGCGCACCCCTGGGAGAGGTCCAGGGAGTCCCGGTATCGGCTCCTGGTTCCCCCAGCAGCATCGCCGGGCTCCTGTCCTCGAGCCCCGACCTTCGCGAAGCATGCATCCGCATCTGCGGCCTCGCGGGCCGGGCCCCAGGGCCGCGACCCCGCGGACATGGGGCGCCTTTTCGCAGATGCGCCGCGCGGGACGCACCCGTGCGACCGCGCATCCGCGGGATCGCGTCCTAGACTCCAGACCGCGAGCGCGTGGACACGGATTTCAGTCGGGCACGCCACCCCCCCCTCTACAGGAGGAATCATCAAGAACAGTAAGGAAATAGTGTGGTGACGAGTTGTCCTGCTCTTTCGATTCTGTTGCATTCTTTTTGCTGACAATTTTTCAATTTGTTCTTCCAAAATCCGCCAATGGGAGGACATGCCCGACCTGAACATGGAGATGCGCTCGCCGCGCCTGGGATCTACCCAACGGTGGCGGCCCGGCGAGCCCCCGCTCCCCGCGCGCAGGCGCGGGGCGTGGAGCCCCAGTTCCTGGCCATGCAGTACCGCATGCACCCCGCGCTCTCGGCCTTCCCGTCCATGGCGACGTACGGCGGCCGCATCACGAGCGGCGCCCGCCCCCGGCCCCAGGGAGGCGGGAAGCGGGCGGGAGCCTTGAGAGGGGTCAATGCAAACGGGGGTCAGCTAGAGCGCCCGATGCTGCAGGATCCTGCATGGTCAGGGTCGCATTGACCCGGGTTCGGGTGCAGGATCCTGCAGGGTCCTGCAGGATCCTGCAAGGCCCGACTGACCCCGGTCTGGATTGACCTGGGTTAGCGGATCCCCGAAGCGGCCGCCGGCCCCTCCTGGGCAGGTGGACCGAGGAGGTTTGTCGAGCAGTGGCGAAGTGTCCTGGCTCTGGGCCTACCAAAGATGTTCTAAGAACCTGTTGAGGTTTGCAGGACATGTTCTTAGACCATTCCTGGTTGAGACTGTCTTGTTGTAACGCATCGGGTTAATGTTCTAAGAACAACGTTTTTGCTATTCGAAAATTCGGGGTTGTAGAACATTTCGTGGTAGGACCTCAGGAATGCTGGGACGGTCGGTCCCTGTTCAAGTCTGCACCAGATCGCTCGGCACATCTGCCGAGGCATCGCCGGCGCTGCTGGTGCGCTGGCGATGCGGCTTGGTCCTCTGGCCTCTTTCCCCCGCTCGGACCCCCTCTGGGAGGCCTCCATACGCGCCCCCCCCCTCTGGATAGGTCGAGATTGCGGAAGTCTGCACGGGTGCGCTCTGCAGTGGCGCTCTCGAGCTGTGCTGGTGCAGTCCCCAGCCGTGGTCGCGAGTCGACGCGCGTTTCACCCAATGCATCCGGCTGCTTCTGGATGTCGATGAGCTACCTTGCTGAGGTGCACTCGGAATGCGGTGCCGTGCGCAGAAGCCCCCACGTACTCTTATCCGAGGCGGGAATTCATGGCCACCGCCTGGAGGGTCAGTTTTCGGAGCCTCGGCAGGCGGTGGATATGGACATATTCGGGCCCCCGGGGGCCGAATATGTCCATATCCACCGCCCGCTGGGGCACCAGGACGTCGGTTCCCAGGCGGTGGATGAAGATAAATCCCCGCCTCGCATCTCAGACGCCCCCGGGCCAGCACGATCGAAGTGGGCACGGAGTGGATGCTTCCGCGGTGCGCCCAGGGGGGGGAACAGCTGGTGCAGAGGGGGGCGGGCCGCCTTGGGAGACGCCCAGCCTCGTGAGGAGCTTCCAGGGCCTGCTCCGAGGACGGGGAGGGCTGCTCAGAAGGCCAGGGGCCTTCTGAGCAGGCCCGCCCCCTCTGCCTTCCCCCCTTGGCGCGCTGCCAAGTTTCAGGAGGGAAAAACACAGACACAATTCATCATGGATTCCACGGGAAATATGGGAAAATAGGGGAAGTGGGGGGTGAACACGAAAACTCAAAGAGTATGAAAAACATGGGAATCCGGTTATTTGTGTGTATTTATTTGTATGTGTCCTTGGGCCCCTTCAAGGTTGTGGGTCGCGAAGACTACCGCGCTTCGCTCGTCGGGGCAGGGGCCGTCGAGCTGCCCTTGTCCAGGGGGGCGGCGCGGGAGCGCGAGGGCGCGAAGGTGGTCGCGGGGCGCAGGGGCGGGGGGGGGGCGCGAGATGCGAGCGGTCGGGTGGCTCGGGGAATGGGAGCGAATTGCCGACCAGCCTGGGTGGTGTAAGTGAATGGGTGCGTTGTTTCATAGACTGCTGTCGGGAAAAAAGGCAGCGGTTCATACAACGAGAACCAGTTGTACTTTCCGATCCAGCGAATGAACCAAGACAGCAGCAATTCATTCAACGCAGAAATGAGTGTATGAAACAGGAGCCGGCTCATTCCATGCGGGGCAGCTTTTTCTCATCGCAAGTCTTTCCATTACCACGACCTACCTGCGTCGATCAACGAAGACCCACAGGACATGCTGTCGCCGTCGCCGCGGGCGTTGTTCATTTGAGACAGCAGGTCAACTGCCCATCACAACTGCCGCTGTCGGTGATGGACAGCATATGCCGTTGGGCATCCTACTAGTTTTTTCCGTACTCAGCTTGGGCGTGCCGACCAGAGACTGGGGTTTTGCGAGCCAGGGTTTGCCAGATCGAACGGGGAGGAAGACGTCGCCATCAAGCGAACAGGTCATGAGGGAGACGGCTCAGGAGGATGTTCGCCGTTTTTCTGGCTACCGAGCCCTCCCCAGGACCCTGGACAGTCAGAGACGACACATGTTGAAGAATTAGTCCTGGGGGAAGACCCTGCTGTCCAGAACCCGTTTCCCTCACGCCTCGCTTTTTCCACCATGCCGAATACGAAGAGTGGAACACGTCCCGCCCCTGGTCTTGACACGGCGTTTGGGGTCCGAACATTGCTGCATCCTGCTAATACTAAAGTCTAGTCCGCCTGTATCACGCACGGCTTCTTTGCGCCCGCGCACGAAAGTTCCCATTGGCCATAGAGTCGTGGCCAACCTAAATACATAAAGATAAGACAGATGTTTGTCGTAATTCTCTAAGGTTTTGCAGCGGCGTGTTCCTCCGCATCCCAGAGGTATTCCAACGTTCTCAGGGGCTACTGGATAGCATCGGAAAGGAATGAGGGTGAACGAATAATGGGAGGTAGTGGTGCGAGAGGGAGGATGGCCAAGGGGATTGAGAGGGTGAGTATGACGATGATAGTGGATCATGATGATGACGATGATCATGTCGACGATGGCGACTACGATGTGCGATGGTGACGATTCTGATGAGGATGATGAGGATGTGGGGAGGATTGCGAAGGCCTTACGGCCGATGCCGCCGACCCTGAAGACGACGACGCTGACCGCGACGAGGTAGAGGAGGAGGAGGAGGAGGAGGAGGAGGAGGAGAAGGAGGAGGAGGAGGAGGAGGAGGAGGAGCCGCATGAGGTGGAGGCGGAAGGCCCCCTTCCCCCCTCGCCCCTGTCGGGACCCCCAGGGGACTCCCAGGGAGTGATGCGTAGTTGACCCCCGCCGATGGAGATCGACTCGTTTTGCAACATGTGGCTGCCGCCTTAGTGGCGCTCGCACTCGTCCGACAAGTTCCCGAAAGGTACACGACACCGTTTCCAGATGTGGTTTTGTAACCACACGCCAAGCACTGTGCGTCCGTTTTTCGGGTGGAGGGCGATTGCTCAACAACAGTGCGTTGGCGCATTTTGACAAGTAGTTGGAGCATGTGCAGTATTTGCTTCTTGCAGCCAGACTAATGGTGGACGGCTCCTTTTCAGAACGGATCCTTCGCCTGTGTAGCAGTCCCATGGGTCGTTCGTCTCTGAAGGCAGCGCTTCTCGCAGTGAAAGCAAACGCTTGCGTTTTCTAACTGTCCACGAAGAGGGGACATCGGACGGGTGAGCGTACTGCAGGATCGTTGGCGCATCCTGGGTTTACCCTGGACGCTCCTCCCTTCTCCCCCTTCCTCCATCATCTGTCCCTCTTCATCTTATCCCCTCCTTATTCGTCCTAGTCTTCTCTCCTACTCCTCTCTCTCCGATTCCCTCTCCGTTCCCTGCCATTTCGTCGTCGTCGTCCTCCTCCTCCTTCTCTCCAGATTCCCGGGATACTCGGATCTCTCTTTGTCCATCGTCCTTGCTCTCGTATCATTTCACGTTTCTCCTGGCCTGGCCCATCGAATTTTTGTACACGCCCACATGCGCATCGCTCCGGTGCAGTCCTTGTTCCAACCACGTTCCACTCAACGATTGGCGGGCATTGCCGAGGGGAGGAAAGGGGCCCGGTAGTTCCTCGATGTGCCCCCACGGCGTCCGACGACGAGGACGCTGACGAGGACGCTGACGCTATAGACGACAACGACGACGACGACGACGACGACTATGACGAACGCGGACGATGAAGTCGTCTGGTGGCCTCTGGAGGCCGCTGGAGGTCCCTGGTGGTCTCGCTCTTTTCGTCCAAACGATTCCCAATCAGACAGTCATCGTTCTCGTCATCGCCTGCGCCTGTGTCCTTGCGTCGTACGGGGAGACGTCGCCTCCTCCACTGCCTTTCGCTCCCAGGTGTCTACAAGACATCGCGACCGTCCCCTCTCGGCTTCCGATGGCCCGTGCCGGACGTTCCCATCGCGTTCGTGCCAGTGACCAGGGGCTTTGAAACGAAGGCCCCGCGGGAGCAGGATGGGAGGGGTAGCTGGAGTTGGAGTCATGCAGGGGCGAAGCGTCCTGGCTTGCCTATGGGCCCAAGAAGGAATGCTCTAAGAGCCTTTGGTGGCTTGCACGCAATGTTGCTGTTTCTGTTCCAAGAGCGCTGCTTCGTTCTTCAAATCTGATATGCTATTCTAAGAGCATGTCGTGGTAGGCCTACAGGACGGTCGGTCCATTGTTGCGCGCGTGTGGAGGCCTTTTGTGAGGCCCCCTCTCTGGGCGCAACAGTGTCCGTGAGCAGCAAACGGGTGCACGTGAGCGAACAAATCGCTCCGCCGACTTCTCTTTTCTTTGCCCTGATCTTCTCGTATCCACCCCGTTCCGAGGTGACGGGATGTGAGCGAAGTGGCGTGTACGCAGGAACACCGAGGAAAGGGCGGCTCGGATCCAGACAAGCGGAGGGACCCAGACCCCTCGAATCGTGATTTTTGTCGCAGTGCGGACCCCTGGAGGTCTGGCCTCTCCCCGGGGGCTGGTTTTCATGTCGGGTCCGTTTTGGACGGCCCTGGGGTCCTGTAATGGCCCCGAGAGGCCCAACGTTGAACAACACATTCCTTTGTGTTTGTTTTGCGGCTTTCAGTCCCAAAACAGTGCTTGCACTCAGGGGTTCTCACTTTCTTTCGAATGTAACTGAGCCTTGAGTGTCGGTCTGACCAGATCGTCAACGCCGGTCGCCGCCGTAAACCGAGCCTGAGTGTCAGTCTTGCTGGCTCGTCGCCGCCCGTCGCCGCCGTCCGTCGCCACCTTTTGCATTTGCCCACTCGAACGCGTCCCCTCGCACTCGTCCACTCGCAACGCAGAGCAGAACATAGCATAGCATTGCGTGCCATACCATAGGCGCATTGCTTTGCATTGTTCAGCATTGCTGTCAACTGTGTATTGCTTTGCATATTGTTGGATCGCAGTGCATTGCATAGTTTTGCATCGATTTGCAACGCTTTGCATCGCATCGCATTACATCGCATTGCGTTGCTTTGCACTGCTTCGCGCTGTTCTGCATTGATTTTCCCTTCGCAAAAGAAATAGGATCTTCTCGCCCCCCGTGGAATTACCGACATCCCCTTGGGATTCTGCCCCATCGTTCATTTCAAGTATGCCGTCCCAGCTAGCCCCTTGTCGACTCCCCTCCCCATCCCTGTCAACTACTGTTATGCGTGCTCAGTCGTTTTTCACACATCGTCAGTTGTCAAGAACTCTTTGCAACCAACCATTGATACATGGTCCACGCGCGCGCGGCGTCGCGTGCGCATGCCGGAATTCTTCAAATACCTCAGGTTTCGCTCGGAGTTCAAGATCGAGTTTCCCGAACATATGTTAAACCATTGGTATTGCAACCTGCCGTTCCAGAAACAGTATGCGTGCGCGCTCTTGCGAATTCTCCTGAAAACCCTTAGGTCGGTCAACAGTTCTATCGAATACGACGAAGCGGACCTCTCGCGCGCGCATGTCGAAATCATTCGGGCGCCCTTGCGCGCTTGCGGGGGCGAGGGGGGGCGCGATCCCTATTCCATAAAGCAAAGCGGGTCACTCGCGCCCGTCGGCCGCGCGCGCGTGTCGATTTCCATCCGAACCTTTCATCACCTACACGTGGACACCATCATCTTCATCGGCGTTGTCAGCATCGGTGCCGTCATTATCCTTGACGTCGTCTTCGTCATTGTTGTCACCAGCATCGCCACAATCTTCATCGTGTCAAACGTTGCCGAGGTCGTCATGACACCGCGCCCGCCCGAGGCACCGACTCGCACTGAAGTGCCCGCGCGTCAGCGCGGCCTGCGAGACGCGTCGGGCAGTCCCCAGCGGTCAGCGCCACCGCGGGCGCGCTGGTCGCGCCAGACTCACTGGTCGCTCTGCGCATGAGTCTGCGCGCGCTAGCGCGGCCGCAGCGATGCGCCAGCCCGCATCAAGCAGTCATCGCAATCGCCGCTGCGTGGGTTTTGCAAACCAAATTGCGTGTGGGTGGGTGGGATGATTGCGCGACCAGTGGAGCTGACAATTGAGTCGTGAGCATTTGGTATATTGTAGTGGCCTTCGGCCAGCGCCGCCGATCCGGGTCGCTCGGTGTTATTCTCCAGACGCAGACATTATGGGCGCACACTCAAACGCACAAACTTCTCGGGTTACCTTCGAAAGGGCGTGGGAATGCAGTTGGGTCAATAGAGCCATCTCGCAACAGTGGTTCTATCAACGGCGGGGTGCTTGCAGTGACCGTGGGGACGGGAAATAACAATGACATGCAAATTCCATACAGGATGCCGGTCACTTTGGAAACTCACGATACGTCGTGCACGGAGTCGTGTTACGAAACATGTGGCCTGGACGATGTGGTGCGAGCGGTGGAGGCGAGCCTATCGGCGCAAGGACGCCCTCTTGGGGCGTTTTCTGAGCCATCTTAGGAGCCTGTCAGGGCGTCGTGGGGGCGTCTTGGGGGCTTTCGGAGGACCTCTTGGAGGCTCTTGGGGCCTCCTGGGGGCCCCGTGGGCTGGAAGGCTAGATTTTTTCAGCATTTCGTCCCTCTTTTGGGTCCTCTTGGGGCCGTCTTGGGGGCCTGTTGGGCCGTCTTGGGCGGCTCTTGGGCCGCCTTGGGGCCCTCTTGGGCCGTCTTGGGACTGTCTGGGGGCCTCCTGGGCCGTCTTCGAGCGGTCTTGGGGGCCTCTTGGGCCGTCTTGGAGCGTCGGAAAGCAGAAAAAAACGACAACCCCAGAAACATTGAAAAAACCCATGGGAATCAACGATTTTTGCCTCTGGGGGCCATCGTGGGAGGCCTCTTGAAGGCCTCTTCAGACGTCGTGGAATGCTCTTGGGCCGTCTTGGGGCCATCTTGGGCGTGTTCGGGCGATCCTTCGGGGTCTCGGGACTTTCGTAGACCGTCCTCAGAGACTTTTGCGGCCGCGGCCACCCTTCCAGCGCATCCTCGAGATTAGAGCCTTTTGTAAAAGCAGCGCCCCGCATCCGCCGGAAACTCGCACCCCCCCCCCCATCCCCCCTTCCCCGGCAGAGCCACCCCGGCAACCCCCCCAGAGGCTGAGGCTCAGCCTCGAGGCTGTAGCTGAGACTCTTTGAAACTCACACGCCGGATCGGCGGATGTTGTACCGCATCGACTTCGCTACCTGGAGTGCACCGCCTAGACTGCATCACGTTGCTTGCGGTACCCAGTTCGCACCGCGCAAACTGCAAAACGCCGCCCTTTGGGGTCCACGCTGGTTTGCATTATATCTAACTGTCAGGCACGGGGCTTCTTGAGGCCCCTTTTCAACATCGGCGTTCAGAACTCAGACGGGGGGGCATGATCAGGACGACAGGGGTGAAAGGCAACCGTGGCAGTAGGAACTTCAACATGGGCAAAGACGTAACAACAACGCCACCATTTCCCCGTTCACCTTCGAAGCGCTATCCTCGAGGAGTCAGGGGCGCAGAAAACACTCCCCCCATCCAGCCCCCCCACCAGGGGGCCCCGGCGTGGCCGCCTTTGGCGCCGCAGCCCAGCGCGTGCGCCGAACGCCACGCGCATTGTTATCTGGGTGGTGGGCCTGCCTGCTGGGCAGGGGTCCTGCTTCGCGCGCCCCCCAATCGGCGGTGCGCCGAGGGGGAAAAGGGAGGGTGAGCAAGCCGTTTCAGGAGGCGGCGGGGTTTCTCAGAACCCCCTCTGCCTTGTGAGAAATTTCTGTGGTTTCGGAGAAGACTTTGGCAACTTTTGAGGAAGCCGGATACGTGAGCCTTCTGTGAAGGCCCGCGCTCTCCTGCCTTCCCCGCCACGCGCGCGCCCCGACACGGATTTCGGGCGGATTGTGTTTGTTCCCTTCCAGCGTTTTTCCTGGATTTTGCTCCGCGCCCCAAGGCCATCCGAAGTAGATCGCGAGGGCGAGGGGCTTCCCCGCGGGAGAAGGGCGACAGTCCTCCTCGTGGGCCCGCCCGAGAAGGAAAACGCCATGCATCGGAGGATTGGGCCCCAGACGCGACCGCGCGCCGCAACGCACAATCATCAACATGAATGGAACAAGTCCTGCGAGAGAGGTGTCCGTGAGGTTTGTCAAAGAGCTCAGGATGAAAAGCTGGGCCCGGGGCCAGCCTCAGAGTCCAAGTCTCGTTTCCGCCAGGCCCCTCCCTGGTGTTTCATGCCACATGTTTTGAGACTTATGCCATCCCCTCGTTGTGCCGTGGCCGCCTGCTGGTCCCGACCGCCCCCCCCGCCCCCACTCACGTTCATCCGTTCCTATCTCCCCTCGCCCACCTCCGCTCCTGCATTCGCGCCCCAGTGGTCAGGCAGACCTCGGACGACCAGCTATCTGACTGCCGATCGTGTCTCGTCAGTCCCTGGCCTGTCCGCCAGCCTGCTCGTTCCGTGCTGCCCCTGGAAGAGCCCTGGACCTCCTCCGTCGAGCTCTGCCTTCGGCCGCGGCCGTGTCCCGGCTCCCCCCTCTCCCCTCCCCTTCCCTCAGCGGCAGCGTTGGGGGGGGGGGATGCAGCCAAGACGCGGAAATCAGGACCGCTTTGGGTTCGCAAGGGGCCCGCGGTTCCTCAGGTCATGCCGTGGTCGTCTTTGGCGCCCTCCTCCCGCGCCAAGGCTCTGTTGGTGCCACAAGGGGGCTTCGTTCCCTATGTAGCGTTCTCTATTGCAGCAGCTTGACATCGACCACCAATCGACCATGCATCGCCGATAGTCTGGCAGGATAGCCCACCCCGCCCATGAATGTCCGGATTCGCTATCGTTCGCTTATCGCCCACTCGTCGGCGAGGTACGGCCGATTTCAGGTCGATATTTCCGCCCTTGAACCGTTCCCCCGCAGCTCGGCCCGGACAGGCCACAGGCTATGACAAAGACCTGTATTCACGGGTTCGTAGAGGGGGGTATTTTGAGGTGGGGTTCGGGAACGACCCGGCCGAATGCTCACAGTTTCCAGGGGCCGTTTGGAGCGATCTTTTTCCAACGTCACCTCTGCCCCTCCCCCTACCCCACTTGGCGGCGAGCGAGGGGTGGAAGTGAGAAGGACAAGACCTACTAAGAAGGCGGCGGGGCTTCTCAGAAGCCCTCCGCCTTCCGAAAAGTTTCCTGTGTACTCGGGGGAGGCACCGAGCATCTTTCAGAAGTCTTGTGACCTCCGAGCCTCCTGAGAAGGCCTCCTCCTCCGCACTCGCCCCCTCGCTCGCCGCCGACAGTCTCGCATCACCCCGATTTGCCCGTCCCGGTGCTCCTTGTCCATGTCCCTTCCGTGATTCCAATTCGGGGGCCCCCAAACGGGGTGGTGACCACACCGTGTGGTGAGTCGGTGGGGATTCGGGGTCACCGCACGGTTTTGGGACTCGGGTCGTTCTCGGAGGACGTCTCGGGCGTTTGGGGCCTCCGAGGTCCCAAGACCGTGCGGTGGCGGACCGTGCGGTGAGGTCTTGGGATTTCGGGGTCACCGCACGGTCAGTCACCGCACCGTTTCGGAATTTCAAACCTTCTGCTTCCCCTCCCCCTTCGCCCGCGGGGGGTGCGCAGGCAGCAGCGCCTTCCTTCGCACGCCCTCGGCTCCCGAGCGAGGGGGGCGCCCTCTTGCCCTGTTTTCGTGTGGGGTTTCCGCGCGGTTGCGCGCGAGGACCACCCGCGGCGTCGATCGCTGCCTGGCGCGGGATTCCAAGCTTCTACCTTATAAGTCGGGCGTGTCCCTCTACAGGAGGAATCTTCAAAAATAGTCCAACAACTACGATGGGGACGATTATTCTACTATTTGTGACCATTTTGGAATATGTGTTGACCCGTTTTCATTGTTTGTCCAAAAACCCCTAGTGGGACGTGTCCGACCTAGTTCTACCCCCCGCCATGGGGGAAGCGTGTCTTGAGGGAACAACGGTCCTGAGTTGCTTCGCCCTTTTCGGGCCTTCGGGGCCTTCCACGGCCCCCTGGGACTGTGAGAGAACGGCTCAGGATGCAACACACGGCTTGGGGGAAGGCCCCAGGGTCCAGGACCCATTTCTTTCAGAACGCGAGTCCCCCATGCTAATTCCCTCCCGTGCTCGGGAGGGAAAGACTATTATTGACCCTCTGGCATCAAGATGCCCGTCCGCGTGTTATTCCTTCGTTTCCGTACGAATTCCTGGTACTTGTCCCAGCCTTCTTGCGTTGGGCTCTTGATTTGAATAGAGCACCGCGCCCCCAGTCACCTCACCTCACCTCACCTCCCTCACCTCACCTCCTCCTCCGCCTCCTCCTCTTCCTCCTCCTCCTCTTCCTCCTCCTCCTCCTCGCCGCCTCTCACCTTACGCATCCTGCTTTATTCCCAACCCGCTCTTGGTTGCGTTCTCGATTCGGATTGAGAACTGCTCGCGCGTCTCCTCCTCCCGCCTCCTTCCTCCCTCCTGCCTTCTGCCTCCTCTTTTCGCTGGCTTGTACCTTTCTACGCGCTCCCTCGAGGGCTGCGGTCTGCGAATCTGTCGACACACGTGGGCTCCTTAGAGGGCCAGCGCAGTGGCGCCTTACGCAGACGCAGACTAGGCCTCGCCGTCCCTGAGGGGCTGCGATCTGCGAATTTGTCGCCTCCTGAGAGGGCCAGCGCAGCGGTGCCTTTCGCAGAGGCAGACTAGACCTCGCCGTCCCTAGGGGGCTGCGATCTGCGAATCTGTCGCCACTCTCGTGGCCTCCTGGGAGGGCCAGCGCAGCGGTGCCAATCGAAGACGCAGACTGATCCTCGCCGTCTTTTGGGGGTCGCGATCTGCGAAGCAGTTGCGCTCCTCCAGAGGTCCTCGCCTTTGCCTGCCTCCGTCCTACTGCTCCGCAGCTCGTTCCTCGTCGTCTGCCCGCTTTTCGATCTGGATCGCAAGAGTTGCCGCGGGAATGGTGGGCCAGGGGTGGACCTTAACTGTGTTTTGGTGATTTCGTGGGCCGTTTTCGTTTCGATTCGTTTTGCGGTAAAGGCGGATTGAAGACAAACCGAGGGAAGAGGAAAGCAACACGAAAACGAAAAACACAGTGTAGGTTCAGCCCTGTGGTGGGCACTGGGCGACGTTAGGGGCGTCTTTTTTTGGGCGAAGCGTTCAAGGGGACGCTGACGGGCTCCCAGCGACGGCGTGTCGTTGATGGTTGCTGTTTTCGCTCTCCCACCTGCCCATCCTCCTCCTGCTCCTCCTCCTCCTCCTGCTCCTCCTGCTCCTGCTGCTCCTCCTCCTCCTCCTCCTCCTCCTCTTCCTCCTCCTCCTCCTCCTCCTCCTCCTCCTCCTCCTCCTCCTCCTCCTCCTCTCTCCTCCTCCTCTCTCCTCCTCTCCTCCTCCTCCTCCTCCTCCTCCTCCTCCTCCTCCTCCTCCTCCTCCTGCTCCTGCTCCTTCTCCTCCTCCTCCTCCTCCTCCTCCTCCTCCTCCTAGCTCACCTCCGGTCTCAGAGGGCCTCCGGAGGACTTCGGAAGTCCCCGCGGGGGCAGACGCGACGCGCCTCGAGAATTGAGGAGTGCCACTTCCGCCCACTCGCCCCCGGCTGCCCCGGGAGGTCGGCTCGTCGTTCACCAACCAGACGGAGGCCACGATGCTGGTGGGCCTCGTCCGCAGTGTGCTGCAGCCCGGAGATCTCCAGGCCGAGGGGGAGGAAGAGGAGGAGGAGGAGGAGGAGGAGGAGGAGGAGGAGGAGGAGGAGGAGGAGGAGGAGGAGGAGGAGGAGGGGTCTGGGTTCAGAACCTTGGATCTCTGGGCCCCATCCCACCGGAGGACCCGGGCCGGCGACCTCGCGGGTCGCGTGTGGGGCGAGGGCCTGGGTCCTCGAGCCTATACAGGGCCTGGTTCCTGAACGCGTCTGACGCACCCGCAGGGGGCCGCCAGAGGGCTCAGGGAGCATCCGCTCCTGCGCGCCTCCCGCCTCCTCCCTTCTACTGCTCTTGTCTCCGTCCTCCGTCCTGCCGAGACTTTTCGATGTGGTGTTTGTTTCCACAGCGTGTATTGCCAGACCTCGCGACACCTTCCCTGGGAGCTGTTACCAGGGCCTGGTGAGGGCCGGGGCGGGTCCTGGGGCCTGGTAAGGACCTTCAGTGGCCGAAGTGGCCGAAGATTTTCTGTTGTGTTTTTTGGTGTGTGTGTGTGTGTGTGCTTGATTTCGTGTGTGGAGGTCTTGTGCCAGTATCCCTGTGTGAGAGCAGGGCAACAAAAGGCAATATGTGAGCAGACGAGTCGCTCCTTCGAGTTCTCCCTCCTGCGACCTGGTCTTCTTCTGCTGGTCTTTCCCCCTATCTCCCGCTCCCGTTGTGATGGGGATGTTGGCGAAGTGACGCGCAGGGAAACGTGGAGGGAGCGGTCAGAGTTGAGCGGGAAACGTGGAGGGACCACGACCCCCGACGTCGCGTTTGTTTCGCAACGGGGGCCTCGGGCGGTCTGGGCTCCCTCCCAGTGGCAGGCTTCTCATGCCGAGTCGCCTTCGGACGGTCCCAGGGCACCGTGAGGGCCCCCCGTAGGGCCCCCCGTGGCCGAAGGTAGCCGAAGGTCTTCCGTGCGTTGTTTGGACGACGCGACGTGGGGCTGGGTCCTCCGCCTGTTCCCACGCCTTCAGGCAGAAGACGTCGGGATCATCACCCCTTACCAGGAGCCGCCGGGGCGCCTCCGGGGGCCTCCTCCCCGAGCCCAGCGAGGTCTCGCCCGCTTCAGCTCCTCTTGCATCCTCACTCCTCGTCCATCCTTCCTTATTCTCCCTCCCTCCTTTCCTTCCTCCATCCTCATCCTCCTTCTCTCCCCCCTCTGGCCTCATTCCTCGTACCCTCTCCCCGCCTTCTGCTGCCTCCTGCCTCGTCATTGCCTCCTCCCTTCCCTGTCCTCCAGCCTCCTGTCGTTTGCCCTCATCGT
The DNA here is from genome assembly GCA_963575745.1 of Prorocentrum cordatum. Taxonomy (NCBI): domain Eukaryota; class Dinophyceae; order Prorocentrales; family Prorocentraceae; genus Prorocentrum; species Prorocentrum cordatum. The sequence continues at coordinate 48,223 of CAUYUJ010015797.1, read as the reverse complement.
TCCCCCGCCCTCCCTCTCCTCCCCTAAACCCTTACTCCTCCGTCCTCTCTCCCGCCTCCAACCTTTCTCCACGCTCTTTGCCCTCCTTTCCCACGCCGTCCTCCCTCGTCGCCGCTAGTGGTCATCAGCATGCAAAGATGACCGCGCTTCGCGCCTTGCGGCCCAGGCGCACGGGTGGGAAGCTGACCTCGCGTCGGGCGCCACGCAGCGCGAAGCGTGACTCATCACTCCTCCTGCTCTCAGGCCCGTCTCCTTTTCCCTCGTCCTTGCCGCCCGAGCTATACTCTTCGTAGGCTCGTCTTCAGCAGGAGGAAAAGCTCACAGTCGAGCACACGGCACTGACCCACTGCCGTCGTCGAGCGAGCGGGCCCTTCCGAGCAGCCCGGCGCCGCCAGCAGACGCGGGTCGTGCGCGAGCCCGCCTGGAGCCAGCCCTCAGCCTATATGGCTGGCCTCGCCCTGCTCTTCGGCACACCTGGACGGCCAGGACGATCCCGGCCGACGAGGCGCGTCTTCTGCCGAGGCTCGGGGGCCCCCAAACGGTGTGGTGACCACGCCGTGCGGTGAGTCGGTGGGGATTCGGGGTCACCGCACGGTTCGGGACTCGAGTCCTTCTCCGAGGATGTCTCGGGCGACGGGGGCCTCCAGGGTCCTAAAACCGTGCGGTGACGGACCGTGCGGTGAGGTCTCTTGGGGTTCCGAGGTCACCGCACGGTCTGTCACCGCACCGTTTCGGGACTCCAAAGGGACGCGGTGCGAGCTGGGCTTGCTCCGCTGCTGGCCGGCCAGCGTCAAGGCGGCGGCGCGCTGAAGCGTGGCTGGTGCGGGCGGCTGCAGGTGGGCAACGGCTGCAGGTGGAGAGCAAGAGTCCCAGAAATCAGTATTCATTACCCGCTCGGGGTTGAGTTGCACGGCATCCGTGGCGCTGGAGGGGCGGCGCTTCCTGCAGCACCGCAGGCGGCGGCGGTGGTCGCGGGGCCAGGGGAGCAGCACCGGGCGCACGAGGCTGAAGCCGCAGCTGGCGCGGTGGTGTCGCGCGCGCGTGCGGCTCGAGGCGTGTCGGAGCGCGGCACCGCGCCGCCCACCACAAGACGCAGGGCCTGAGAGTCAGGATGTCGCCGCGGGCACGGCGCGGGAGACAGGGTGTGTGGCCACTGAGGATGGCCTCAAGCTCGAGCAATGGCGGTGTCTGGCGGCGAACGGGTTTGGCAGCGGCGCTGCTGGGCCCAGACTCCCAGGAGGTCATGGCGGCCGTGTGGGGGGCCCTCTGCTGGTCTCCCTGTGCAGCGGACGGCTGTCGGAGTACATTTGCAAACGGTTGAGGGTGCTTCGGCTTACGCATGCCATGGTTCCGCTTAGATCACCAGAACAGTCTTGATGTGATCGTTGCGGGCCTGGCGTGCATGCGCCCAGCCTGGATGCGGATCTTCGGTCGGCCATGTGGCGGCGAATCGACTACCTCGGCATGGACCCTTACTGCGTGAGGTTCTGTGAGTCCAAGGCCCATCGGGTAAAGGCAGCCTAATGGTTGGTTGCGTTTTTTTTTTTTGCCCGCGCTCACGCTTACGTTGTGCCTGACGAGCGGGCGAGGCTCAAGCCTCTAGGCTGCTCGTCATCGCAGTCGTCTCTTCGCCTCTTCTTCCCCGTCTCTCTCTCCTTCGCCGGCCATCGCCGACTGCCGGGAGCCTGCGGCGAGATCCGCTTCTGGACCGGTTGTCTCTGGACCGCTTCAGGCCCAGACCGCCAATGTCGTGTTTGCTTCAAGGCGCTGGGGACCCCTGGGTGCCTCGACTCACCCCTGCCCAAGGAATGCCTGTTTGTGTCTCGTCCCTGACCTCGTGCCAGGCGCCGATGCTTCAGCGCAGAGGATGATGATGATGATGATGATGATGATGATGATGATGATGATGATGAGGATGATGAGGATGATGAGAATGATGATGATGAGGATGAGGATGCTGATGATGATGGTGATGACGACGACGACGATGACGACGATGATGATGATGATGGTGATGATGATGATGATGATGCTGATGATGGTGATGATGACGATGATGATGAGATGATGATGATGATGATGATGATGATGATGATGAACATGATGATGATGATGATGATGATGATGATGATGATGATGATGATGATGATTATGCTGCTGCTGATGATGCTGCTGCTGCTGCTGCTTCTGCTGGTGGTGGTGGTGGTGATGCTGATTATGATGATGATGATGTTGATGAGGATGAGGATGATGATGATGATGATGATGATGATGATGATGCTGATGCTGATGCTGATGATGATGATGATGATGATGATGATGATGATGATGATGATGATGATGATGATGATGATGATGATGATGATGATGATGATGATGATGATGATGATGGTGATGATGATGATGATGATGATGATGATGATGATGATGAGGATGAGGATGAGGATGGGGAGGAGGAGGAGGAAGAGGAGGAGGAAGAGGAGGCAGAGGAGGAGGGAGGCGTCGACGGCGAGGAGACACACCGGGCGCGTCAGCAGCAACATCTGTGCCCCAGGCGTCACATAGAACGCAATGTAATACATGGTCGCGGAAGGGAAGGGTCAGCCACGCGCGGAGGGGGGTAGGGGGAGGGGGGACGGCTTCTTAGAAGCACCCCGTCTTCTGGGCCTTGTTTGTAGATGTAAGGTCGGCGTCTTTTTAGCAGGAGCCTCCTTCTGAGCAGTGTTCCTACAAATCTTATGTGCGCGGCCAAGAAGGTGGAGGACGGGGAGGCGGGAGCAGGAGGGAGCCCAGAGACGGCGGCGCCGCGGCCAACACGTCACCGAGGCGGGCCCCCCGGGCGCGGGGAGTGGCAGGAAGCGCGCCGCCCCGACTCTGCAGGGGCGCCAGAGGTCTGGGCACCCCCCGTCAGGGGCAGCGTTAGGGGGGACGGGCTCGGGGAGGTATGGGGTCCACGGACATTTTCGTCTGCTTTCGGTGGTTTTCCAGCCTATAGATGCGTTTCAGCGGCTGCGCCTCGCCAGGAGCGTTCCGGGTGTGCGCGAATCGTCCCAAACGTCCGCCAGAGGCCCGAGCAATGGCCCGAAAGCCAGGGGGGGACATGCTCGGGGGGGATGCATTGACCCCCGATCGTCCACTGATCGCCGATGGGGGCGTGAGAGCCCACTCCGCCCAGGAACGTTCGGGTTTGCTATCACGGACCTCTCGTCGATTTGTCGGCGATTTATCGCCGACCCTTGGTCGATGGTGCCTCCCCCCCTGAGCGGGTGCCCTCTTAACGTCCCCCCTCACTGGAGGTGCAGGAGTTATGTGCGAAAATCGATAGTGTATCTGAGGCTTCTTGGAGAAGTGTTCTTTATTGCTTGGGGCATGACGGGCGTCATGGCCCCCGCCACCCTCTATGACGTACCCCCCCCCAGAGCGCTCTGGGCACTTCCGCCGTGCGCGTCGGGATCCGAATAGGTGTCCGCACAGGAATCCGCATATAAGTCTGGTCCGCAGTCGTCCTCGTCGTTGTCCTCGTTGTCGTCGTCGTCGTTCCTCGCTCGTCGCTCGTCGCTCATCGTCGTCGTGCGTTCGGACGTTGCTGGAGCTTGTTATTTTATTCCGGGCCGATAACGGTAATCATTTTGGGGGGGTGGGGGTGGACGGGGCCGATGACGTCACGTTTCGCGCCAGTGGCGTCTGGGAATGCTTAGGGATGACCGAGGACGGGTAGCAGCAGCATGCAGGATGCGATCTACACCACGTCGCCTGTGTACACCACAGTGCCTGCGTGCACTACAACGCCTGTGTACACTACACCGCCTATGTGTACACCACAACCGCCGCGTGCAACACAGCGCCAGTGTGTGTGTGTGCCACAGTGCCAGCCAGCACCGCAGCGCTTGTGTACACCACAGCGCCTGCGTACACCACATCAACCGTGCGCAACGCAACGCAAGGCTACACCACAATGCCCGCGTGCACTACAGCGCCTGTGTACACCACGGCGCCTGTGTGCACCCAAACAACTGTGTGCGACATAGCATTATTGTTGCATATAGAACTGTGAAAGGATTTCGTATGACAGAGCGGAACGCCTGTGTATAGGATGTGGAACGAAATCTTTATTGAACAAGGAGCGCCGCTGGAATCTACGAGTCCTCCCCCGCCCGCCCGCATCATCCTAACTCTTCCCATCGACGTCCATCCAAGTCCAGCAAAATTGCAAACGCTTCGCGTATCCCCACCAGCCCTGAGGGCCTGGCAGCTGCCTGCTGCTAGTACCGGCGAGTGGACTGAAGCTGGGGTCGTGGTCCACCTGTCCTAGTTGGCCCCTGGCCCGCTGTAGCTGTTTTCGCCACCATCGGCGCATTCTGCTCCCCGCGCCCACAGGCAGACGCCTCGCCCCGAGCGGTTTCGCTCCAGCGTATGGACTGCCCCGCCTCGCTCCCTCCTGGTCCCCCCCGTTCAGGTGGCTGGAGTCGCAGCGGCCCTGTCAGCTCTGGCCCATGGCCCCTTCAGCTCCATTGGCTCACCCGCATCGTGGGCGCGTGGTGGCTCTGAGCGCACGTGGTTCAGCCTGTGCTCTCCTGGTTGTCGGACGACTGTGTTGACTACGCCCACCGTTCCTGGCGGCTTTGCCTACGGCACCCTCGTGTTCATTCGGCCCGGTGCCTGAGGCGTGAATCGCCCTGGTCCTGGTCAGCTCAGACGTCGGCGTTCTGGTCAAGGGTGCGCTCGGCTCTCCTGGTCCGGTGGCCCTGGCGTGGCACGGTGTCGATTATATCCATCGTTTCCCTGACCGTTCAGCTCGCCCTCCCGGGATCACCCCGTGGACGGTTGGATGCAGGATCAGTGCTCCTTCCAGGAGTCTTGGTGTGCGACTTTGGTGGCGCCACCTAATGCCCCAGTTTGAGGCCAGTACGGTCCCCTGGCAGCTCACGCAGTGTCCTGTCGGCTTCCTTTTGGCCTCATCCTGGCCTGGTGCCACCCCCGCGCCATTTTGGCTGCGCCCCAACCCTAGTTGGTTAATCTTGCACGTGCGCGCTCCTAGACCTGGTCCCTGGCAGCTGCAGCTCGCACGCCCCCTTTCGCCGGCCCGCCCGCCGTAGCGCCGCTGGGGTCGCCGGCTCGTCGGCTTTAGGCAATTCGGCTCTTGCGCGGCCCGTTCGGACCTTACTCGCCGTTGGCGCATTCGCTTGCGGTTGCGACAGACATGTATCCCCACCAGCCCATCCAGAAACGAGGTCCAGGCGAGTTGAGGTGATGGCGGATGGAGGAGGAGGAGGAGGAGGAGGAGGAGGAGGAGGAGGAGGAGGAGGAGGAGGAGGAAGAGAACGAGTAGGAACAGGAAGGAGGAACAGGAGGAGGAGGAGGAGGAGGAGGGCAAACACAAGGGCCAGAGGTCTCTTGGATGCCTCTCGGAGCCTCTTGGAGTATCTCTTGGGCGATTCTTGGTGGCCTCTTGGGACGTCTTGGGGGTCTCTTGGCGATCCTGGGGGCTCTTCGGGGTCTCGGTTGCCTCGGGGGGGGGCCTCTTGGGGCATCTTAGGGTCTTTTGGGGGGCCTCCTTGGGGCCTTTTAGGGCCATCTTGGAGGAGATCGGTCAACGAAGGGGGGTCCCTCAATTGAGGTCCCCCCCCCAGGAGGCCAAAATGGGGCCAACACCTTGGTAAAATCAATGATTTCGGTTTCCTCGCCGAGGCCGTTTTGGACGCTCTAACTACCCTCGGCGCCCCCCGTCCAGGTCCAGGGGAGGGGGTCGGGGGAGGGGTAAACCCCTCCCCGAGGAGGAAGCGAGAGGGGTGGAAGAGTAAACGCCCTAAACCACCGACGCCCAGACGACTGGTGGGATTAGCCGTCCAAGAACCACGTGGATTGATTCAATCGTTACTTTTGCGGTGCACGCTGAGATGCGCACGTGGGCTGTAGCGCCGACCCGCATGACAGTGGGGAAGGGTGAGGGAGGAGGAGGAGGAGGAGAAGGAAGAGGAGGAGGAGGAACAGGAGGAGGAGGAGGAGGGGGAAGAGGAGGAGGGGGAGGAGGAGGTGGAAGTGGCGGAGGAGGGAGGAGGGAAGAACGTTGCATTCCATTTTCACCACTTCCGTAGCGTGGCGTTTACCTGTCCGCAGCAGATCGTCACGTACATGCTCCATCTACCTGTCCTATACACGCAGGCGTTGTGGTGTACACCAGCGCTGCGTTGCACGCGGATGTTGTGTCATACACAGGCGCTGTGGTGTGCACCGGCGGTGCGGAGCACGCAAGCATTGTGGTGTACACAGGCGCTTTGTTGCACATGGTTGGTGCTGTGTGCATATTCGCTGTGGTGTACACCGGCGCTGTGGTACACGCAAGCACTGTGGTGTGCACAGGCGTTGCGTTGCACGCGGCTGTTGCGTTGTGCGCAGGCGTTGTGGTGTACAAGCGCGCTGTGGTGCACGCGAGCATTGTGGTGTACAGAGGCGCTGTGGGGCAGATCGCCACCTATATGCTGCTCGCGTCGTCGTCGACGTCGTCGTCGTCGTTCGTCGCTCGTCGCTCATCGTCGTCGTGCGCGCAGGCGCTGTTGCACGTTACGCTGATGCAACGTGCGTGGTCCATGTGCGCGTGCGCACACATGGACCACGCACGTTGTATCAGCTGTTACAGCCTGCGTTGCCCTCTATCCGTTCTTTCCGTTCTTGGGTGTCTGTTTTTTGATGGAGTCTCAAGTCAAACAACAAAGTCGATCTCTCTCTATCGCCCCCCCTCTCCTTCAAGCAGTGGCGAAGCGTCCTGGCCTGTCTCTAGATTCTAGGTCCACCAAAGACTGTTGCAATAACTCTTTCTGTGTTATTTGCGCAGCGCTCTTAGAACATTTCTGTCTGAGACCGTCTTTTTGTGTCATTCCTCCGGCTCTGTGTTCTAAGACGGTCATGGCTACCCTTAGAGTGCTCTTTTGCTCTGAGCGCTCTGCGCTTTATCCCGAGAGCCCTCCTTGGTAGGCCCAGAAAGGCATACCGGCCGGTTGGCCCCCACTCCACAGGAGCAGGTCCAGCTGCTGAAGCGACTGCTGCCCCAGAACGTGGAGTGCAGGACCGGAGCGCCACGCTCCAGAGGGCCGCTGCTCCGCGGCCGCTTTCGCACGGCAGCCGGATGCCTGGGTCGTCGGGCGTTGCGCCAGCGTCCTGGTGATGGGCCTGTTTTCCACCACCACCACCACATAAGTTGGAGGGGGGAAGGAGGTGGAGGACGAGGAGGACGAGGAGGAGGAGGACGAGGAGGGGAAGGATGAGGAGGAGGGGGAGGAGGAGGAGGACACCCTCCCCCTCCAACTTATGGTGGTGGTGGTGGTGGTGGAAAACAGGCCCATCACCTGGTGCTCGTCGTCGCGTGATTTCCGGACCCTCACGCACGCGCAGGGTGGGTTTTGGAGGTTGCCGCAGCAGTCATGGTGCCATTGAGTCGGAGCAGGGTTTTTATCAAGGAGTGGCATGGCCCTTCCCAGCCCCCCACCCGCTTAGCGATGCAGTCGTCTCTGACGTGGGCAGTCATGTTTCTTTGGTTAGGGATCGTGTATCAAACCAGTGCGGGAGGGGTCGGGAGGAGCGGGAGGTTGTTGCTGCTACAGAGCGCGCGCATAGTACCTTGTTGATTTCGGGGGAACAAATTGGGTACCATCATCGTCATTACTTACGGTCATCACCGCCATGGTCACCATCGTCGAGTCCATCACCGTCGACATCGCCACCACTTGCATGGTCGTCTCTGGTGGCGCCCGCCGGGGGGTGGCGCGAGGGGGGTGAGCTTCGAAGGCGGCGGCGGGGCTTCTCAGAAGGCAGGGGGGCTTCGTAGAAGGGCAGGGGGGCTTTGGTGAAGGTTTCTCCGAAGGCGGGCTGAGAAGCCCGGCCATGGCGAAACCTCCCCGAAGTAGTGGTGCCACGGCGCCGCCAGCCCAGAGGTCCAGGAGCGCGCCCACTGCTCTCTGAGTCGATCGGGGCGTGGGAGCGCTGGTACTGTCGCTGAGAGATGGACTGCGGCCGTGGTTCGTGCCGCATGGAACGCGGCGGCGACCCCGCCACGGGCGCTCAAGGTTGAACGCCCCTGTGGCCCAGAATCGGCCAAGAAGAAGGGAGCTGGCGATCGAAGAGCCGCTGGCCGGCCCAGGTTGTGCGACCCACGTCGTTTCAGAAGCCAACGCGTGGGTCGCCACGACACGAAACTGCCGTGTGCTGTTTTCTACATGGGCGGGATCGTTGGAAGCACCACTGCACGGGCAGATGGCATTGACATGTTCTGCCTTCTCACGTCAGGAACAACATTAGGGGTGGATTATTGGCTCAGGGGGGGCGCGTCGACCCCCCATCGCCCATTTCTCGCCCAGGGGGGCCCGCCCAGGGGTGAGGTCGGCCAGGTCGGCCCACCCCGCCCAGGGGCGAGAGGTCTCGCTATCGGGGGCCTGTCGCCGATCTCGCGGCGATGTACCGCCGATTCAAGCTCCATGTTTCCTCCCCTGGGCTGGTCCCCCCCTAACGTTGCCCCTCACGCTGTCACGTGGGCAGACGGCATCAGAAGCGGCAAAGACGCCGCTCCAGCACCGTGGACGGCTTCCAGGGCCGCGAGAAGGAGCTCATCCTGGTCTCCACAGTCGCGCGCCCAGCCCTGCCCTTACCGTCTCCTCCCTGCTCCACGCGCCTCCGCCCTGTCTTTTCATGCATCCGCACTTCTTGACGCTTCGTGACGTATCCCCACCAGCCCATGCAGACAGGGGAGTACAGTGGCAAGAATGGAACGGAAGGGGGCAGGGGGTATCCTCACCAGCCCATGCAGAAACGATGCCCCGGCGAGCTGCGTTGACCAGGGCAACTGTCAAACCTACGCTCTGGACCAGCCTGAGCGGAACCAGGAGTGAATCGTAAGTGTCCAAGACGACACGTGTCGTCTTGGATTTTTGTATGCGGGAGCCTCTTGGCAGCCTACTTGGCCCAAATCAGGGCCTTCTTGTAGCCATCTTGGATGCTGGGCTACCTCGGGGCCCTCTTGGGGTCCTCCTGGGAGCCTTGGGACCCTCTCGGGCCATCGGTCAAATAAAGGAGAGTCTCTCATTAGGGCTGCCCCTTTGGGACCGTATGCTCGCACCTTGAGCCCCTCTTAGAGCGTTCTTAGACCCTATTGGGGCCGTCTTGAAGCTCAGTTGGCCCCCCCTCGGATCTCTCTTGAGCTACCTGGGAGACATCGCGGTGGCCCAGAAGCTTCTCGGAGGTGAAGAGGCGAGAAGCCCCACATCGTTGCCCCTGCATTGGGGACGGCGGTGAGCGGGGCCCGCCTCCGCCTCGGGCATCCGACCCCCCCGCAGCAGCGCGGGCAGCGGGCGGACGTCCAGTGCGCAAGTCGGACGTGGGCGTCGGCAGGCGCCCCTGCGGCCCTCGAGAGAGCGGCGCGGTCTTCCCCCCGCCCCCTCCGCGGGAGGCCGCTGTGCACCGCCGGCCTTGGCCGGGACGCCCTCCTGTGCCCGAGGACCCTGTGCAGACCCTCCTGTGTCACCGCCGCATGCACGCCCCCTGGCCCAGAGCGCCCTGGCCAGGGGTGGTGGCGGTGCAACGCGGCCTCTTCCGCAGTCCTCGCCTGGGCCGCAGTACCGGCGTCAGGAACTCTAGGTCCTGAGCGCCGCGCCCAGTTTCAGTCCCTCCTCCGCGGCCGCCCTCCTCTCCTTCTGCCGTCGTGTTGCCAGTTTGCCGTTGCGCATCCCGTTCCAGGCCACCACGCGCTAAGCGACCGCCCGCGCCGCGACTACAATAACTTTGCGGTCCTCGCCTCGCCTCCGACCCGTCTGGTGTAGCTGAGGGCTGACGGCTTACTGATTCCGCCTCTGGGCACTTCTTGGGGAGCGCCCACAGCGTTCTCTGACGCGGAACCGACAAGGTCAGGGAACGGGTGTTCAATATCAGCAGCCAGTGCTGCCACAATGATGGCGTTGCTTACGATAGTACGAGAAATGGATGGTGTGTAGTGCCCTGTTATCGCTAGCATTGCCATTTGTTCTTCATGGCGCCCTTTTATGTCCAGGGGAGGAAACATTGAGATCCTCTACGAAAGCACCTGGCCGTCGTCGTCGGCGGCTTTCGACATCTTCGGCGGGGCATGGCCGACTCCTCGGCTGGTTTTCCTTACGGCAAATGGCGTTACCTGGTTGGGGGGAGGCATGACGGGGGGCCGGTAGGATCACGATTCGCGCAGGCGCCGTTCAGGAGTGCTTAGGAAGGGTTAATTCCCAGATAGCGCGGGCCCGAATCGTGACGTTACCGCAGGGGACAGGGCCAGGGCTGGGAACGGGCAATGTCACGAATGATAGAATTGCCTCACATGGAGGAACGCTCCCGCCCCCATTTTTGGCAAGGATGTCGGAGTTCTGGGATCCGGGTGAAAGTCGGTGGCCCCCAAACAGTGTTGTGACCACACCGTGTGGCGAGTCGGTGGGGATTCGGGGTCACCGCACGGTCTTGGAACTCGAGTCCTTCTCCGAGGATGTCTCGGGCGACAGGGGCCTCCTGGGCCCCAGCACCGTGCGGCGACGGACCGTGCGGCGATGTCTTGGGGGATTTCGGGGTCACCGCACGGTCAGTCACCGCACCGTTTCGAGACTCCCCCTCGCGAATGATAGAATGGCCTCACATGGCGGAACGCTTGCGCCCTCAGTTTTGGCAAGGGCGTCGGAGTTCTGGGATGGGGGTGAAAGTAGGGGGCCACATGTGAACCCTACCCCTGCCCGCCACGATTTCCACGGAGTGAACCCCACCCTCCCCCTCAGAAATCGTGGGGGGCAGGGGTAGGGTTCGCATGTGGCTCCCTCGAAAGTAAGCCCAGGTCCGGGCGAGCGGCAAGCTGGGCTTCGTGACCGACCGGCGGCGCACGAACGTGACGCTCACGCGGGCCAGGCGAGAGCGCCTCCCGCTGGCCGGCGTCGGGGGTCTCTGCACCTCTGTCGGTGGGGGCTCGCCCCAGGAGGACCCTGGTCGAGGTTCGGTCGGGGCCAGGAGCATATCCTGATGGGCCTGTTTTCCACCACCACCACCACCACCATAAGTTGAAGGGGGGAAGGAGGAGGAGGAGGTGGAGGAGGAGGAGGAGAAGAGGAGGAGGAGGACCCCCTCCCCCTCCAACTTATGATGGTGGTGGAAAACAGGCCCATCATATCCACTGTACTATGCTATGTCCGTCCACCACTTAGTGCCACATGTCGGCCCAAGCAGTGTATAGATCCGTGTCAACACCTGTCGCTTGGAGAACCGGCCGTTAACTTATACGCTATACGTTGGCCTGTTGCGTTTCTGCGAAGCCCCATTGGACAGGGCCCAGATACCTCAGTGTATTTAAACGTGGTTCCCAATCGAGGATCAATCATCAAGGTATTCTTGACTCTTTGAGCCTTTTGTGGGCCCGTTGGGCGCCCTCGCCACCACGCACGGTAGTACCTCGAAGTGCCTGTCAGAAGCACCCCGGGCAGGTTTGGGCGTCGATGGTTGAAAAGACGCAGGCGGAGACAGAGAGGATTCCATGCCTATGGTGGCACGATCAGCTCGAGATTGCCAGCTTTTCACGAGCTCGTGCTTCCCGTCTTCGGGCCCCGGGCAATCAGGAAGTTGCCAAGGCTTGAAGCCGGTCTCAGGGAGGTGGGTGCGGGAGTCTGCGGGCCCATAGAACTCCGCTGGAGGTCGGGGCTCCTGCCCCCTCCCCCCGCACCGCACACCTCCCGCTCGGTGGACGCCACGTGCACGGTCAGAGCCGTACAGGAGAGAACATGTTGTTTCCGGTCGGAAGGGGGCTCGAAAGTGGCGCTGTGAGGCGAGAGCCACACTTGCAAACATAATCACCCGCCCTCCATCCGTGCGCGGCGTTTAAGCGAAGCCATGGATTGAGAAGGACCCGCCGTCTATCCGTGCATCTGTTGGGAGTCATTGCGAATGTGCGCTGCGCTGGGGCACGCCCTTTGTCCACGCAGTTGTTCTGGATTTCAAGCCTCGGGGTCACAGCCGGTGGGGAAGTCGCAGGCACATCGCCGTGGCCGCCCTGCAGACACGCTCGCTGGTGCGACGAGGAGGAGCTGTTTATATTGGTGTGGAATGGGGGACCCTTCTCCCCTCCCCACTCGTATGCAGCCCTCACGCCGACAGGCATGAACGCCCCGTCGCGAACTGCCAGCGTCTCTCCCGCACACTTGGCGTCTCGATTTCTTCCAGACGTGGGCCCCAGCGGCCTCTGAACCCTTTCCTTGAGGCCGATTCTTCACCCCGTTCTCTTTTCCGATAGCCCCAGCGTTGGAATTGGACCCCTTTCGCTGATTGACCACGGGCCTGCCTGTGAGGGTCCGCCTCGATCGTGCATTCTCGCAGTTTCTAGACCTCCCTGGTGTCCTGGGCACCCCGCCCTGGACTGGCAGGATTTCGGCTCCACGTGAGGTTATCGTTTTCTCAGGTGCCCAGGATCTCCATGGACGCCTCCGGCTGCTTCTGGGGCATCGCCCACGAGGCCCAATGGGCCCCAGGGGCTCCAACATGGCGCGCAAGCCTTGGGGACACCTGGGCACCTGGGTCCAGAGAGCGCATCTGCCAACACCCTACATTTGACGACGCCCCGATGGGGGGAAGTGAAAGGGGGCAGGCCTTCTCAGAAGGCTGCGGTGCTCCTCAGAAGCCCTCCGGTTTTCTCAGAAGCCCTCGGTGTCTTCGGAGCAGGCGCGTGAAGCCTCCCAGGAGGCCAGAGACCTGAGCCTTCTGAGAAGGCCCGCCCCCTCTGCCTTCCCCCCTGGGCGCGCAGCCGACAAGCCTCGCTCGTCGCGGTGGGGCAACCCTGGAGGGGAGGCGTGGGCTCATCGTGGTCGGGCATGCCGAGACGCTGTCCCAGGACACCGCCGCCGCTGCCCCCCCGCGACCGCGCGGTGCCTGCCTCCACGGCGGGTCGCTCCCCCTCGGAGAAGCGGGCGTCCAAGAGGCCCGGCATCGCTCGGGTGTGTGCGTGTTTCTCGGAGGGGCCGGCGCCAGAGCACGCGGGCCATCCCGGAGCAGCCCGGGGGACGCAGCGCACGCGCGAGGCCGCACACTGCACGGGGGGCGGTCGTTCGAGCGGGGGCGAGGAGGGGGTGTCCGAGAGGGTTTTGAGCCAGGGGGGGGGGGGGGTGCTTGTCATTGTGCCGTCGCCCTGCCCTGGTGCTCGCGGCCTCGGAATCCTGGCCGGAGCGGACCCAGGGAGAGGCCTTGGGGTACAGTCGGGCTCCCGAAGAAGGAACCCTTTTCGTTGGGGAGGGGCTCCGCGTTCCTCAAGTGCTTCACAGCTGGCCTCAGGCTTTCCTTATGTGTTCGGCAGGAAGTCGAAGGTTAACTTCTGGACAAAAAGGGGCCTCGTTCCTCATTTAGGGTTCCTTAGGTCAACGCCTCGACTGTAGCGGTATCGGTACCTTCTGGTCTCCCCCGCAAGGACGTGATGGCGACCGTCGTCGCAGGAGGGGGAGGAAGCTTTCGTTGGCTCTCGGAGGTGGTCTCGCCTCGGGGTGCTCTCCAGCAGCTGCGCCTCGTCGAGAGCTCTCCAGGGTGGCCCGGATCCGTCCCGAGCGGCCGCTGGAGGCTCGAGCTCGACACGGAAGCCACAGGGCGTCGAAGAGGAGGGGTGTGAGGAGTAGGGTTGTGGAGGACGATCCATGGAGAGGAAGCATGTTGCCAAATAATTTCCAGATGTCAAGAACATGTGTTAAACATGTTTCAAACATGTAAAATCATGTTCAAAACATGCTTATGAAATATTTCAAATTCAATGATAGGACTGTGAGGGTGTCCATGGTCGTGGCGTCCACAAGATTAGGGTTGTGTGGATTTCATGGCCAGGGGAAGGGAAACCGCTTCTTCTTTCAGCTCCTGTTCTGGGTCTGGAGACCAGTCTCTCGGACGGGGCCAGGACGACGACGAATCCGTTCCAGAGCGTTCCGGAGCGTTCTCAGAGCGTTCTGGAACGCTCTGAGAAGGCCGCGGCGCCCGATACATCCTCCAGAGCCGCCGGATCTCAAAGACTCGATTTGCCGTCACCCGATTTCGTCCTCGTTCTGGCTTCTTCGTCGTAGTCTTGGGCCACGGGACAATCGACAAAAGCGACGCAGGACGAAGCCGCTGGCCTTTGGGGAGAGGGTGTCGAGAGCTCCTGGGGCACACGTCTCGAGCAGTGCGAGCCGCTGGAGGTCCAGGTGCCGCCCAGATGAGCGCACCTCCATAGTCTAAACCGCTTGGAGCAACAGCGTTTGATACCCCAGTGCTTAATTTTGCGAGAGGGGCAGAAGAACGCATGGGCTGCTGGTGCAGCAGCTCCCTCGTTTTCTCTCCCCCTTTCTCCACCTGCTCCTCCTTCGATTCTTCTCTTCGTCCTCCTCATGTTGCTGCTGGTGATCCTGTTGTCGCTTCTGTTGCTGGTCCTTTTGCTACTGCTCGTCGTTCTCGTCGTCGTTCTTCCCCCACGTTCTCAGTCACATCCCTTTCCACTTACTCCTCCTCCTCCTCCTCATCATCATCACTTCCACTCTTGTAAGTGCATGTGTAGCGCTCTTCTTTTCGCTGTACATTCAGCTCTGGCGCTTCGCTTTCGTGGTCGTTGGCAATGTCCTCCTCCGTGTCGTCCTCCCCCTCTCCCTCCTCTCCTTCCACGCGGTTGCGTGTCTCTCCCTTTTTTCATATCTCCCTCTCTGACACTCAATCACTTTCCCCTTCTTACTTTCCCGTCTTCCCTTCATGTATCCCCTGTCTTCACTTTCCGTTGCTCTCTGTTCCCTCCGCCACACTCTTTTCTTCCCTCCGTGGTTTCCCTCATTATTTTCCGCCTCTCTTCTCCTATCTCCCCTACTATTTCCCTTTCGATTCTTTCGGTCTCGCCTGCCGCTTTCTCCTCCAGTAGTATCTCCACCCGTCGGTGGGGGAGACCAGACCGGCCAAACGAACCAGACGAAGCAGATGGAGCAAGCGAACCACATTGACATGACGACATACCTTAGTGGCACGTCCAGCTACAACCAGACTCAGACCCGGGCGGACCAACCAGACGAAGTCCAGGCAGACCAATTCGGGAAGCGGGGCCATATGCACCAGTTGGACCGAGGTACTTGTTCATGGCAGAATGTCGGTCCAATTCTAACACGTTTCAGAAAAGTCAGATTGTCATTCTACAGAATTGTCCCAAATGGAGTGTGCGGGCTTAATCCGCTATTCATCTAAAGATGACCCGATGAGTGCTCACATCCACATATCCGCATATACACATATATGTGTATCTAACTAGATATGACAGAATGAACGGCAGACCACTCGAGACCTACATGAACAGTTACATGTGTACACATGGCGATTGCAGCGGCGGTAGCCGCGGTCGTAGTCATAGCAGACATGGTTGTGATGGCGGTCGCGAGAGTGCCCGTGGTACCAGATACAGCCGTTGCGCAGTTTTGACTAGAACCTGAGCGCGCGAAGCGCGCACTGGTTCTAGTGAATAGCAGTAAACACATACATGCATGTATAATACACACACACACACACACACACACACACACACACACACACACACACACACACACACACACACACACACACACACACACACACACACACACCCACCCCACACGCACACGCACACACACGCACACGCACGCTACACCCACCCACACACACACGCGTACACGCAAACGTACACGCACACACAGCCACACGTATTCACACGCACACGCACACGCACACGCACACGAACACGCCCACGCACACGCACACGCACACGCACACGCACACCCACACGCGCACGCACACGCCCACCGCACAGCACCCGCACACGCCACGCACACGGACGCACACGCACCACGCAACGGCAACAGGCACACGCACACGCCACCCACACCCGCACACCCACACAACCCCGCCCCCGCCCCGCGCCACGCACGCGCCCGCGCACGCGCCCGCGCCCGCGCCCGCGCCACGCACACGCACACGCACACGCACACGCACACGCACACGCACACGCACACGCACACGCACACGCACACGCACACGCACACGCACACGCACACGCACACGCACACGCACACGCACACGCACACGCACACGCACACGCACACGCACTCGCACACGCACACGCACACGCACACGCACACGCACACGCACACGCACACGCACACGCACACGCACACGCACACGCACACGCACACGCACACGCACACGCACACGCACACGCACACGCACACGCACACGCACACGCACACGCACACGCACACGCACACGCACACGCACACGCACACGCACACGCACACGCACACGCACACGCACACGCACACGCACACGCACACGCACACGCACACGCACACGCACACGCACACGCACACGCACACGCACACGCACACGCACACGCACACGCACACGCACACGCACACGCACACGCACACGCACACACATACACACACACACACACACACACCCGCCCCACAGGCGGGCGAGGAGCGCTGGACTGGGGATTTCCCAGTCGGTCAGCGCACGCGTCGCGCCGAGCTTTAGACGAGACTTCTATGCAGCGCGACCTGGCGGCGGCGAGCGCGTTCACTGCGGCGGCCAGCGGGCCCGCCTGCCACTGCCGAGCACCCGCCAGCCCAGATCGACTATGTCCTGATACCCGCTCGCGACATCTGGAAGGCCAACGCCGCGCGCGAGGAGATCACCGACAGCGCGCAATCCGACCACTCGGCCATCAAGCTGGAGTTCACCCTTGGCACCAGGAGGCGCTATATCTGGAACGGAGGTCGTGCGCCCATGAAGGGCGGGACCTGCCTCGACAACCGCTTCAAGCGCTGTGGCCACAGCGCCTGCTACGCCGACCGCAGCCCAGCGCCGATTACCTCCATGACGGACGCAGTGTACCTGGCTACCGCTGCTTGTGGCATGGGCCCGCACGCGTGGAAGGCCCCCAAGCCCCCCGAGGGCCGCGAGCTTATGCAGACGCTGCGGATATTAGAAGCGCGCCCGCGGCGGGTCACCCGCGACCGCGTTCAGCGCGAGATCTACAGCAAGGAGGCGATCAGGATCCGCAGGGGGATCTGGACCGCGAGCAGGGCCCTGCAGCGCTGCCTCCACGAGGCTGGCAATCCCCGAGTACGAGCGCCTCGCCGAGCTCAGCCTGGCCCGATCCACGACCAGCCGATGAACGCGGAGGGTGAGATCGAGGGCGACCCGCTGCGGATCAAGAAGCTCCTGAAGCTCGAGTACGGCAGCGCCTTCAGGGCCAGCGACGGGCCTCCACCCTATGGGGCCCGCATCTCTCGGGTTTAATCGGAGGCGGGTCATCGGCCTCCCGTAATTGTGAGGCCTGAATATGGAGGACGTATCCGGCCGGGGCTTCGGTTGTGAGTGAATAGCGAAATAGTCTCAAACGGAGCTCCCTCCCTGTGGGGCCCGCGCTTCATGTCCGAACCAGACGTGGGTCATCGGCGTCCTGTAGCTATCTTCATGTTTAGGCTCTTGAGGCCTGAATACGGAGGAAGTAAAAGGCGGGACTGTGCGTGAATTGCGAAGAAGTCTCGGGCGGGAGCCCCCTCCCTATGGTGGGGACCTCACCTCGCGTGCTTTCTCCGGGTCGCCCTCCGGCGCGCGCTTCCTCCGGGTCGTCCTCTGGCGCGTAGCCGTTGGGACGCACGTCGTACGTTTCCTCTAGGGCGTGTTCCGCGCGAGGAAGAAGAGGAGGAGGAAGAGGAGGAGAAGGAGGAGGAGAAGGAGGAGGACGCAAGACGAGAAAGAGAAGACAGGAAAGGAGGAGGAGGAAGCAGAGGGGGAACAGGACGTTGAGGAGGAGGAGGATGCAGGATGATAAAGAGAAGGAGGAACAGGAGGAGGAGGAGGAGGAGGGGAGGAGGGAGAGAGAGGAGGAGGAGGAGGAGGAGGAGGAGGAGGAATGCCTTAGGAAACTTCAGGAGGTCCCGTGAGGCCCAGAAGGCTCCAGGAGACCCCAGCAGGCCCCAGGAGGCCCTAGGACGAGGCAGGAGGCCAAAGGAGGAGGCATGAGGAGGAGGAGGAGGAAGAGGAGGAGGAGTAGGAGGACGACCAGTGTAAACCAAATGGCCGTCAACGATGCTGGGATCAACCCTCCTTCCAAGCTCCGTCTTCATAGCCCCCTTTTTCGGCGGTTCGCCCCCATTGAGGGAACTGCCTCGTTGGAAGACACCCTTGAAGACCCTGAAGCATGCCAAAACATTGCGTCCGATATTTATGCGCAACGGATCAACCTGAGTGTTGCGTCTTGGATCCGGAAGCGCACCAGAACGCCATTTTTGGGACTTCGACACCGCGCACCAACATAATTGTTGCACCCGCATGGCCCTGAATCTTTCCAAAACACCACTTCTGGTATGTTGATCATGGGAATCCGGGGGGCTCTTCCAAACTTTGTAGACGAGTGCGCGCTGCTCTCACGCGAGAGCCACATTTTGCAAAATAACTGCCCTCAATATGTGGAATTCTTGCGATTTTTTTTTAAAGGAATGTGCGCCGCGTTAAGGCGAGAGCCACATTTTGAAAACGACCGGCCCACAATCCGCGAAACTCTTGCGAACTTTTAAACCACTTGTCCACGGCGCCAAGGCGAGAACCACATTCTGAAAACGACCCGCCCACAACCCGTGAATTGAAACGGGTGTACGCGGCGCTCGGGCGAGCGCCACATTTTGAAAACCACCCGCCCTCAATCCGTGAAACTATTGCAAATGTTTAATACGATTGTGTGCGGCGCGAAGAAGAGAGCCACATTTTGAAAACCAAACGCCCTCCATCTGTGAAACTGTTGTCATTCTGTAGGCTTCAACATCATACATGGTGAGGAAGTCTCAGGCGAAACGCCCGGCCCGCCCTAAGTTTTTGCCTCGGGGTGCGAAAGGGAGAATATATTTATAAGGAGAAGAAATGGAAGAGGAGAAGGAGGAGGAGAAAAAAGAGGAGGCAAATGAAAAAGAGGAGGAGGAGGAGGAGGAAGAGGGAGACGAGGAGGAGGAGGAGGAGGCGGAGGAAGAGGAGGAGGAGGAGGAGGAGAATGAGGATGAGGAGGCGGGAGGAGGAGGAGGAGGAGGACTGTAGTGTATTGCTGATGCCCTTGAGGGTAGGCATAACCCTGTGAGGACGGATGGGGCTCTGGGGCTCACCCACCCTTGTTACCGTGCCCCCAGGTACAAGGACCGTGGTAGGCACACGGTATGAGAGGTAGCATACCTTTCCTCGGCAACCTCCGTTGTGAAGACCGTGGCTCGTCCTTACTCGGCTTGTGCGCCAGAGCAATCGGAACGTATCAGCACACGCTGGAGGTGAGTGTCAATGAGGGGTGATGGATTCCACACCTCCTGACTGCATGGACGATGCGGCGGAGCGAGGCCGCCAAGGTAATGAGGCTCAGAGTATACAGCGCTGAATGCCAGTGCGTGCGCGTGCGGCGGGATGCTCACCAACCCACCTGTAACAAGGAATTTTTGGGCCTGTCGGCGGGCCCGTTTTGGGGCCAACGTGCACTGGAAAGGCGTTTCCGGAGCTCGCTGGGCAGACCCCGTGCGAACACTACTTGGTTAGGACCGCCCGCGGATCCTAACGGTGTCACGGGGTATTCCCGAGGACAAGGATGAGGCCAGCGGGCCCAAGTCACCCTGTGTAAGACTAACAGGGCTTAGTGAGCATGCCCCATGAAGATAATTGTGCAGGACCGCCGGCATTGTCGCCGGGCTGTGTCCTGGAGGCCCGACCCTCCGACGTGAGCA
>CAUYUJ010015797.1:0-17500 GCA_963575745.1 Prorocentrum cordatum | reverse complement strand
GAGGAGCCCCAGAGCGCGTGCAACGCGACCAGAGAGGAGAAGGCAACCCGGGCCGCACCGGGCCCTGCCCCCGCCGCCGCCGCATCAGCCTCGCCCACCGGTTTGGGTCGGTTCAACGCGTGGGTGGAGATGGTGCTGAGGTGGTTGGGTGAGAAGCTTGGCCGCTTGGCTTCATCAGCTGATCACCTCCCTCATAGGCTTGGTCGATGCGATGGGCCAGTACCTCTTCGGCGCGTTCTGGGCTAGACTACAGTGGGCAGCCATGGGACTCGTGGCAATGGTGATGGAGGCGGTGCTTGGGTCGGCGCCGGGCTTCGTGGCCTGGTTCGCGCGCGCGGCCTGGGCGTGCCCCTCCGTCCTCGTCGGGGTGCTGAAGGGGTTCGCGGGCGGCGGCAAGACTGCGCGCGACGTCGTGGTGGCTCTGGGCGGCGACCCCGCGGCCGCGCCGGCATGGCATGGGCCGAGCGAGGCGATGGCGGTGGATGTGGATTACACCGGGAGCGAGGTCCAGGCGCGTGGAGGGGGGCCGAGAAAATGATGCCGAACGACCTCGTCGTCAAGGCGGGCGGCTCGGTCGCGCGACTCGAGCAGGGGCCTTTCCGGGGCGGCCGTGTCACTCGCCATGGGTACGTCTGCAAATTCAAGGGCGTGTGAAGGGCAGTTCCCACCGCCACCAGATGACCGACCCGGAAGCTACTCGGGATGATGGGGGCATCGGCCAGGCCCACCTGCGCGCGGCCTCCCCACGCGCTCTCCCCGAGGGCGACCGGCCGACGGTGCGCGGCAACTCGTCTTGCATGGCAGGCCACTGCTCGCTGGTCAGCGCGTCCGACCTGGCCGAGCTCACCCCGGCAGAACGGGCGAGAACAGGAGGTCGAACGCGCCGCGCCTGGGGGGGCCAAGGTGCGGGGCGAGCGTGCTGCAAGGCGTTCGGCTGCTATGCGAAGAGGCGCTGGAGGCATCTAAAGCCTGGGCAGAAGCCAGGCAAGACTGAGGAGATGGACCCCGACTCGGAGACCGAATCGGAGCCCGGCATCGACGTCTGCCAGGCCGACCAGATCGCGTGCACGACCGCGGGGGACGCGCAGGTCCTGAGCGCCAAGTGCTGTCGGGGCACCGTGAGGCAGGACTCCATCTACATGCCGGTCGAGGATGTGGCGATCTCGGATGTGCGCGACGCCCCGGCGGAGGGCGGCGCTCGCGCGTTCCGGGCCTGCCCGCGTCACGCGGGCATCTACGAGAGTCAGGCCGCCCCGAGGAGATGCGCTCGCCCCCGCTGCCATCGCGAGAAGACTGTCGAGAAGGACGGCTTCTCCCTCTGCGCGGTCCACGCTGCAGATCGAACGGCGGGCCGGCGCAGTCACTCGGGCGCGCCGCGGCCGGAGGGGGATCGCCAGGCCAGCGCGCGTCGCTCAGACAGGAGGGGGGCCAGTGGGGCTCGACGGGCAGCCCCCCAGCGCTGCGGCCAGGAGAGACAGCCCAGCCAAGGCAGAGGCAGGATCAGCTTGGCTTGTCCACGTGCGTGACCCTCTGGCGAGCGCCGAGGCCGAGTGGGACGCATGCTACAGCTTCCCCTCGAGCTTCGTCGGCCACGCCAAGGGCAGCGCGGGCGACGACCCGAGGGCGAGCGCGGAGGCAGTGGGCACGGGGCTGACCTTCTCCATCCCGGACGGTGCTTTCCCAGCGCCCGGGGCGGAGCTCCTCGGCGAGTTCGTGAGCGCCCAGCCCCCCGCCATCTGCTGGAAGTCGGGGGTGGCGATCAGGCTGTCCGACCACGGCTGTGTTCCTCATCAGTGCGCCGTTTGGCCGTTGATTTTTTATCACTGGCCGCTTGGCAAATCACTGGTCATTTGGCAACCTTCCGGCGGCAAAGCAACTTGCTAGCGGATCGTGTGAGTTCAAGTCGCTACGACGACCGCCGTCCACCACATAATCTGCCACCGCCTGCTCCAATGCCACCACCGCCATTTCCATCGCCACCGCTGCCCAACCAGGATCGCCACCGCCACGCACCACCACCGCCACCCACCGCAACCCACCGCTGCCGCAATCCACCACCACGATAACCACGCTCCGCCACCGCCACCACCTCGACCACCAACAACACTGCGGACGAGCGTCGGGCGTGCGTCGCAGAACGGTCTCTTTCTGTCGCTGTGCCTTCGCTCCCCTGGCAAATTTTGCGCGGTTCTTAATTGTTTGGCCAGCGTGGCCATGGGGTAACCGCGCAATGCGCTGTCTGTGTTATAGGTATCTCTATTTCCCCCGCCCGTTTCGACTCCGTTACGCGAGTCGAGGAGCGATGTCAAGAGAATATGGTTTGCTGCGAGTCGTTCAGCTGAAAAGAAAAAAACTTCCTTCTCCTCCCCCCCCCCTCCTCTGCTTCGTTGTCCTCCTCTTCTTTCTCCTCCTCCTCGTCCTTTCCCTCCCCCCCTCTTCCTCCTCGCCGCTGTCGCCTCTCCCTCCTCTCATCTCCTCCTTCGCCTCCTGTCCTCCTCACCTCGTCTTCCCTCGCCTCCTTCGTCTCCTTCGCCTTCTGCTCTGCCACGCCCCTGCTTCTTCCCGTCCGCATAAAGCGACGCGGGTGGCGGATGTCTCGGCCTGTCCACATTGTCGCGGCCGCTTGGAAACACGGTCGGGAGGAGGGAGGGCAGGAACGAGGGCGCAAGGGGAACAGGGAGGGGAGGGGTACAGGAGAGAGAGAGAGAGAGAGAGAGAGAGAGAGAGAGAGAGAGAGAGAGAGAGAGAGAGAGAGAGAGAGAGAGAGAGAGAGAGAGAGAGAGAGAGAGAGAAAGAGAGAGAGAAGAGAGAGAGAGAGAGAGAGAGAGAGAGAGAGATCGGACAAGTAGGCGGACCAGGGTCCGTCCGCGAGGCGCACTGCGGTGCGACAACTCGCATGCACTATTTGCGGCGGTGCAGCCTTTAGATACGAGGGCGGGCAACAAAAAAAAACCCTCCCCCGGCGCAGTGCGACAGACGCTACAGACGGCGGACAGACGATGATGATCTCACCTGTCAGACCGCGTGAGGAAATAGGCCCCAACAAGAAAGGCGACGTGCTGACACGTGGCTAGGCGGCTTGGCAGACCGCCAGTTGGGCGCTTGGCCGCTAAGCGGCGCGCAGTGACGGGGCACCCCCCGCCCCCACGCCCTGACACCGTGGACGCGGAGCCACGCGTACACACGGGCAGGCAGAAAGGAGGAGATTAGCGCGGGGCACCAGGTGGAGCGCCGCGGAACGATGACAGCATAGCTTGGATGGTGAGTGACGGCACGGCACCATCGGGCGAGGCCGTGAGCAGCTCGGCAAAGGCTCGCCCAGCGCTGTGGAGGCGCTGGAGTAGAGGGCCTTGACGAGCTTGGGCGGCGGCGAGGTCCGCGGCGAGAGCTAAGCACCTCTGCTGGAGAGCAGCCATAGCCTGTGACAGCTCGGTTTCGCGGTCGGTGAGGGGTGGCTGCTCAGTGCCAGCAGCCGAGGGCCTCGAGACAGAGGCGAGGTCCTCGGTACGCCTGTCCAAATGGTGGACTAGCGTAGTGCGGCACCCTGTACGCTGTCGTCCGTCACCCTTGAAGGGTGACTGGAGGGGCACACGCGACCCCAGGGCTGGAGCCGCTAGGGCCACGCCCCGAGAGGTCGGGAGAGCCGCTTCCTCTCGCTCAGCAACGATGGAAGCGTGGACGGGGCACGAGGGCCTGTCTGGTTTAGTGCCCTGCGGGGGGGCTGAAGCCGCCCCCGCGGGCTGCCGGCGGTGGGGGGGCGGAGTGGTTTGCGCGGTGGGACCAGTCATGATGCCGTGCAAGGGCTCTGAGGTCGGTCGCGTAGAAGGTTGGCGTCTCGGTAGGGCGGCATGGTCGGCAGCGTGTGGTATCGGCGGTGCGTCCTCCATGCCACTCAGTCCGCGGGGGTCACCCAGGTCATGGTCGGCGTCTTGGCGGTGGCCGATATCATCGTATGTGGGCGATGTCGCTCTCGGGGACGGAGTCGCAATAGGGATCGAGAGGTTGCCCGACGGGGCGGGGTTTTCGCTGGCTGGTCCGTCGTCCAAAGCGTCCAATCCCCCACCGAAGCTGAACAGGTCATCCTCCTGTTCGTCAGCGTCTTGAAAATGAGCGGCGTTGTCATGTGGGTGCGCTGCCGCTCTCAATGGCGGAGTCGGGGGCGCCGTGCGGGTGCCCGACGGGGCAGGGTTGGCGCTGGCTGGCCCGTCGCCCAGGAAGTCCAGGCCCCCACCAAAGCCGAACGGGTCGTCCTCCTGTTCGTCGAATATCGCCCGTTGGGCCTCGGCCCAGAGCTCGTCCGGGTTCTGTGGGATGTCTGGTCCAGCCGCGGGTGGTGCCTGGTCAGACAGCAGGGGATTTGGTTCCATTTTGTTGAGTTCCGCAGCTGTGAACCCAGCCCTGCGGTGTGGGAGGGGGAGTGTACGGTGTCTACGCTCGTAGATGGCGACAGCGACTCCATGAAGCACGGTCGCTTGGCGATGTCGTGATTTGGCAGCTTCGACAATGTCGTCTGGAAGGTTATGAGTACGTGCCGCCGTTGTGGCGAGGGCGTCAGCCTGACGATTGAACTCCTCCGCGATGGGCCCGATGAGCCCGAGGTCGATGCCCATGTCGCCCTGGTGGCTAGCGACTTTCTCGACGCGGAACATGTTGGGCTTGGCCATGACGCATCGGTGGATCTTTTCCCAGAGCTCCACGTGCGTGCCCTGCGGTGGTGAGTGTCCGTCGATGATCCTTTGGAAACCATCAACCACCGCCTGGTTGTCCACGAAAACGTGTACGGGCCGTTCAGCACATGCCGTGAGGTGGACAATGGCGAGGGTCTCCGCAAGCTGTGCGTTCTGCGTAATGCCGTGAACGCGTGCACTGTAGTTCATGCGGTGGTCGATGCCGTAGTAGACGCCGTAGCCCGCTCGTGCTAGCAATGGGATGGCTTGGTTGGTGCATGCACCGTCCGTGGCAGCGTAGACCCATGTCCAACCAGTGTCGTGGTCAAGGTAGGTGGTGTAGGAGTCCTGGGCTGAAGCCGCAGGATCTCCCTCAGGTGGGGGCCGCGGTATGGGCTGAGGTAGCGGGTCCCTCGCGAGGTCGGCCTGCAGGTCGAGGAGGGCTGGGTCTTCATCGAAGAGCCCGCAGTGTCTTGTGTGCGGCGGAAGACGGGCCCACTGCTCGTCACTGATGAGGGTGGTGAGAGGGACTCTTTCTCGGGCCCAGCACTTGCAGTCGCGAACAGTGTGCTCCTGAGTTTCCTCTTCCTCGTCGCAGTATCGGCAGATGGGGCTGGGGTCAGCGGACGTGTTTGATCGGGATCGTCGCTGTTGGGTGTGGTCCCCGCCCGACAGGTAGTTAAGGAGGAGCGCCAGCTGCCATGCGTTGCATTTGGCTGCTCCTTTCGTTCGGGCGAGCCACGTGCTGGCGAAGAGGTCGAGGCCCTGTCTGACAGAGGCCAGGTGTCCAAGGTCATGACGCCGTGGCTTGATCTTTCTCAGAAAGGCTCTGCGTTGTGAGGCTCGCAGCATGTGAAGGAAGGCGTTTTGGGGTAAGTTCAGCCAACTGATCTGACAGCCCCAGTCGTCGTACATGATGCCAAATGTGGGCCAGGTCCAACGGAGCTGCTGAAGCGTCTGGACAAGTCGTCCGACAGGTCCTCCCCCGAAAAGGGTCTGGACATGGTGTTGGAGATCCCTGACGAGACCGCAGAGAGTAGCGTCGCGGTTAACCTGTCGCCGCAGACACAGGAAGACTTCACGCTGCATAATGGCGTCAATCTCCAGGGCGTGTCCTGGGACGCACACGGCCATGAGAGTCCAAAACTCGACCCACCTGTTTCCCTTGGGGCGGATAGCCGCCTTAAGGGCATGGTTGTAGGCAGTTTTGACGGGGCCTGATGGGGCTTGAATGTCGGTGCCCGTGGTACAGACGCTGGCAGCAAGGGAACGGGCGTGCCGCGCCTTAATAAGCATCGGTGATGGGAGCTTGCCAATGCGCGGCAGGCGACTAGTCGCCCTGCGAACACGGGCGTCAGCGGTGGCCGTGAGGTTAAGCGCGGCTGGAGCCGGCGCTGCCTCGGCGTTGATGTAACTCCCGACGAGCTTGAAGGAGTCGACCACGCGTAAGGGCCGTTCCGCCAGAGTGAGCTGGGTAACGGCGGTGTGAAGCTCGTCGGTGAGCGCCCACCCCGCCACTTTGCCAGGGTGAATGCGTTGACCAGAAAATCGATCAAACTTGGCGGTTTCATCAAGAGATTTCTGCAACTCAGGCGCGGTGTGGGTAGTGGAGTTGCTGTCGTCAACAAAGGTAGTGCTGAGTGATCGCGGAACGTATCGATGCTGTCTCTTGGTCCACACACACATGAGCAGCTTAATGTCGTCCAGGGACCAAGAGCTTCCCTGGAGGTGACCGTTTGTCCTGGCCAGTTCCTTAGAGTACGCACCGTTCATGCGGATGTAGCGTTTGTGGCGACTGTAGAAGTTTCTGCGGACAGTAACGATGTCTTGGGGACACCCCGCGTGAAGCGCAAGGTTAAGGCAGATGTCCGTGATGAGGTAGTCGAAACACTTCTGTCGGTCCAGGGCAGCTCCAGCTAAGGGAAGGAGTAAGGCCCTGGCGTGTTCGATGCGCAGGGCAAGAGAGGTGCTGACGTCCCCAATGGTAGCTTTGGGGACAGCGCCGAAACTCGTGGCGTGGGTCCATCCTTTCCGCCAGTCCGTGAGGCTGCGGTAAGCTGGCGCTTCCCACGCATACATCCAAACGGAAAGCACCGAGAGAAGTCGTTGGTCCGTTGGGAGTTCGCCTCGGCCTTTTCGGAGGCACGGGTTTGGCACGTGGAGGAGGGGTTCTGGGATGGTGCCAGTGCGTTGCATAGCGCGTAGGACGCTGGCGAAGAGGCGAAGAATGTCGTCGGGTAACTCCTTAGCCTCCTTAGTAGTCCAGCCGTCCAGTCCTCCCGCGCGGCGCGGTGAACGGGTGCGAATGAAGTGGATGAGTTGGTCGTCGGTGAGGTGGAAAGGGGTAGCTGGTGATGGCGTAGGCAGCTCTTGTCGGTACTCGTCGTAGAAGTCGGCCCACGTCGGCATGGCTTCGGCGTCATGTCCCGCACGTGCACGGTACCTGCCCAAGATGGGCTCCCAGGTGTCGACCATGAGCTTAAGCATGTCCTTGGTGTTAGCAACAATGGCGTTGGCAGGGAGGATGTCGGGGACTTGCGCAGGTGGTGGTTCACGAGTGTGGTCTTCGTCGCTGTCCGTGTCGGGCGAACTACCGTCGCTGGGGCTGAAGCCGCCAGCTTCGGTGTCAGCATCGCTGTCATCCGTGCTAGCTTCGTCAGGTTTAAAGGCGTTGGTGTCGCAGTGGAGTTGCGTATCGTCAGGTGTGGTAGGCGTGCGGAGATACGCCGTGGGCGAGCTGTCAGCAGCCCGTGCGTATATGGCCGCCTTTCGCCCGCTTGGCTCGCGGACGCCCTCAGCCCATATCTTGATGCGTTCAGCTTTGGCACGGTTCGCACGTCGCGCCAGCTCCAAGTCGAGGTGTTGGATCAAAACGTCAAGGTGCTCTCCGTGAGGCACTGGCTCGTCGGGGGTCCAGGCCTCGGGGAAGTCTAGGAGAACCGTGGGGCGCAGCTTGTGGCATAAGAGGCGGGCCGCGGTCCACGTGCAGTCGATGCGCTGCGCGAGGTACGGCGGGATGGCACGGCAATCTAAATGATGGTGCTGTCCGATGAAACGAAGCTCACAGAGT
This sequence comes from Prorocentrum cordatum, assembly GCA_963575745.1. Lineage (NCBI taxonomy): Eukaryota > Dinophyceae > Prorocentrales > Prorocentraceae > Prorocentrum > Prorocentrum cordatum. The sequence continues at coordinate 9,763 of CAUYUJ010015797.1, read as the reverse complement.
TGCCGATGGAGCTTGCGCAGTCGGTTCATGTGTATCGTGGAAGCTCCGTAGGTGGGGAAGGCGCGGGGGACAACTGGTCGCTCTTCGAACGTGGGCGTGAGCCCGTGCATGGTGGGGGCTTCTTTTTTGGGTGGTCGGGCGGTGGAGGTGGCAGGTCGCGCAGACGGGTGAGATGGTACTCATGACTGGCCTCGTTAGCCAGGGCGAACATGCGCTCCACGTCGTCGCGTGTGTCGGCCTGTTCCATGCGGTCCTGATATCGCCCAGCGATGAGGGTCCCTAGTGCCTGCAGCTCGTGACCCTCATGAGCTCCATCGTCGGGAGGGTAGGGCGTGGGGGCAAGAAGACGTCGGGCCGTATGGTCGAGGCGACTGAGGTCAAGCGTGACCTGCAGGCCAACATGAGACTTCGCTGGCAAGTCGCGAAGGTAGCAGAAGTCGGTGACAAGGGATCGCGCCGCTTGGTTGGCAATGATATAATCGATGCGCGAAGTGCGGGGGCACTTGGTGACGCGGTCCCAGTCAGGGATATTGCCGTATGTGTGCATGGTGTGGTCTGGTGTGCCCTCAGCGACGTTGAACCATCCGTGCTGCAACATGTGCAGAAGGTGTGGATTGTCGTCGATGTTCGTATTGGCGTCCATGCAGATGAAGTAGGGGGCTGAGCCGACCCTAGCGGCGGCGCAGTCAGCGAGCCGAAAAAGAGCTGTGCTGTCTCCTCCAGCAATCCCGTAGAGGCTCGCTGTGTAGATCCCCGCGGGCCCGTGGTTGTTTCGTCGCCGCCTGCGGCGGTGTTGAGTGCAGAGCGGGAGAAAGACCTCGTGCCATCTTTTCTTGGCCTTGAGGGCGACGATACAGGGCGCATTGTCGTCGACAGTGGAGTCGACAATGGCATCCTTAGAGAGGATGGCGACCCCTCCCGAGGCGCCAGTGTCGCCCACTACGGTGTGGTCTGTGCCGCCGTGGGCAGCTCTGCGCTGGGCTCGCGCCAGATCAAGGTCAGGTCCAAGACTGGCGTGGTATCCTCCGTGGAGTGGATTGGCGGCGCTGGTAGCTATGGCTTGTCTAGTCGGCTTGGCATGTCGGGTCTCCTGCAGTGCTATGACTGCGGCGTTGTGGTCGACACCAAGGGCGGCGATGGTTGGCCAATTCGCTGAGAGACTGGTGATGTTAAGGCTGACGAGGTGTATGGAGCGACCTGGCCCGTCTCCATCGGTGGAACTGGGGTTTGCACGCCCCGCACGGTGAAGGTCAGCCTGACCCTCGCCCAGGTAGAAGGCTTGGCCACAGTAGGAGCTCATGGCGTTCCTATGGATTAGCTTGACCGGGGCTGAAGCCGCCGTCAGGCCAGAAATATAGGCGGGACACGGTCGGCACTGCGCCAGGGGGGGTTCATAAACGTCAGTAAAAATGTCACGAAAAATCCTCCTCACTCCAGTACCGTAGGGGACGAGGGGAGGAGAGGTGAGACGGCAGCAGAGGGAGAGGGAGGCGACTCCTCGATCCGTCCTGCCGAACACAAACGCAAAAGCGAACCAGCGGCGGCGGCTAGGCGCGGCAGCGGCACAACGCACGCGCATATACTGCGCACGCGACACCGCTGGTCCCGTCCTGCGGTGGCGCGCCCGCCCCGTCAGTATCTTGATGAGCAGCATCTGGTGGAACAGCTCCAGCAGCACGGTCGGAGGCCTGGCGCTGGGCCTCGTCCATGCCCGCTGCCGTGAGGCCCACGTTGCGGACAGGGCTGATTCCCCGCGGGGCCGCCGCTGCCGCGGCAGCGGCTGAGGTGGCGGGGGCTCCGCCCCGACTCTGAGGTGAGAGCGGTGAGCCACCGCCGAAACCCGCCACAAGGTTCTTGACACGGTACTTGTTCTTGAACGGGTCGAAGGTTGGCGCCTCGTCGATGGGGACGATCACGCGGGTGGGCAGCGGCGGCTCGTGGTCCGTGGACGGCGTCGGCTCGAGGTCGACCTGGCCAGGTTCGATAACGCTGGCTCCGAAGCGTGGCACCACTTCGGGGGCTCGGCCATCAGCCTGAGTCTCGCGAGGCGGCGAGCTCGTGGAGCTCCCTGGGGCCTTGCGTGAACTGTGGCGGCTGCAGGTCCTGCTGCGCGGGACGCGCCCGCCCGTGTGCGGTCGCGTGGCGAGGTCGCCTGGGCATTAGCGCGCTCGGAATCCGCCCTGCTCGTGGATCGGATCGGCGCCGCGCAGGGTGATGGGCTGGGCTGGCGAGAGGCGCTTGTGCCGCCCTCCGCCGTGGCTGTGGCCTGGTCAGGGTCGACAGCGTCGGGGCGGGGGCTGACGTGGTGGGCGCTTCCCTCGCTGTGCCGCGGGGAGGCGCTGTGATGCGCCTGTGATGCGCCTGGATGTGCGTGGGGACGAGCGGGGTAAGCGGCTGCCTCTCCCGCTCAGGTGGGGCAGGTTTTGCCTGGGCAGGGCGCAGTGCTGCAGCCACGTTTGGCGGGGGCGTGTGCTGGCGCGGTTGCCAAGCGCGCACGTTCGCATCACGCCATCCTTCGGGGCGCCCAGCCCTGCCACGGTTTGTTGCAGCCCCCTGGGCTGAAGCCGCAGGGGTTATCACTGCGGGCTGGTTGCTGGAGGTGCCATCATGTCGGCCTGAGTAATGGCCCCAGGCGCGCGTGGACCATGGCACTGGCGAGGTGGCCCTTGGGAGGGCCTGCACGGGTGCACGCGGGTAGCCGATGACCGCTGGGTGTACCCTGGCGTGGGGGGCGTGGCCGTAGCTGGAGGCGGCTGCTCCAGCAGCCGCGGGCCTGGCACCTATGGGGCACGGTAGTAGGCGGCAACCCCGTCGTAGGCCGTGTTACCGCCTGTCGGGACTCGCGCGGGGGAGCGGTAGCGTGGCGTGCCCTGCTGCCCTGCGTCACGTTGGTCCCGCTGCTGAATGCGCTGCTGGTGCTGTTGGTGTCGCTGCCAGTCGGCTCTCGAGAGGGGACGGGTGTCGGGGAGGATGGTGGGCACGTCGGGCCGCTGCCAGCCCCGATAGACGTGCTCGAAGGCGTGGTCAGGGTAGGTTCCCCCTACGGGTGAGTATCGCCGCACATGCTTCATGTAGTCGATGTTCTGCGGCTCGGAGATCGCCGTGATGTTGACGGCTCGCTGGTGCGCTGGTCCATAGAGGCAGAAACTACCACGGTTGCTGCGGTCGTGGTTTAGCTCGGCTTCGGTCGTGGCACGGCTCACCATGGCGTCGCAGAGTCGCATGTCGTTGTCGAGGGCTTGAGGCCCAGGACCACCCTCGGCGTCCCAGTACAGTACCACGTCTCGCCAGCGGGTGCGGGTAGTGTGGATGCGCTCGGCGATCGACTCGCAGACGGTCCTGACCGTGACACGATCCCTGTACATGTTGGTAATGGCTAGGGAGTAGGGTCGGCGGACCGTCTTGTTGAAGGTGAATTCATCCTTGAGGGCCTGGTGGGGACTGAAGAGCACGTAGCCTTCCCTCCAAAGCGGTTGGTCGGGGAAAGGTTCTTCGGGCATCCCCGTTCCTGTGAATCCAGGTGGCCGCCTTGTGCCGTCAGGCAGTCCCTGCCTGGGGACGCGCCGCGGCTGCGGTGGGAAATACCATTGACCCTGGTAACCTGCTTGCCCTGGTTGTGGAGGTTCCCCCCCGGGGCCTGAAGGCGCTCGGGGGGGTTCCTTAAGGTCGTGGAGGGCTGGCGCGTTGCCGAATTGGCGGGCAAGGATGTGCGGCGGCATCCCGGTGGCACGGACGTCGAGCAGGCTGTGTGGACTGGGGGGATGGGGGCACCTGCTGGACAGGCAGCATGTGTCGGAGTCCCTGTTGTTGGTGCTGTATGCACACGTCCTACTGTTGCACGAGTAGTCCGTGGACCAGTCCATGAGTGTACGCAGTCCGCTGCGGGCGCAGTCTGGGCACGTTGGTTGGCCCGAGGTGCCGAGCTGCGTGTTGCGGCGAGCCGCACAGTACTGACAGCATTGGAAACGACACTGTAGGCAAGACCAGCGTCCTGGTAAAGGCGGGAGCGCATGCTCATTTGTGCCTGGGTCGTCTGGGTGGGGTCGCGGGCGATCCCACAAGGGCCAGACGTCAGCAAACCAGGATTGGCCTGTAGTGCGGACAACCTCGGCGGGGAGGCGAGCGTCCTCGGCTTGGCACCTGATCCACTGGGGCCCCATGTCCGCTGGTACCATGACGGTGCGCCAGGTGTCGTCCGCTTTGACGTGGACTTGGGTCGGTGCCCAGAGATTAGTAGTGGTGTCGCCGTGGTCGTGGTGGAGGATGACCCAGCCGTCCCGCCCCGCCACCGCAGGGTCAATAACGCGGTGGCCCATGACTGTCGCCCCCCACGGTAAGTAGGCACCGTCGTGGTGATCACCAGGGTCAAGCCAGACCTCGATGCCAGGGGCATTGACACGGGTCCGCACATCACGGACGTGGTAGGCGAGGACGTGGTAGGCAGTCGGCTCCTCTTCCGTCACAATGTGCTCCCACGTCTCGATGCCATTGTTGTCTGAGGTGGAGTTCCCGCCACTCTGTCGTGACGAGCGAGAGGCAGATCGTCGTGGGCGGGCACGGCCTCGGGCGAGGGCGGCGGCCGCGCTGATGAGGGAAGGCGTACGGCGTTCGTCGGCTCCAGGGCTGTGCCTGACTTGTACGTGCGTGGTGGGCCCGACGCGGCCCCAGGGCTGGAGCCGCTGGGGCGCGACCCGCGTGCGTCAGGGTGCCCCCGCACGGGGACAGCTTGCAAGCCAGTGTGCACCAGGTCGATGAGTGGTTTCGGGTCCAGCTGGAGCATGTGAAGCGAGACGCGTGGGCGGGGCTGGTTAGGGTCATCCCTGGTGGCTGCTTCAGTGTCGTAGTGCTGTTTGGCCCATGCTCGCGCTGCCTCTGGCGAGTATAGTGCCTGCGGCGGTGGCCACGCTGCCGCGATGACTGGTCTGCGCCTGGTGCTAGCTTCCTGGTCGTGAGCTTCAGCCGCCCCACGGAGATCTGGATGATCGTAGCCAGCAATGTGGAGGGCGTGCGCGCAGTCACCCATGCCATAGGCGTGTGGAAGGGCACGGCACCTGGAAGCAGCTTCTGTGGGGGCACACCAGTCCATGCGGATGAGGAGGCTCAGGACCCGAGGGTAAATGAGGCGCGCTCCGTGAGCCTTCCCTTTCACGTAGTTGTGCCTGTTTTCCCCGCGCGGTGGTTGGGTGGCCTCGCACATCCAGAGTGCGATGGGTCCCCACGCGAGGGTGTCGCCTTCAAGACTGTAAGGCGGGTGGGGCGGCATTGCGTACCACGCGGCCAGCGAAGGGTGCACGCTCGCGTACGTGCGGCCAACGTTGGTGCCAGTTCGGCCCTTCGCTTCACGGCGGGGACCTGGCAAGAGGTGCCCTCCACTGGAAGCAAGACGGGCCGCAAGGTCGCCGCGGGTCCCATGCCAGAAGACAGTGGGCGCGTCGGTGGTGGGTTGGCGGAGGTCCCACGTGAGGTATGGGAAGATTGTCTCGCCCGAGTTTCCGCCCGAGTCTTCCAGCACCCAAGTGAGGCGGTTCGGTGGCCTCTGCATGATGTCCGTCCACGGCCCCAGCGCTTGGAGTGTTGGATCATGAGTAAATCGAGGGTGGTCGTGGAGTCGCAGAGCGTCTTTGATGTCCTCTGTAGACACGCCACTGTTACCTAGCGCAAAGCCGTTTTGATACAGGGCGTTTAGTATGCTCTTCGGCGGCACGGGGACCGCTGGGTCGCGCTGGATAGTGTTGCGCAAGTTGCGTGTCGGTGGCTTGAGGGCTGTGTAAGGCATACCAGGGCCTGAAGGCGCCTGGGGCCTGTCGGGTGATGCATAGCGTGCTCGCCGTCGTGGTGGTTGGGTGTCCGCGTCGGGGGAGGAACCACGTGCGTCAGCATGTCGGAAGATGGACCACGGGCTATCGTGGGTGCGCTCACGCGTTTCCCTTGCCTCGGTGTCGCTGCCGTGTGCTGTGGCATCCTCGTTAGTCGGTAGGTTACCGAATGCCGCGCCGCTCTTTGAGCCGTCTCGTGGAGACGGGCTGGTCGATCTTGGTGTGACAGACGAGGCTCGCGATACGGCGGCAGTGACTTCGACGATGGCGGCGGCGGTGGCGGTAGTGACATCGGCGACTGCGGCGGCAACTGCTGCGGCGTAGTGTTCCTGCAGCAGCGGATGTCGGAGTGAGTGCACGTGCTGGTCGTCGTGTTCGTCGGCAAGCGTGCACGGCATTGTGCATGTGGCCTCATCGCGCGGCCTCCTGCTCGGTTGGCAACAGCGGAGGCACCATTGGGCTGTGGATGAGTCCAGGGCACGCGCACAGATGCGGGCTCCTACGTGTCCGACGGCTCCTGCCACTTCCCCCCGTGGAGGGTGGGACGCTCGGGAAAAAACGTGTCCGACGGCTCCTTGAGCAAGGAGTTTGGCGCCGACAAGAAGAAGACCGCACACCACTCCGCCCGTGGCAATAGCCCCGAGTTTGCCGCTTGCCCATTTCAGGACACCCCCGAGGCCGACCCCGTCTGCGCTGGCTCCGCCCGAGACGCTATCTCTGAGTTTGACGCTGGTCCACTTGAGAGTGGCCCACAATGCGGACGTGACGTTGTATGTCGTTGTGCGTCGGGATGTGGTGGGCACAGATGGGCCTGGTGCCGTCGCTTTGCGTCGTCGTCGTTGTCGGTAGCGGGGGTCTCGGCTCGGTGTCGGCAAGTACCCATCGATCTGGTCCTTGTACGGCATTGCTATCGCGATGGCGTACGTGGCCACAAAGAGGCAGATGAGGCAGCCACAATGTCGTGATGCCGCTGCGCTGTGCTGGGGCTCGTGGGAACCGCTTGCATCTGGGTACTCATCATCGATGGGGTCGTTGTCGATGTCGGCCTGCCAGTGGCCAATGACACTGGGGTTGGAGTCAGTCGCGTTGTCACGGTGTACAGAGGTGAAGGGCGTGGTGCTGCCACCTGCGGTCTGGGGATATCCAGGTCTAGCCAGTGCTGCAGCGGGGCTGAAGCCGCCACTGCACGGGCTGGCATGAGCTGGCGATGCAGTGGAATGGCTTGTCGCGTCGGCGGCAGTGACGCCTTCAGCGTCGTTGAGCTGTGCGCCGGGGTCGGCCTGAGCTGAGTTGTGGGGCGGACTGCTGTGCATCGAGGTGTGCCCAAAGTAGGGTTCACTGTCGCGGTCACGCTGGGCCGAGTCGCCTGGTGGTGTCGTGCCGTCTCGATCCTGGGTATCGATGCCGTCCTGGCTATCGTCCGACGCGTGGAACGAGTCCATGGATATGTTGCCGTTATCGCTGGCCGCGATGTGCTGTAGCAGCCATGATACGGGATCCTCTGCGGCCTGATCGGTGCCGTCCATCGGCGCCGCGGCGAGCTCCGCCTCGACGAGCGGCAGCATGTCTGGCGGTTGGTGCAGGATCACGTCGGCGAGATACGCCATGGCGTCTTGGTCGGGTGGAGGGAGGCCTCTTGGCAGCAAAGCATGGGCCCGTGAGAGGTATGGCGGCAAAGGTGCCGAGAAAGCCTCAGGGCCGACGAGCGTGGCACGAGCGCCCTGGTATTCCAGAAGGAGGCCAAAGTAGCGGGTGGCGTACTCGCGGCTGCTCTGGATACGAGTGAGGTTGCGGTTGGTGCGCTGTCTGTCGGGGCCCGCTCTGTGCCAGATGTCCTCGCACATGTCGACCGCGGTGCGCTGACGCAGGGCGTCGGTTGTGTCCTCAGAATCCTCCTGAAAGAGGTGATCATACTGTGGCAGATGAAGCGTCGCCAGGATGTACGGGACGCAGTCCTCGAGCCATGCCCAGAACACGTCCTGGTGGTCCTCACCTGGTGCCCACGCCGCAGCACGCGGTATGAGCCGGGCGCGGATCATCATCAGGTGCCAGAAAGCAGGGTCCTCCTCGGGTTCGCCCCTAGCGCACAGGGGGGTGGTGAAACCCGTGGGGCAATAGCGGGGCACAACAGCGGGGCTGAAGCCGCCACTGTGTGCCTGGCCTAAATCAACGTCCCCGTCAAGGATCTGCAGCACCGCAGTCGAGGCCACGCTGGGAGTGGATTTCGATGCATGTGTCGTAGTTGACAAGGGCGTGTATGCGCTCACGGTGGCGCCCAGCGGTCCGTTGCCGCACGGACCCGCGGCTACGGTGCTGTTCACGATCGGGTCCAAAATGGTGCAGTGATCGAACTTGTAGACGCTGTCATCGTAGAGGTAGAAAAGGGTCCCACGTTCAGCGTGTCGCAGGAAAACCCCACCTCCATGCTGGGGCGCACCGCCTGAAGACGGGTGTGCTCCAGCGAGCGAGGGGAGGGCCAGGCTGCAGGCAAGGCGCCACATGATGGCGAGGCCTGGCGGGCGGCGCGAGCGATGAGCCAAAAGCTGCATGTCAGCACGCATCCTCAGTTACCCCTGCATGCTCATGTACATTGCAACAATCACGCCCCCTGCAAGATGACGGGTGTCCCTACACCAGATAGCTTGCGCGTGCTGCTGCCAAAACTGACATGATATGACAAGAAAGAGATACGACGCGAAGAGAGAAGCGATGCCTCTGAAGGCGCTTCCTCGGAGGGCTGAGGCAGGCTCTCTGAGGCACCTTCAATAGGGTTCCTGAGTGGCCCGACCCTTGTCTTTGCCTTTGTCAGCCCCTGGGGGCCCCGTCCCTGGGTGACCTGGCCTGGCTGGTCAATCCACCCGCAGACAGCCACGGGATCGGCAACTGATGCAGCTTCCTCCTTTTTTGTTTCGAGAGTGGCCACCTGTGGCAGGTGGATGGTGCCCCCCGTGAGGTGCCCGAGGAGGGCCTGGATGTCGCCACGCAGTGCAGCAGCTTCGGTAGTTGCCGTCTGTTGCTGGGTGACGACGGTGGCAAACCCTCGTTCCAAACCTGAAACGTGCTCCGTGAGTGTGGCCTGGGATGAGAGAACGCCCGCGAGCTGAACCTGCATGTTATCCACCGTGTTGGCAAGCAGCTCGTGCTGTTGTTCCATGTGTTGGATGCGGGTCGTGGCGGCATCTGACAGTTTAGGGGCCGTTGCGAAGCGTTCGCCGAGGGTGTTCAGTTCGCGAGATGCCACGCTGTATTCATCCCCTGATGAGAGGATCTCGACGTCGTCAGCGTCGCCTGGTACCTCGGCGGCTGTGGCAGCGTCCCCTTCCGTGTGGCCCCCGCCTTCAGCCGCCACCGTGCCAAGTTGCGGGTCATGACCACCTGGTCCTTGGACGGCCGTCTGCTCGGCAGCTCCATCCGTGCCGTGCGGGGGTGCAGAGGAGCTGCGGCCGGGGGCGCCGTGTGATCTTGCGTGCGGCGTGGCGTCGCGTTTCCCACTGGAGGATCGGTGGCGCTTGGCTACAGGCTCCTCCTTGGGGATCAGGAGCGGTGCGACGCCCTTGCCTTTGTGCGTGGCAGTCATGAGGTCGTGGAGATAAGGGCTCTGGGCCGCTTTGGTGAGGAGTGTGCCCGTGGCGGGGCTGAAGCCGCCACCACGGGCTGGCGGCGTCACAGGCTCTGTGATAGTGGTAGGGGTGACAATGGTAACGTTGTCCCTCTTCGGCACCACCTCAGCCAACGGGGCCTCGGCGATGCTCCACGGGATGGGGCACCCTGCGACCTGTACCGTATATGTGGGTGGGGGACGATGGGCGCGCACTAAGGCAAACTGAGCCGAAGTGGCTGGGTCCCAGGCGGTGTGGTAGACCTCACAGTCCCATTTGACGGACGGGCCCGTGAGAGTCTTAGCAAGCTGGGTCAGCGTGGCGTGCGTGCCGCAATGCCAGTGATGC
>CAUYUJ010015796.1:289756-312436 GCA_963575745.1 Prorocentrum cordatum | reverse complement strand
CGCTGGGCTCAGCCGGACCAAGTTCACCTCGGAGCCCCCGTCAGTCGTCAACGCCGTGGCCGAGGGAATATCCCAGCCTATGCCCCCAACCATCAGAAGGTGGACATCCGCTGGCGACGCTGCTGCAACCCAAGGCCGCCTGGAATCCGAGCACCTGACACGGGCCAACTCCAGAGTCTTGTTGAGGACCTGGGGCTTGGGGCAACCTTCCCAGCACGCCGTGCCCCACTGGACAACAACCTGGCCCAGAGCTATAACCCAAGGATCCACCCGACGGCCGTCCCGATACGAATACATCCTGAGCCCAATGGAGGCCCCACGAGGATATCTGCCGAGACTCTTACAAGCGGCCACCCGCAGCTGGTGCAACTCCGTGGGCGGGACCCCCACCACGCATACTCCCCGCAGAGCGGAGGCTGTAGGGCCCCCTCGCTGGATACACTTCACGTCCGCACCCGCTTCACGCAGGTTGACCAAGCGCCTCGAAGTCCGTGTAGCCTTCTTCAAGCGTCCCCTGGTGATGCCAACTCTACGCAGCGACCCGAGATTCGCATCCGTGCCGAGGTTCCGTGCCGTGTCCACTTTACCTGAGGCTGGCAGAGACCGCCGGCTCTCCAGGGCGCTCGCTAGCTCCGCGCCGCTGGACAAGTACTTGCACTTTGACGTGTGCACAGGGAGCTCGAGCTCGCCGAACAAAAACGATAAGATGCTCCACTGCCGCGGGCAGCTGGTCCGACACCAACTGGCGGGGGCCGCAGCACTGCAAAGTAACGTCGTCGACAACGTTACGCACCTGCACCTGGGGCCTGCCGTGGACCACCGAGGAGAGAGGACCGATCAGGAGGAGCTTCGCTGACGTCGTCGCTGCCGAGCACCCCGCTATGATGGCACCCGTAGCCTGCAGGAAATCCGAGATCGCCCCATCATACACCAACGTCCTGAACCCAGAGTAGACTGTCACGAGACCCCTGAGAAGCTTCAAGTTGAATCCGAACTGCCTGGCCGCAGCAAACAGATCAGCACGTCGCACATACTCATAACACTTCTTAAGGTCTAGCAGTACTGTCGCGCTGTCCGTGCCAATGGCCCTGCATAGCGCGCCTAGCAAGTTGTGGGTCCACCCCGCCCTCTCGCGCGTCGTCGTGGGCCCGCTTCCCCAGGAAAACCCCATGTTGTGGGCCCTCTCCCATTCCCTGCACAAGGGTTGTCTGAGTTTACTCCAGAGTTTAGTAAACAGACACAGCAGCCCAATGGGCCGAGAACCTCCTTCTGGTTTCGGAATAAAGACAATGTTCGTCACCAGCTCTATCATCCAAGACGGGCGATCCTCAAAAGCCTGGATAACCCTCAAGACCCTGACCTGGTACTCTAGGGGCAGCTGCAGGATCAGCTTGGGGTGGAACTGGTCCTAGCCGAGCCCTGCGCCCTCCGAGTAGGACCTGCAGCAGTCCTGAAAAGCCTCCAAGGAAATCGGGGGAAGCTGGCTGTCGCCTAGGTCCCACGACCCAGGGTCCACGGCTTCGCGCCCAGACGGCGCCCACATCGGCAGCCATTCGTCGAGGAGCTGGGCTATGGCATCATCTCCGTTCACGGGGAGGCCCGAGGGATTCAGGACGTTGGAAGGGGAGATGTGCCTCTTCTTTGCATAGGCATGCGCAGCCCTCCCCCTTTCAACACAGCTTCCTTAGCCCAGGTCCTCCACTTGCGCCCACGCTCGCTCGCGTCCGCTCGCTGCAAACTGTCCAGCTCCGTCCGCAACTTGTCGTCTGGCCGCGACCCGCCCTCGCTGATCTGACCGATCAAGGCACGCAACTGCTGCTCGCACGGGCGCTCCACGCCCTCCTGCTGCTTCTGCGGGGCTGGGGGGTCCTCGGCATACATAATACCTATCATGTCCAGAAGGGCGCTAGCCCAGCGTGAGGCCGCCCCCCAGCCCCGACGTCCAGGAGCACCAGCCGACAGCTTCGAGCCCCTGAGGGCCAAGCTCTGAAAAAAGCCATCCAGCACGTGGTTGACGGGCTGAACCTCCGACGAGCCTCTCGATCCCAGAGGGTTTGCAGGGGCGCCACAGACACTTGAGGACCCAACCCACGGCCCATGTATGAACCACGCTGCTCATCGGGAACGTCGTGAAAGAACCCGCCAGGCCTCGGAATTGTTGAACCATTCCCGAACAGCTCCAGGAACATCAGCGGGGACCTCGTCGGGCCCGAACGTCCAGTCGGCCAACCTCGGGGCCAAGTGCGGGCCAAAGCAAGGAAGGGGCCACCGTGACCCACTTCTCCGCCCCGTCCTCATCCACCTCCTTGTGCCTAGTGACGCACGTGGGCACGCTCGGCTGGAAGATTGCACCTACGACCGTGTTGAGCCACCCCGACTCGGCCAACTCAGCTGGCGTGCAGTTCCAGTCGCCCTGGATCAACCACGGGGAACACTGGCCCAGGAGAAACACCGCCAGACCTTGGAGAAGCTTCCAGTTAGCAGGCCCCTTCGGGCCCTCCTTCACGCCCAGGTAGATCGACGCAACCAGAAGCCCCCCAGGGAAGCCAGTGTTGACCTTGCGGACGACGACGCGGTGGCTGAAAAGCAGAAGGGGCTCATCCAGAGCCACAGGGCACGAAGGAACATGAGACTGCACAGCGAGGGCGACGCCGCCTGAGCTCTCTGTCGGCACAGATCCCGTCGCAACAGCACGGCCTAGCTGGACTGCAAGACTGTGGTTGCTGCCCCAGCCGTGGGCCCGCTCCTCGGCCGTCGGCGCCTTAAGCCGGGTCTCCTGGATCGCAAAAATATGTGGCGGGGGTAACTCCCCGCCCACGAGCTGCTTCGCCATCCCGTGGCCGCTGTCGACGTACCAGTCGTGGATGACTTCGAAGCTGCTCCACGCATTCGCGTTCAGCCCGAAGAAAAAGTTCCCATCCTGCTTCGAGCTCTCCTCAGCAGGCTGGACTCGGACACCAGCAGCTCGTCGAACTGCTTGCCGCCGAAGACCGTGTTTTCCTATGCCGCTACGGGCGCAACGTGGGGACAAGAAAGCATCATCATGCTCGCCAACCTGAGCTGCAGCGACGCCCTCGGGCCGGTCCACCTCGGGCGGGGCCGCGGCGTCGGGCTGAGTATGAACCGCGCCCGCCGCTCCGCGGGCCGCCTCGCCCTGGCCCAAGCCCGAGCAACTGGCCGAAGCCGCGGCAGCCCAGCTCGTAGCAGGCGGCGCGCCCGCTGCCGCCGCCGAGAGGCACCTGGGAGGGGGGGCTCTCCTCGCAGTACCTGCAATCAACTCTACATCGGGTTCCCCGAGCGCTGCCGCAGCAAAGCCCAGGTTCGGCCACTCCAGGTCGATAGTGTTGGACTCCCAAAACCTGACCAGCCCCTCTCCCGAGCTCGCTCCTGCCGATCCTGAAGGACAGGGAGCCGCCCCAGTCGAAGAACATGTGGCGCCCTCTGCCCGACCCCACGCACGGGCTGCCCTGGGGTCGGGGACCCCAGCCGCGCGGGGTCAGGTGAGTCTGGCGGCCGAGAAGGAGTAACCGAACACCCTGTCGACGCCCCTGAACTACTCGCACATGTGCCATCACCCTCTTCGTTGGCCTCACTCCCTCGCGGCGCAAGACCCGACATGGGCTGGCGCAGGGGTTCGGCCGAGGGGTGGCTGCCTCTCGCGGGCCCTGGCTGCCGTCCTCGACGACGTCGGCGACTCGCTGGAGGTCGGGAGGGCAGGCTGCCCAGCCGCGGCCACTCCTCGTCAAAGGCGCTGGCGCTTGGCTGCGTGCATCGCCAGGTACTCCGCGACGGCGGCCTCGGGGTTCTCTCCTTCCATGGCCCCCTTGAGCCCAGCGTGGAACTCCGAGCCCTCGAAGTCGGCTGGCGTGGGCGGCCATGGAGCCTGAGCCTTGGCACTGCCGCCTGCGCCTCCAGCTGGGGCCCCAGCAGCGCCAGCTGCAGCACCGCCGCCAGGATCCCTACCACCTTCAGCGGCCTTGCGCTCCGCCGCCTCCTTGGCTGCACGCTGCAACCGCTTGAGGGTCTCGAGTGCCTTCTTCCCTTCCTCGTCCTCGACCACCGTGGGGTCCAAGCCAGCCGTGCCGACAGCCACGGGGTCGTCCACATCCTTGAAGTTGACTCTGTGCAGCATCTTCGTGTGGTGCTCGAGGTCCTTCCTCGCCTCAGCCAGCGACTCCGTGGCTTCGGCGATCCCCTTGAGGAGCTCCTGCTTCTGGATCTCGTACTGCTGGAGCCGCTCCTCGAGCTTCTCGACCTTCCGCGTAGCATTCTCGACACGGTGCCGAGCCGCCAGCGCGGTCGGCGGCTTCGCCTCGAGCTCCTGGACCTTGGCCTCCTCGACCTTGGCGATGAGCTCGGAGTCGATGCCGTGGCTCTTGAGGAAGCCGACGACTTGAGCGTAGGAGGGGCAATCGCCGCCAGCCGCGGGCGAGGGCCGTGGGCCTCCTCCTGCCCCGCCGCCGCTGGCTCCACCTCCTTTCGCGAGTGCCGCCAGCTGCTGCTTGAGCTCCTTGACCTCCTTGGCGAGCCGCGACTGGTCGCCGCCGCTGGGGCCGCTGCCGCTGCGCCCCTGCTGCGGGCGCCCTGCCTTGGCAGCTGCCGCGCGGGCGTCCTGCTGGACCCGCACCGGCGCTGCCCCTCCGCAACCGCGGCACTTGAGCCTGCTGGCCCAGTTGCCGCTCTCGCCGCACTTGTCGCATCCCCAGACTGGATACTTGGGGCCTGGCAAGACCTCTCCATCTGCACCCATGGACGGGGCGCGCACACAGTAGGTTTGGCTCGTGCCCACGAGCCGCCTCGAAGTACGTGGGCACAAGCTCGAGCTTCTTGAGCCAAAATGGCTACGGAGGGGGAGGAGGAGGAGGAGGTGGAGGAGGAGGAGGAGGAGGGAGGAGGAGGAGGAGGAGGAGGAGGAGGAGGAGGAGAGGAGGAGGAGGAGAAGGAGGGGAGGGAGGAGGGTAGGAGGGAGAGGGGGATGAGGGATGAGGAGGCGCACCAGGGAGGAGGAAGGAGGCCTCGCGCACACGCGCGCCCGCAGCTCGGCGGCGCCCGCGCGCGGCGGCGCCGCCGGCCGCGTCTCGCTCCGGGCGCCCGCGCGCGGCGCGGCCTCGGGCGGCGGCCTCGCCTTGGAGCGGCGCGCGCCGGCGGCGGCGAGGCCCAGGGCGCCACGAGGGCGCGCTCGCGCCGCTTTCCTGACCTTCCAGTGGGGTTAAAAAATAGCACGCGACTTGAAAACCTATCCCAGAGCGCTTCCCTGACCTCCCAGGAGGGCTAAAACATAGCACGCGACTTCAAAACCTATCCCAGAGCTATTCTATGTCTTGGTTTTAGGCTGTTTCGCTTCGCTTTTTCGGTTTTTAGGCCTCCCGTGCTGAAAAAATAGCTCTCTGGAGGGTCAGGGTTTCTGGCGGCGCGCTCCGGCGGCGGCGGCCTCCGCCCGAGGCAGGCCTCAGTGCACCTCGGTCGGAGGAGGCACGGGCGGCCCGCATCACCAGGACGCGCGGTAAGGATGCAATGGCCTTGGAGGGCCAAGCGGACGTTTTTCGAGCGAGGCTGGCCAGCGGAAGCGGCCGAGGACGGGCCGGGGAGGCAAGGATGCATGGGGTACCCTTGGGAAGGTTGCCCATCCTTACCATGCGGGTGACTGTACACGTCGATCGGAAGAAGCAAGTAGAAGCATGAGGTAGGAAGGCGGATCAAGTAGATGGGGTTCAGGGCCTCCCACATAATTACAACATGTAGCAACATCATATCGGTTCTTGACATAGGAAGGCCCTTGAAGTAGATTGGGATCTGGGCATCCAGAAGGACAGACTTCCAACGACGGACGAGTCAAGGGGCCCTGGGAACACACACACACAAACACAAACACAAACACAAACACAAACACAAACACAAACACAAACACAAACACAAACACAAACACAAACACAAACACAAACACAAACACAAACACAAACACAAACACAAACACAAACACACACACACACACATAAATAGGCACAAATCCCACGATCCCTTATACTTTTCCGCATTTTCTGGATGTTCGTCTTTTTCCCCTCCCCCCCCGCTCCCCTATTATCCTTTCTTTTCCGGGGGGGCGACTATTGTTCGTGTCTTGTGTTTTTCACCTCCTGACTGAGCTGGGGCTGCAGACCCAGACCCCTGACATCATGGTTTTCAATGTAACGTCGACCCCAAAGGTCTCGACCCACTCTCTGGGACCGGCTGCTCATGGCTCATCTCTAGCCGTTTTCTGACGCTCCCGTTGCCCAGCAGAAGGGGGCCCCTGGAGGCCGAACGTAGCGAATAGAGGAAGAAAAAACGGCATAAACATAAACTTTCGACGGTCTGCGCAAATTTCTTGGATCTGCGCTGGGCCTCCCTCCCTGGCGCGCAGAGCGCGCCAGGGGCGGCGCCCGAGGCGCCGCCATGGGGCCCCAGCGCAGAGGTTAGAACTCCGCGCGGAGCGCCAGCAGTTTATGCTTATGGCGTTCCCTCTTCTTCTTCTTCTTCTTCTTCTTCGAGCGCAGGGCCCTCCGCCACGATTTCTCCATGGCCCGGAGGGGGGCCCTGGGCTTATGTCGGGCCTGTCCCCCTACATTGGGATTTTCGATGAAAAGTAAAGAACACCCCCACAAGAATCCCAACATAGCCTGGGGACCATTTTTTGGGGCATTCTTGGATGAGCCTTTTTGGGGTGTCTTTGATCTTTCGTCGACAATCCCCCTGCAGGGGGACACGCCCGACATAACCCTGGGCCTGGGGGGCATCGCGAGGCGGCCGAGGCCCCCCGGAGCCGTGGGCGCCGCGGCGCCGACGTCCCCGCCGGCGGAGGGCCGCCGCCCCTCGGCTCCGGGGGGGCTCCTCCGCCGCCTCCGCGCGGGAGGCGGGCGCCGCCGAAGCGATGGGCGAGGCGCCTCCTGGCTCTTCGGATGGGGATGGGCGATGGGCGATGGGGATGGGCGAGGCGCCTCGTGGGCCGCCTGCGTTTCGGTGGCGTGGATACGGCGCGCACTGAGGGGGTGGCGCGAGGGGGGAGGCGCCTCCCCTGACCTTCCAGGAGGGCTAAAAAATAGCACGCGGCTTAAAAACCTATCCCAGAGCTGTTCTATGTCTTGGTTTTAGGCTGTTTCGTTTTGTTTTTTAGGTTTTTAGGCCTCCCGTGCTAAAAAATAGCTCTCTGGAAGGTCAGGGTCCTGGCTCTTCGGAGGCGGCCCGGGGGCTCTGCAGTGGCCGGGCCCCGAGGAGGCCTGCCGAGAGGCAGGCGGGCGGGCAGGGCCCCGTTGGTCACCGCGCTCGGCGAGGCCCGAGGCGGCCCGACGGCCCACGGGCGATGGCCCACGGCCGGACGCGGCCCGACGGCCTTCGGAGGCGGCCCAGGGCTCTGCAGTGGACGGGCCCCGAGGAGGCCTTTCATCGGCTAGACGTAAGAGTGACCCTGGGCAAGAGTGGCCTTTGGTGCGCGGCTTTTGGGGGGCCGCGGGGGGGCCAAGCCTGGGCGCGCGAGCAGCCGCCGCTGCTTCGTTCCCAGCCATCTGGGGACCCATCTGTGCCCGCACCAAAGGTCACTCCGGCGAAGGGTTACTCTTACGTCTAGTCGATGTCAAGAGGCAGGCGGGCGGGCAGGTCCCCGTTGTCACCGCGCTCGGCGAGGCCGGAGGCGGCCCGACGGCCCACGGGTGATGGCCGAAATATCGCCCGCCGGGAGCTCCGCAGTGGCCCGAGAGGCGGAGAGGAAATGAAAGAACTGCATGGGCCCCGAGAAAACCTGTCCAGAAGAGTCGGGCCGGGCGAAAGAGGGGGATAGCATAGGGGGGGTCTGAGAATCAGCTCGCGTAACTTTTTTCCCGGCGCCTCCCGGCGCCGGAGGCGGCTATGCATCGAGGAATGGGCCCCTCGGTGGGGCCGAAACCAGCTGCATGCAGCAGATTTCGTAACCCCCCCTTTCCCAATCCCCCCTTTCGTCCGGCCCGAAAAAGGGGGGGTGAGGTTAGAGGCAAATCCGCTCAATACCGGTCCCTGGCACCCTCCTGGGCTCCATCTGGTGCAGTGTTTTTCACGCTGGCTCCAATTTTGACGGCCCCGGGGCCCAACAACGGCCCTTGAGGAGGAGGAGGAGAAGGAGGAGGAGGAGGAGGAGGAGGAGGAGGAGGATGGAGGAGGAGGGAGAGGAGGAGGAGAGAGGGGAGGTGGAGGAGGAGGAGGAGGCGAGGGAGGACGGAGGAGGAGGAGGAGGATGGAGGAGGAGGAGGAGGAGGAGGGGAGGAGGGAGGCGGGGAGGGAGGAGGGAGGGAGGAGGAGGAGGAGGGGAGAGGGAGGGAGGGAGGAGGGTAGGAGGGAGGCGGGAGGCGGGAGGAGGGAGGAGGAGGAGGGAGGGAGGAGGGAGGGAAGGAGGGAGGAGAGGAGGGAGGGGGAGGAGGGAGATGGGAGGAGGGAGGAGGAGGAGGGGGGAGGGGAGGAGGGAGGGAGGGGGAGGAGGGAAGGAGGGCGAGGGAGGAGGGAGGCCGGGAGGAGGGAGGGGGTGCAGGAGGGAGGGAGGGAGGAGGGAGGGAGGAGGGCGAGGAGGGGGAGGGAGGAGGGAGGAGGGAGGGAGGAGGAGGGAGGAGGGAGAGGAGGAGGGAGGATGGGAGGGGGAGAAGGAGGAGGAGGAGGAGGAGGGTAGGAGGAGGAGGGAGGGGAGAGGAGGAGGAGGAGGAGGAGGAGGGAGGAGGAGAGGAGGAAAAGGAGGAGGAGGAGGAGGAGGAGGAGGAGGAGAAGGAGGGGGAGGAGGAGGAGTTGGAGAAGGAGGAGGAGGAGGAGAAGGAGGAGGAGGAGGCGGAGGAGGAGGAGGGGAGAGGAGGAGGAGGAGGAGGAGGAGGAGGCGGAGGAGGAGGAGGAGGAGGAGGAGGAGAAGGAGGAGGAGGGAACGAGGAGCGAGGAGGAGGAGGAGTAGAAGCCGGGGAGGAGGGTGAGGAGGGAGGCCGAATAAGCGGGAACCAGTTTCTCGTCGTACTTCACCTCGTCCTCTTGCCCCCCGCCCCCGCCCCTCTTGCCTGGCCGGACCGACTTGCCCCCCCCCCGCCCTCTTGCTGGCGAGGACCCCCTGCCATGGGCCCTGTTCGCCCGGACGCGTGGCGCCGCGATGTTTCTTCGCAGCGTGGGCCCCCCAGAAGCCTGGGCCCCTTCCTTTGGGGGGCTCGGTGCTCCTCCCGAGCAGCTCCGGTTCGAAGGGGCCCAAGGACACACAACTAAACACGCACACGCACATCCTAGGATGCCCCACCTGTTCCCGTCTAGATTTCCTGGGCTCCCGTCCTCCCCCCCCCCCACTTCCAATCTATTTTCCCAGGTTTTCCTGGGGGACGCCGATTACTCGTGCGCCTGTGTTTTTTTGTTCCCTCCTGCTTGTTGGCGGCCCTCCCCTGGGCCCCTGGAGGCCGAACGTGGCCAGAGAGGGCCTCCGCCGTGATCTTCTTCCACGGGGCCGCGAGGCTGGGGCGCGTTCCGCGTCGGATCGGGGTCTGGGTCGAGGCTCCTCGAGCACAGCAGGAGCTCGACCACGAGAAACCTTCCGCCAGAAGCCCAACCCTGAGGCCCCAGGGCGTCCCTTGACCTTTGGTGTGGGAGCGTCACGCCTTCCTGGGCAAGGCCATCGGAGCCCAAGAAACCCAGGGGGGCACCCTGGAGGCAAGCAGGGTGTTTCTTGGCATGGCCACTGTAGGGGATCGACTACGTAATGGATTTATCCCAGAATGTCTCTTCTCGCCGAGTTTACCAAACACATGCGAATCGTGTTAGTAGACCTATGGCACACTCTACGTATTTGTCGTCGATTCCGTAGGGGGCAACAGTTCGTGGACACTCCCCCGCTCCCCCAAACTCATAGTTGGCACGCGCGGGGGAGACTGCGGTCGACGTGATCAGACCCACCGCCAACCATTGACCCTCGGAGGGAGGGGCAGGCGCGGACCGATGAACGTGGCATGCGTGTTCGCTATTTTTTCCCGAGGCCTGCTCGACGAGCAAATCAATTGCATGGTACATCAAATCTGTAGTCGAGCCCCTGCTCGAGCTCTGGGGGCGGATCGGGATCCTAAAATTAGGTCGGGCATGGCCTCCTACAGGCGGATTTCTGGAGAAAAATTAAAACAACAGTCAAAACATATTCAAAGATGGCCAGAGACAGACTCAAAAAGAACAATCCCCAGCCGATTGTTTGACCATTCTTGAATATTCCTCCTGTGGAGGACGTGCCCGACTTAATCCTGGAGGTCGCCTCTCTTCGCGCCCCGCGCCCCCCCGGCCCTCTCCGCGCCCGATCGCGCCGCAGGAGAGGCGCGCCCTCCCAAACACACTCCCCGACCCAAGCCGCGAGGCGCCAGGCGCGCGCCCACCCCCCCACTCCTGGCGACCCGGCGATCGGGCCCAGCGAGCGCAGAGGAAGACAACAAAACCGCCATACGCAGAAACTTTTGGCGCTCCGCCCGGGTGTTTCTGGAAGACCGGATTTCTGCGCGGATTTCCGTCAATGCAAAACTCAAAAACGGCGAGAGAAGAACGACGTGAATTTCGCGTGGATTTGTTAGTCTTCATTCCTGACCAAAAAAGACCCGCACGAAATTCACCTCGAAATCCGGAACGAAATTCTCTGGGACACTCCAGGCCCATCCGATCGTTTCTTTCGCTCTGCGATGCTGACGCCATGATATGTCGCTCCCATCGTACTTAAGGACCACATCCCAGAAACAGTTTCGAGCACCCAGCAGCGCATCGAAGCAGTGTCGAACGAGCATCGCCTCCCAAAAATACGCCCCGAATGCTTGAAAATAGTAAAAAAAACAGACTAGTTTTGAATATTCCCCCCGTAGATGGACAGGCCCGACTTAAGTCCAGCGCCTTGAATGAATCGAGGCGGTTAGCTCGACGCCATTGCCGGACATCCGCGCGCCGTGGAACAAAAACGGCGGAACGTTTCCTGCCCATGCTCGGCTTCTGAGGGGCCCTCTCCGGGCCGAAGAGGGCCGTCAGAAAAGGCTCGGGATGGAAACCGGGTCACCAGGAAGGGGAACAGGCCTCGGCGGAGCCGCATTGTGGAACAAAAACATCGCGACGTCGGATGTATGGTGGACGGGGCTCAAGGGCCGAAGCTCTTGCCTGCTCTTCGGAAACCTTTTCTGGGTCTCCATGCGGGGGCCTCCAGGCAGGCCCAAGCTGTGTCGAATCGCAAAGTCCACGTTGGATCGGAAACGGACGGGATCGCGCCTGAATCGGCGTGGAATCGACTCGTGATCGCATCGTTTGGAATCGCGGATCGTGGTCGGCCCCCGCAGGCTGGAGAGGGAATCGGCGTGTGCCGGATCGGATGGGCTCGACAGCGGCGTTGACATTTCGGGATCGGGTCGAACCTGCAGCAGGCCTGTCAGGATCGGCAGGGGGAGGGGGGAGGGCTTCTTAGAAGCACCCCTGCTCCTGAAGGGGCGCGGGCCCTGTCGACGGATGCAGGGCCGGCGCCCTCCAAGAAGCAGGAGGAGGAGGAGGAGGAGGAGGAGGAGGAGGAGGAGGAGGAGGAGGAGGAGGGGGAGGGAGGAGGGGGGGAGGAGGAGAGGAGGGGGGAGGAGGAGGAAGAGGCGGAGGAGGAGGAGGAGGAGGAGGAGGAGGAGGAGCCCTCTTCTGAGGAGCCTTCCCCCCTCCCTCTGCACCCCGGCGCGCGCCGCCAGATGGCGGGCCCCAATGACCCCGGACCCAGGAATTGGGGCGCCCGAGTTATCCGGGGTAACTCGGGTCCGGGGTAACTCGGGTTTGGATTCCCGAAAAATTTGGACGCCCGGAATGGGTACGGAAAGAATGGGTACAATGCCCAACAACAAATGTTGTCCCAAACCAACAGCGGCCGCTGTTGGGCAGGCGGCCTTCTGTCTCGAGTGGACACAGGCCGCGGCGGCGTGGACAGCGAGTCCTGTTCAAAATGAACAGGCACTGCTGTTGAGCATTGTACCCATTCTTTCCGTGCCCGTTTCGTGCGTGCAGAAAAAAGGAACCCGAGTTAGCCCTGACCCGAGTTACCCCTGATGATGTGGGGCTCCGGACGCCCGAGTTATCCGGGGCAACTCGGGCCCGGGACAACTCGGGCTCGGATCCCCGAAAGACGAACCCGAGTTAGCCCCGACCCGAGTTACCCCTGATGATTCGGGGCTCTGAGGACTGCTTCCATCCCTCGGGGGCGCATCTTTCACTCCCGCGCTGCCTCCCACCGACCTTCCGCCGGCTCCCGCCGGCGGGGCCGCCCTCGTTTTACCTCCGCCACCCTCCGCCGAGGAAGAGATGCAAACCTTAAGTCGGGCGTGTCCCCCTACAGGGGGACCTTGGGCGAAAATCAGAAATACTCAAAAAATACCCCCCCAATGGGCCAAAATATTCAAAACATCGTCCCCAGACTATTTTTTAAACTATTTTTGGATATTCCTCCTGTAGAGGGACAGGCCCGACGTAAGTCAAACCCTTCCCCCCGCGAAGGCGAGGCACTCTCTGGAGCGCCGCCAGAGGACCACGTCTTTAGGGGGAAAGCCAACCTACCTCGCTTTTGACCACCCTCGCTTCCAAGAGATACCAAACGATGCCAAATTGCAGCCTGTACTGGTCAGGCCGCTTGACGAGGAGGCGCGTGGTATGGCTTGGTTTTGCCTGGAAGCGAACGCGGGGTAGGTAATTCACGCTCTGAGTCTCGGCCCCCGAGCCGCAGCGCTCCGAGCTCTTCCCCGGCCCTCCCGCCCCCACGAGGCATGGCGGCGCGCCCCCAGATCGCAGACCGCAGACTGCCGCGAGGGGGCCGCCGCCTGAGCAGGGACCGACCGTCCTGGCATTCCTATACAGCCCCAGGACGAAAATGTTTCCCTCTTGGGCCCGGAACGACGGCTCGAAGTCTTGAGCAACCGCGTGTGAGACAACCGCCGTCGGATCCCATGAAGTTCGCGCGGATCCAAATGTGGCTTTGGTGCTTGTTTCGGTGGATCCGATTTTCCATCCGCGCGGATCCGATTTCGGATTTGCTGGATCCGTGTTCGGTCCAATTCTTTACGGCGGATCCGACTTTTACCTCGTTCCAAACTTATTTTATCAAATGAAAACGGGAAGCCGGAGGACATCGGATCCGCGGACCCCGGAACCCGCCCGTGTTAAGATTCTACGGGGGAAGGGCGTTCGGTCATTAACTTCCAGCTCATCATCGCCATTTGCACCTCAAGAGGAAAATCTTTCGTCCTGCGTAAGTAGGCCTTCTACGCCATGTTCTTAGAACCCCGAAATGTTCTTCCAAGGAAAGAAACTAGGTTCTTAGAGAATACATAGACGCGATGTGTTCAAACAAGACGGCCTCGGCCAGAAATGTTCTGAGAACCCTTCGCGCAGACCACAAGTGGTTCTTAGAATAATCTTTGGTGGGCCTGCATGCGAGCCAGGGCGCTTCGCCACTGCCTGCCGCCGAGCCTCGCCGAGGCAAAGAAAGCCGCCCAGCGTTGACCCCTCCAGGTCACGAGACAAAGCCTGGGCGAGGATCACCTCGGGCGAAGATATATCGAGAATGTTCCGCGAGCCGGCGGCTCGGTAACATGTCTCGGGCGCCGCGGCCAGCTCGGCACGTTCCGGAGCGCTCCGAGCACGGCTCGGAACGCTCCGGCACGGATGCATCCTCGTGCTATAGCGCTCCGTCCGACCCCTCCGCGTCAGCCCCCCGTGGCATCTCAGAAGAGGCCGCGGAAGCTCCCCTGAGAGCCGACGTGAGCACAAGACCGCTGCAGCCTCTCGCAGGATCGCGACCGGGGCTCCGGGTCCCAGCTGTCTGCTCTCTATAGACTGTTCGATCCGCACCGACCTGCGAGGCTCCGGGGGCCCGAAAAACTGTGCGAAAGCGCCCGTCGCCTCAGGGCTGGCGACGCCCAGATCTCGGGGTGGCTCCCGTCCGCCCCTCCAGCAGAAGAAGAAGAAGAAGAAGAAGAAGAAGAAGAAGCAGAAGAAGAAGCAGAAGAAGAAGAAGAAGAAACGCCACAAAAGACGTAGACTTTGGGCGCTGCGCGCGGATTTCTCGGATCCGCGCTGGACCCCCTTCCCTCCCGGCGCGCGGAGCGCGCCAGGGGGCGGCGCCGGAGGCGCCGCCGGGGGCGGCCCAGCGCGGCTCCGAGAAACCCGCGCGGAGCGCCCACGAAGTCTGTGCCGATGCCCTTCTTTGTCTGCTTCCACCCCCTGCGCGCCGCGCAGTGCGCGCCGGCCAGCGCTGGGCGCCACCCCTGCGTGGGACACCCACAAGTATACACTACCACCACCACCTCCCTCCCCACCTCCCCCTCGCGGGAAAGAGGAGAGAGAAGGGGGGAATCGACGCGGTGGTGGTGTCTATGCTTTGGGCCCCCACCTACAGAGACACGATCCCGGGGTCGCCGCCGGCCGGCGACGGCCAGCTCGAGTCCCGCGGCTTCGACAGGGGCCTCTCGGGCCGGGCGAAAGGGGGGGGATAGCAATAGGAGGGGTTTGAGAACTGATTCTCCCGGCGCCTCTCGGCGCCGGGAGGCGCCCATGTATCGAGGAATGGGCCCGGCGGCGGGGCCGAAACCAGCTGCACGCAGCAGATTTCGTACCCCCCCTTCCCCTACCCTGACCTTCCAGAGAGCTATTTTTTAGCACGGGAGGCCAAAAAACCTAAAAAACGAAACGAAACAGCCTAAAACCAAGACGTAGAATAGCTCTGGGATAGGTTTTTCAGTCGCGTGCTATTCTTTAGCCCTCCTGGAAGGTCAGGGCCCTATCCCCCCCTTGCGTTCGGCCCGAGGCAGGCGCCTCTGGCAGGCGCCGCCGCCGGGCCGCGGCGCGGCGCCGCCCGCGCCGCCCGGCGGCAGCGCGGCCAGGAGCTCCAGCGCCACCGCGGCGGCGGACAGCGTGGGCGCCGGCCACGACGGGCCCCGCTCCCGGCCACGTGCAGGAGGGGCCCGGCGGAGGAAGGATGAGGAGGCGGGCGAGGGGGAGGAGGAGGGGGAGGGGAGGAGGGGCGGAGGAAGGAGGAGGGAGGAGGAGGAGGAGGAGAGGAGGAGGAGGAGGAGGAGGAGGAGGAGGGAGGAGGAGGAGGAGGAGGAGGAGGAGGAGGTGGGGGAGGAGGGGGGAGGGGGAGGAGGCGGAGGAAGGAGGAGGAGGAGGAGGAGAAGGAGGAGGCGGTGGGGGAGGAGGAGGTGGTGGAGGAGGAGGAGGAGGAGGTGGTGGGGGAGGAGGAGGAGGGGGAGGAGGAGGAGGAGGAGGAAGAGGAGGAGGAGGATGAGGAGGAGGAGGAGGGGGAGGAGGAGGAGGAGCCGGTCGAGACCTATGGCGGCCGCTGGGCAAGAGTCCCCGAGCTCCCGGCGCTGCGGCGGCTTTCTTGCAGCGGGTGGTGCTTCGTGGGCCGCCTGCGTTTCGGTGGCGTGGATACGGCGCGCACTGAGGGGGTGGCGCGAGGGGGGGGGGCCTTCCCCTGACCTTCCAGGAGGGCTAAAAAAATAGCACGCGACTTAAAAACCTATCCAAGAGCTATTCTATGTTTTGGTTTTAGGCTGTTTCATTTCGTTTTTTAGGGTTTTAGGCCTCCCGTGCTAAGAAATAGCTCTCTGGAAGGTCAGGGTCGAAGGAGGCGGTGCGCTTGTAAGATCCTGAGAGCCTGGCGCTGCACCTTGTTCGCAGCGGGCGTTGTCCTTCGACTTCGGGCCCAGATGGGGCCCTCGCAGATCGAGTCGGCTCGAGACATGACGCAGAAAGACGGGGCCCGGGGTTCCGGGCGTGATTTTTTGCGATGTTGCATCTGTGTTTGCAACGTCGGACCTCGGGGGTGACCTTTGGACTTGCGGGGGCCGGGGGGAGGCCGGACCCAAGCGAACACCTGACACTGCCAGATTGCATCATACTAAGGCACACCTGGGAACCCGACTGTGCCCGCGCCAGAGTGTCGGTCCAATCGCCGGGCATGACTTTCGAGGGGCACGAAGGGGAGGGCGGCACGTTTCACAGCATGGGCCGGAGGAAATCTATAGAGGAACCCTCGGCTGCCGACGGGCAGCCCTCCAGACCCAAATGGGCTGCGGTCGAAGTCTGGACGGCTCCAAGGAGGGAGGAGGGGAGGAGGGAGAACGCCACAAGAGGTCCCTCCGGCGAACGGTCACTCTTGCGTGTGGCCGGCGCTCGGCGAGCACGGAGGCGGCGAGCCCGGAGAGCAGCGCACCGTCCGTGTGCCGCGCGGCCACGGCCCGCGCCGCGCCCTCGACGCTCAGCAGCGCCACCAGGCGCAGGATGCAGGCGTCCAGGGCACTGCCCGGGCTGCGCTCCAGGCCCACCACGGCCTCCTGGATGGCCTGGCAGGGCTCAGCTTCGAGTCGGGCGCGGCCCTCTGCAGGCGGAGGGCTCGAGGAGAGCCAGGGAAGAGCTCGGTGACGATGTGCCGATTCTTTCTTTGTGGACGGTTGTGGAGGAGGAGGAGGGCGGAGGAGGAGGAGGAGGAGGAGGAGGAGGAGGAGGAGGAAGGAGGAGGAGGAGGAGGAGGAGGAGGAGGAGGAGGAGGAGGAGGAGGAGGAGGAGGAGGAGGAGGAGGAGGAGGAGGAGGAGTTGTGGACGGTCGTGGAGTCTGTCTTCCACAATCCGCCTGTGGGAGGGTCGCGCCCGACCTAAGGCTCGACCTGGACGGTGCCCTCCGCCCGTTCGGTCTGCCTTCGCCTCCCTCCCTCTGCTCCTGCCGCTCCTGCTGCAGAGCGACGGCAGTCGGCGGCGCGCACGCAGGGGGCACAGCTCGGCGACTCCGCCGGGCATGGTCTGCAGAGGGTGTGGCTTGCAAAACCGGCACCCTGAGGGGCACCCTGGGGGGGGGCGAGGACCTCGATACATAGAGCTCTCTGCCGCGCCCCGAGGAGGCCCGACGAGGACAACGTTGTGCCCCCCAGGCCCACCACCCCCCTGCGCAACCATACCCTCTGCAGTCGCCGAATAGCGCGAGGGGGGGGGGGGCCGTCTAAGATAAGGCGGCGCGCCTCTCAGAAGGCAGAGAGGCCTCCTGCGAAGCCCTCCCGGCTTCCGAAAGAAGCTTTCTTCGAAGCCCTCCCGGCCCCTCTACGAGGGCCCCTGCCTTCCCCCGAACATGCGACGGTGCAAACAAACATGCAACAACGCATGAAATCATGCCTGGACCCCCGGACCCCATCTTTCTGCGTCACTTTTCGAACCGGATCGATCTGCGAGGGCCCCGGGGCCCGAAATCCATCGAAGACGCCCGCTGCGAACATATGGTTCTGCCAGGCTCTCAGGGTCTGACAAGCGCACCGCCTCCTTCGAAAGCCCCCCCCTCGCGCCACCCCCTCAGTGCGCGCCGCCACGCCACCAAAACGCAGGCGGCCCACGAAGCACCACCCAACAAAAAACGCTGCCCAGATCGAGCCCCCGCGGCCTGGCCCAGGCGCAGCGGGTCGGCCGCCAGGCCCGGCGCCACATCTGCGTGGGCCAGCAGCCGCTCCTGCGCCGAGGTCGGGCATGTCCCCCTGCCGGCGAAGTCTGGCAGGAAAGCTGAGCACGGCAGAAAGAGCCCCCCAAATAGAAACGAGCAGTGGAAAACTCGCCCCCGAACTGTATAGTATATATATATATATATATACATATGATTGAATATATATATATATTCCTTCTACCTATCAAATTACAAGGAAAAACCCGGCATGTCACCGACACCCCCCCCCACATGGACCCCAGATGAACCCCACAGGCTCCCAAGAGAGCCCCACAATGCTTCGAGACGGCCCAAAATACCCCGAAGAGAGCGACACGAGGCCTACATCGGGAGCCCAAGACAGCAGAAGGCACTTCCGAGACGCCCTCTGCAAGGCCCAAGAGGCCCCAAGACGGCCCCATAGTGCTCCAACAGGATCAAACATGGGCTCAAGACTGTCCAGGATGCCCCCGCAAAGACCTCCAACACGGCCTCAGCAGGCCAAAAACCTTAATTTTCCATGTATTTTTGAACGATTCTGTGCTTCTCGCCTTTTCTGGCCACGAACGGCCCAATAATGATCTGCGAGCTTCCGAGGTCGCCCCGAAATGGCTTCCAGGCGGCCCAATGGGGCCCCAAGATGGGTCAATGAAGCGCAAAGAAAGCCAGGGAGCGCCCAAGAGACCCCTAAAAGACCCCCAAGAGGGCTCCAACAGAGTCACGGGATGCTTCAGAGAGGGCCCGAGAGAGCCCCAACACGGCCCCAGGACGGCCCAAACCCCCCCAGACAGCCCACGAGGGCCCCAGGACAGCCCAAGAAGGCCCTCCGATGGTATACAAAAGCACCAACAGGAGCTCCACTCAGTCTTAGAGCCGTCAAATTCTTTACACTCTGATTGACCTGAGCGGCCCCCCCCATCGCCCCTAGTTCTTCTCAACCTCGCCCCAAGACGGCACATGAGGCCCTGCAGACATCCCCACTAGAGCCCAAGAGGGTTCCAAGACAACTCTCGGCATGACCTACTCGGACGTCCGACAGCCCATCTCTCGTCCTTCTCTACCTCCTCCTCCTCTGTTTCCCCCTCTCTGCCCCTCATCCCCTCCTCAACCTCCTTCTTCCCTCGAACTCGTCGCCTTCCTCCTCCTCCTCGTCCTCCTCCTCCTCCTCCTCCATCGCCCTCTCCTCATTTGCCTCCACCGACTCCGGGATACGAAAACTGATACCCATTTTCTCAGGAGGTTTTCTCCTGATCCTCCTCCAGCTGCTCCTTCGAGGCTCTGAAGACATCCCCAAGAAAGTGCAAGAAGGTTCCAACCTAACTCTCGACACCAACTCTTCGGAAATCTCCTCCTTCGAGGCTCTGAAGACATCCCCAAGAAAGTCCAAGAAGGTTCCAACCTAACTCTCGACACCAACTCTTCGGAAATCTCCTCCCAACCTCCTTCTGCTGCTCCTCCTCCTCCGGCTCTTTATCCTCCTGCTCCTCTTGCTCCTCCTGTAGTTCGTTGTCTTCCTCCTCCGCTGCCTCGTCAAAAGCCCCAGACCACATACTCTTATCACAAGCTCCCCAAAAGCAACCAGGGGTGCCAAGACAGACCAAGGGGGCTCCGAAGAGGGCCCACGACAGGCTTCCAGGGTCCGGGGAACCACAATTTGATGCGCAGTTCTCCTTTCGTCTCAGGAGCCCACGGAACACTCGGGAGAACTAAAACATACCCCAGACCCCAGACTGCTATCACCAGCTCCCCTGAAGAACCCACGAGACTCCTGGACGGTCCAAGAAGACCCCACCACGGGCCTACGACAAGGCTTCCTCTTGCTCTTCCTCCTCCTGCTCCTCTCTCTCCTGTAGTTCGCTGTCTTCCTTCTCGCTGCCTTCTGAAGGGCCCCAGATCTGAGACTCATATCCAAGCTCACCAAAGACACCAAGGCGCCACAAGACACACCTCGGGGGCCCCAAAGAGATCCCACGACAGGCTTCCAGGGTCCGGGGAACCACAATTTGATGCGCAGTTCTCCTTTCGTCTCAGGAGCCCACGGAACACTCGGGAGAACTAAAACATACCCCAGACCCCAGACTGCTATCACCAGCTCCCCTGAAGAACCCACGAGACTCCTGGACGGTCCAAGAAGACCCCACCACGGGCCTACGACAAGGCTTCCTCTTGCTCTTCCTCCTCCTGCTCCTCTCTCTCCTGTAGTTCGCTGTCTTCCTTCTCCGCTGCCTTCTGAAGGGCCCCAGATCTGAGACTCATATCCAAGCTCCCCAAAGACACCAAGGCGCCACAGGACACACCTCGGGGGCCCCAAAGAGATCCCACGACAGGCTTCCAGGGTCTGGGGAACCACAATTTGATGCGTAGTTCTCCTTCCGTCTCAGAAGCCCACGGAACACTCGCGAGAACTAAAACCATACCCCAGACCCCAGACTGCTATCACCAGCTCCCCTGAAGAACCCACGAGACTCCTGGACGGTCCAAGAAGACCCCACGGGCCCACACAGGCTTTCCTGTTCCTTCTTCTCCTTCCTCTCCTGTCTTCGCTGCCTTCTGAAGGGCCCCAGATCTGAGACTCATATCCAAGCTCCCCAAAGACACCAAGGCGCCACAAGACACACCTCGGGGCCCCCAAAGAGATCCCACGACAGGCTTCCAAGGTCTGGGGAACCACAATTTGATGCGCAGTTCTCCTTCGTCTCAGAAGCCCACAGAACACTCGCGAAAACTAAAACATACCCCAGACCCCAGACTGCTATCACCAGCTCCCCTGAAGAACCCACGAGACTCCTGGACGGCCCAAGAAGACCCCACCACGGGCCTACGACAAGGCTTCCTCTTGCTCTTCCTCCTCCTGCTCCTCTCTCTCCTGTAGTTCGCTGTCTTCCTTCTGCGCTGCCTTCTGAAGGGCCCCAGATCTGAGACTCATATCCAAGCTCCCCAAAGACACCAAGGCGCCACAAGACACACCTCGGGGGCCCCAAAGAGATCCCACGACAGGCTTCCAGGGTCTGGGGAACCACAATTTGATGCGCAGTTCTCCTTCCGTCTCAGAAGCCCACGGAACACTCGCGAGAACTAAAACATACCCCAGACCCCAGACTGCTATCACCAGCTCACCTGAAGAACCCACGAGACTCCTGGACGGTCCAAGAAGACCCCACCACGGGCCTACGACAAAGCTTCCTCTTGCTCTTCCTCCTCCTGCTCCTCTCTCTCCTGTAGTTCGCTGTCTTGCTTCTCCGCTGCCTTCTGAGGGGCCCCAGATCTGAGACTCATATCCAAGCTCTATCTTGAGCCATGCTTGGCTATCTTGGGCCATTTTGGAGGCCATCTTGGGCTATCTAGGGCTCTCTTGGAGCCATCTTGGGCCAAAAAGGGCGGGGTGGAGAATCTTCAGGAGAGGCTGGGGGGCCTCTCGGGCCCGTCTTGGGCCCCATTGTTCAAAAAGAGCGGGGGTCCTCAGTTCAGGTCCCCCCCTCGGAGGCTCTCAAACGGCGTCTTGGGGACGTGTTGGAGCGCTCTTTGGAAGCCTCTTGGGCGATCGTGGGGCCGTCTTGGGCCTTCTTGGGCCCCTCTTGGGGCTCTCTTGGGCCATCTTGGGGCCATCTTGATGCCTCAGGGGCCCATCGGAAGCGAAAAGACGAGAATGCCAAACACATTGACTTTCCTTAGGCTTTTGAAGGGTTTTGGCTTCTTGGAGGGCGCCGTGGAGGGCTCGAAGGGCACGTGGATCCGTCTTGAGGACTCTTGGAGGTGTGTCGGAGGCTATCTTGACCCATCTTGAGGTATCTTGGGCCATCTTGGAGGCCATCTTGCGACTTGGAGCGCCTCTTGGAGCCATCTTGAGCCATCTTGGACGCTCTAACGCCTCCATCCCCCCCCCCCCCCTCCAGGTCCAGGGGAAGGTTACCCCTCCCCCGAGCAGGGGAAGGAAGGGGAAGAGAGAAGACCAAACTCGTTATACCACCGTAGCCCTAAAGGGCTGGTGGGACTTCCACCTATAGACTTCCAGCCTCCATCAGCTCAGCACTCCGACCTCTAGCGTCCGGCATCCGACTTTCCACCTTCACCTCCACTCCAGCGTCCACCAACTCTGCGCCCTGAGCCCCGCCCCGGGCGCTACCGCGCACTCGCCTCGCCTCGCCTCCGCTCGCACAATTCCCACACACCTCATTGAACAATTGTGTTCTCGCCCGCGCCCAGAAACATCGTAGGTGCAAGGATCAAGATTCGAAGGCGAAGCGCAGCGAGCCTTAAAATCTTGTATATATATATATATATCTATATATACATATAATGCATATGTATATGTATATGTATATGTATATGTATATGTATATGTATTTGTATATGTATTTGTATATGTATATGTGTATGTGTATGTGTATGTATCTGTACATGTACATGTACATGTATATGTATATGTATATGTATATGTGTATGTGTATGTATATGTATATGTATATGTTCATGTATATGCATATGTATATTCTATTATAAATACAGTTTTTCTTGCTTGTTTTTTTTTGTTTTTTTGTTTTTTTTGTCGTTGTTCCTCCCCTGGAGGTACGTGCCCGGCCCAGTCCTGCGCCGACGGCGGGCCGCCCGCGGCGAGGGCCTCCGCGGCGCGCACCTGGGCCTCGCCGAAGCCCATCTCCCGCAGCGCCCCCGCGGAGCCCGGGGGCTCGGCGAGCCCGCCCTGCGAGCCCCGAAGGACTCGGGAGGAGAACACAGACACAGACACTCCTCCTCCTTCCTCCTCCCTCCTCCTCCTCCTCCTCCTCCTCCTCCCCCTTCTCCTCCTCCTCCTCCTCCTCCTCCTCCTCCTTCTCCTCATCCTCATCCCCCTCCTCCTCCGCCTCCTCCTCCTCCTCCTGCTCGCACAAGTCATCGTCGATTCCCAGGAAAAGATGGGGACATATATGGGAAGTGGGGGGGGGAGGACAAACACCCCAGAAAGTATGGGAAGTGGGGGGGGAGGAAAACTGGGAAGTGGGGGGGAGGACTCGGGAGGAGGACAAACACACAGACACAATGACAGTGAAAACGTCTAGTAGGGGCACGTGGTGAGGACGCAAGACCCTCGGAGGCCGAAGTGGAAGTATTCAGGGCGGCGGGCGGCCAAACCCCCGGGGGACCTGAGAAACTGGCCTGCGAAAGTTGCTAGGGGCGGGCCGCAGAGGCTGAGGCAGGCACGGACCCAAGGGTACCCTTGAAAACGT
>CAUYUJ010015796.1:249756-284756 GCA_963575745.1 Prorocentrum cordatum | reverse complement strand
GGAGCTGTGCGGGCATGTGTGGCCGCGCGCGGCCCTGTGTAGCCGCGCGGTCACGAACGGTGCCACGTGCGGACATGTGCGGCGCCATGTGCGGACATGCGCGGGCAGCGCCGGGGCACGAAGCTGCGGTGTGGGCACCCAGTGATTCGCCCGATGGATGTAACGTTGCTCATAAATACTGCACAAAAAGGTTCCGGCGCACGCCACGCACATGCGCGTACAGTCGCTGACAACTTTCAGGGGTGGTGGCCGAACCAGAACAATGGTGGAGCAACTCAGAGCACATGCGTCCTGACATGTGCACAAGCCACTCGATCATGAAGCTCTGATATCAAAAAACATCCACACATGCGGGGCACTTAACGCGCACATATTTGCACAACGAACGCACATGTCGACCGAACCTTGCACGCACATGCCCGGGAATGGCACTTTGATCGCGAGCCCTGTGTATATGAGTACGGGTATGGCTATACTGCTGGTGGTGATGATGATATTGATGCTGCTGCTGCTGACGATGATTTGGGTACTGACGATGATTACGGTGGTGACGATGATGATGATGATGATGATAGATGATGATGATGATGATGATGATGATGATGAGGATGATGATGATGATGATGATGATGATGGTGGTGGTGGTGATGATGATAATGACGATGCTGATGATACTACTAATAATAATGATGATGCTGATAGGAGTGATGGCAACGATGATGATGACGATTATGATGTTGTTGCTGGCAATGCTGATAATGACGATGATGAAGATAATGATTTTGACAACGACGATGCGGGTGATGCTGCTGATGATGACGGCGATGACGATGATGCTGATTGTGATGATGATGATGATGATGATGATGATTCCGCTAATGGTGGTGATGCTGATGAGGACAAGTATGCTGACGATGATGACGCATCTGCAGATAAAGATGATGATAATACAGATGATGATGCTATTGATGATGATGGTTATGATGATGGTGAAGATGATCATGATTATGACGATGGTGATGATGATGATGATGATGATGATGTTGTTGGTGCTTATGATGATGGTGATGATAATGGTGAAGATGACGCTACTGATGAGGTTGACGATGCTGATGGTGATGCTGCTGATGATGATGGCGATGATGCTGCTGCTGATAATGATGATGATGGTGATGATGGCGATGCTGATGCTGATGATGATAATGCTGGTGATGGTGATGATGCTAATGATGATGATGATGATGATGATGATGATGATGATGATGATGATCATGATGATGATGATGATGATAATGATGATGATGAGGATGATGCTGATGATGATGATGATGATGATGATGATGATGATGATGATGATGATGATGATGATGGCGATGCTGCTGATGGTGATGATGAAGGTGATGATGATGATGATGATGATGATGATGATGAAGCTGTTAATGATGATGATGATGATAATGATGATGCTTATGATGCTTATGATGGTGATGCTGATGCTGCTGCTGATGATGCTGCTGATGATGATGCTGATGATGATGACGATGATGATGATGCTGCTGCTGCTGATGATGATGGTGAGGAGGAGGAGGAGGAGGAGGAGGAGGAGGAGGAGGAGGAGCCAAGCGCGCTCGGACGCGCACGCCGGGCCTCGCGGGTCGAGCCAGCGCGGCCGCGCGGGGGGGGGGGGGGGAGCCTGTTGTCGCGGCGGCTGAGGCGACTTGTCGCGCTGGGGCTCGCTATCGCTCGGACGTCCATTCCCTGTGTTTTTTTCGGTTTCGTGCGTGGTTTTTTCGCCAAATGATCAAGGATGCTCCTCGATGGTCCTCGCCGAAGGAAAAATGCACACGTCCGAGCGATGCCAAGGGGGCCATAGTCGGCGTCGAGACGACCAGGCCAGGCGCGGCTCCAGTGGACGCTAGGCGTCGATCGCGTCGCGGCGTGGCGGCGAGCTGGGCGCGAGGGCGGGGGCGAGCCCCTCCAGACCTCACCAGGACCTCCCTCCTTGCATCCCTCTTCTCCTGCTCGTCCTGATCGTCCTCTTCCCCCTCCCTCTATCGCTCCCTCGCTCCCTCCCTCCCTCCTCCCTCACGTCATTCTGACCCTCCTCTTCCCACTTCTCTTCCCCCTCCTCCTCCTCGTCCTCCTCAAACTGTTGCTCACACTTCCCCTCCTCCTCCTCCTCCTGCTCCTCCTCCTCGTGCTCCCCGTTCTCCTCCTATCTTCTCCTTCTCCTTCTCCTTCTCCTTCTCCTGATATTCTACCTCATCCTCCTCTTCCTCCCTCTCCTCCTCTTTCTCCTCTTCCTCTTATTCCTCCTCCTCCTCCTCGTCCTTCTTTTCCCGCTTCACGGACTATGGTCGGATGATCGTAGCGCCTTCTTCCTCCTTCTTCTTCTCCTCCTCCTCCTCCTCCTGCTCCTCCTCCACCTCCTCCTCGAGACCGCGGGTGGGGGCATCGAGGACCGACGAGCGAAGTCTGTCGGCGTCTCCGGAGGCCTCCCTGGGGCTTCGGGACATATCCAGGGGAGGAGGGGAGGGGGGAAGGGGAGGGGAGGGGGGGAGGGGAGGGGATAGGGGGAGGGGCGGGGAGGGGAGGAGGGGGGCAAATCCAGGACAGGGGAAGGATCTCCGTCGACAGAGCCCACGCGCATGGATGCTGCAGGCGCGCCACGGCCCTGGCCCTTTCGCGCGCCAGCATGCTCGCCCGCTGGGGAGGGGGAGGGGAGGCAGTCAGGGCAGGCGCCGTCGGACTCCGGTCGGGCATGTCCTCCTGCAGGCGGATTTTGGAAGAAGAATAGAACATAGTCCCCAACTGCGCGAACATAGCCAAATCCATCTATAGTCAAGCAAATCGTCCCCAGACTATTTTTTTTGGACTGTTTTTGAGAATTCCTCCTGTAGAGGGACATGCCCGACTTAATCTCAGACCTGGGCGTCGCCCAGAAGCCACGACGGCCAGCTTGCTCAACGCGCTCTGGGCGTCTCGAGCGGGGCCCCCGGCGTCCGCGGCCGTCGGCAAAAAGCGACGCGGCACGGAGAGCCTGCACCAAGGAGAGAGGTCGAGCTTCCAGGGGTCCGACGTCGCAAAACAGTGCCACGCCGTCCTCGCCCTCGTCCTCGTCCTCGCTTTTGTCCTCGTCCTCGTCGTCCTCAGCGTCGGCTCCAGCTCTAGCGCCAGCGCCAGCGGGCCGGAGTGAATGACGGCGGGCGGATCGCGCCGCATCGCCGATGCACCTGCGACCTGCGCGGCGGAGGTCTGGTTCCGCATCGCGCTGGCGATCGCCGATGCATCGGCGATCGCCGGCGCGATCGGCGGCGTCGGCGCGGAGGCCCGGTGGAGGCCCCCGAAGGCCCTGCAGAGTCCTGCGGATGCGGCGGCCGGCGCTTTCGTCGTCGACGTTGCCGTCGCCAACGTCGTCCTAGTCGCCGTCGTCCTCCTCCTCCTCCTCGTCGGTCGTCGCCGTCGTCGTCGCCGTCGCAGTCGTCAACGTCGCCCCCGTCTTCAATGTCGTCGCCACTTTCGTCAACTTCGTCGCTGTCGTTGTCGTCGTCGTCGTCGTCGTTGTCATCGTCGCCGCCGCCGCCGCCGTCGTCGTCGTCGCCGTCGCCAACTTTGTCGTCGTCGTCGTCGTTGCCGCCGTCAGAATCGCCGTCGTCGTCGCTGTCGTCGCCGTTCATGTCGCAACCGGTGTCGTCAACTAGGGGACCAAGGGGACACATAAATGGACAAACAATCATTTTGCTTCGGGCAGTCCCTACGGCGTTTGTTCCAGAGACTGGTACGGCTTGTTACTGTGGCCAGCCTGAACTCGGCGCGCATGTCACGTTGAACAAGACGCCGCTACTCCATCGCTGCTGCCCTGTACTCTATCACGTTCTCTTCGGGTCTGTTCTGTTCAATTCCAAGATGGTTTACTCCTGTGGCCAACCTTACGTCGGCTCGCATGTTGCGCTTCACAGGCGCCATTCATCGGTCGCTGCTGTATTCTGCTAACTTGTGCTCTGCTTACCTATGTTCACTCCTCCTCCTCCTCCTCCTCCTCCTCTTCCTCCTCTTCCTCTTCCTCCTCCTCCTCCTCCTCGTCCTCCTCCTTCTCCCACATTTTATGTTTACTCATGTTTTTGTCAATTGCACTCTATTGTGTTCTGTTGTGTTCTGGACGGGCCGGCTGGCTTTACGCCGTGACGCCTGTCACGTTTGATGCGTCGTCCACTCTGTCCTTGCTGCGCCCCATTGTTCCTGCGGCCAGTCTGACCTCGGCGCGCACGTCGCGCGTGCTAGGGCGAGGTGAATCGGTCGCTGATGCTTTCTGTTCTGTAATGTTCAGCAATGTTGGATTCTGAACTTTTTGAACCTATTAGATCACATAATTCTGCAAAGTTCTCGTCTCGTACAGTTTATTACAAACTCTACTCATATGTTGTGTTGTGTTGAACACTCTTGTATAATACACTACTCAACAAGATTATGCTATGTTGGATGCTGTTGCCTGTATTGCCATTGTCTGTCATGTTGTTTGTGTTCGGGTCTCTTCTCTCATTCGATATACGAAATTCGACTGACATTCGGATATTGCAATCAGATGTGCGTTGGTTGACTGTTCTCTTGTTCTGGTATTGCACTTTTATCATGATGTTGTGCTCCGCTTATGTTGGGTTTACGCTCGGATTCACACTTCCACTGTTTTGCAGTACGCGACAGGTGTGTGGTGTGATTATTGCATTGGTTTGTTATCGTTCGCTACTCTGCACCACTTGTGTATACTGCTCTCTGTTCAGTGATGTTATATTGCATGTTTTCCTTATTGTGCCATCATAGGCTATGATCTGCTTGGTTATACCACTTCTTGAATTTGTATTCGCCATGTTCTGCCATGCTATCGTCGTTCTCGTAGATGTAGCAGTAATGCGGCAATTATGGTACGTTATGGTATGCTATGTTATGTGTGCTCTCTGTTATGCCTTTTCTGCCAACGTCTGATTTGATTTAGTATGGTATGATGTAATCCGTGTGGTGGAGTTCTTGTTGTGCTATAGTATCTGCCCTGTTATTTTCAATTCTGATCTGTAATATGGTGTTATGTTGTGTTATGCTCATTCGACTGTGCTCTTTCCTGTGCATCTCTGACATTCCTATTCAAGTGTGCTGCATCCTCAGTCCTCAGTCCTGAGAAACCTTAATGTGCCCAGAGCCCAAATTGCCAAATCTCCCGGGCCTGGCGCGGCTTGTCTCCTGACACTTTCGGAGCCAATGGTGCCCTAAGACGGGCCAAGAGGGCCCCGAGAGACACCCAACACGGTCCAAGAGGGCCCCGGGTCGCCGAACGATCGCTCCAAGACGCTTGCGATGGCTCTCGGACTGCCCAAGGCGCCTCTAAGACGCCCCAAGAAGTCTCCAAGAGGCCTTCCAGGAGGGTCTCCAAAGGCCAACATCATTGATGTCCTTAGGTTTTGAAGGCTTTAGCGTTCTCGCCTTGGCGGCTCCCCGACGCTCTCAGACGGCCCTGGAGGCCCCCAAGATCGCCACAAGACGGCCCAAAAGGCCTCCGCGAGGGCCCCCACCCGGCCCAAGAGGCGCCCGAGATGGCCCAAATATCGTCGCCAAGAAGGGGCCCAGACGGGGGACCCGAACGGACACTTCGAGCCCTCCGCCCGAGGGGCCCCCAGGAGTCTCCACGAGGCCCCCCAGGAGGCCCTTCAGGAGGCCCGCAAGGGGACCGCACGAGGCCCCCAAACTGCCCCCAAGAGGCCCCCGACAGCGCTCTGAGGAGGCCGCAAGAAGCATCCCTGAGAACCCAGACCCACAACCCACGCACGGTTTCAGGATGGGCCGAAGGGCACTCGATAGTGCAGTCGTTGCCATGGTGGTACCAGTAGTAGAACAATTATGGTGTGGCCTGTCATGTTCTGGTAGCTGTGCTCAATACTGCCCCGCTCTGTTATGGTTTGAGGCAATATGTGAGCGTGCGTTATGTGTTATGTCAGGTTATGTCATGCTGTGCTCTGTTATCCTATTATATTAATTGGTATGTGGTGTCGTGCTATGCGCTGTTTGCGATCTTATGCGGTAGCCAACTATGTTACGGTATCTGTATGCAAATATGGTAGCTCGTTTCATGGTATACTGTATTCGTTGCCGTAGATGCACCAACCGCACATCAAGTCTTAACATTATATGTTTTTTTTAGTATGAGGTGTTCTGATATCGGATACTCTGGTTTGATCCGTTCTGTCATACTATGAGTTGTCATGTTATGTGATGTTCGATCATGCGATGTTATGTTCTGCTATGCGATGCCATACTATGCTATGCTCTGTTATGCTGTGTTTTGTGATGCCCTGGCCATTCTGTTCTGCTCTGTTAGACCCTGTTATGATACGTTCTGTCGTAATAGGTTTGGTGTTCTTCAAGTGCCACTTTTTGCGGTGTGTTCTTGATGCCGATTCTTCATGGCTCTTT
The DNA here is from genome assembly GCA_963575745.1 of Prorocentrum cordatum. Lineage (NCBI taxonomy): Eukaryota > Dinophyceae > Prorocentrales > Prorocentraceae > Prorocentrum > Prorocentrum cordatum. The sequence continues at coordinate 278,297 of CAUYUJ010015796.1, read as the reverse complement.
GCTCATGCGTCGTGACATCTGGACGGCGTGACGCCTACCCCTCGGGGCTGCCTGGTACGCAGGGTGTCGTCATTCGTCGAGGACGCGAGGTGGGACACTCAAAGATTCCCAGCATCCTGTGGGGTCTGGCCACCGCGGTACGGCGTCGTCGTTCGTGGAGGACGCGAGGCTGGATACCCAGGGATTCCCAGGATCCTGTGGGAACTGGCGACCGCGGTATGCAGGGAAGGCAGACGGGAGGTCATTCATCAAGACCTAACAGCCCCAACCTGTCAGGTGGGGGACGGCGATTTCGCAAGTTTCTCATATTTCAAGGATGCCTTGTCTCCTCCATTCCCTACGCTTCTCTAAATTCACGAAAACGCTGTTGTTCGTTTTTTTTTTTGTGCGCGTTTGTGCAGATTTGTTGCTCCTGTTCCACGTCGTCGTCGCCGCCGTCAACGTCATCGTCTCGTCGTCGACCTCGCCAGCGTCGTCGTCGACGTCGTCAGCGTTAGCGTCGCCGCCGTTGGCGTCGAGGCGAAGGGCGGCGGTGGCGCGCCTTGGCGGGGCAGCCCCCCTCGAGCTCGCACCGCCCGGCGAAGCCGCTGGGGTAGAACTGCTCCGACCGCAGCGTGGCGCGGCCGAGGCACTCGTCGGGCCTCGCTCTGCAGACACAGGAAACTCAAGGGGCCCTGGGACACACAGGGAAATGCACACAAATCTCAGGATCCCCTAACTTTTCCCGTGTTTTCTGGACTTTCGTCTCTTCCCCCACTTCCCATAAGTTCCTATATTTTCGGGTGAATCGACGACCATTTTGTCTGTGTGTTGTCCCTTTTGAGAAAATTCAAATGCAAATGTTTCTGTGCGTTTGTCATGGGACCCATTTATTGAGTCGCGCGGAGGCGAGTCCAAACTCCCAACGCAGCTCATATCGGCACGCGGACGAGAAGGTCTCAGGCGAAACCATTGTGTTTATGCGCTCGGCGCGTGCAGAGACGGAAAAGGCATTGCAAGAACACCTCGGACACGTCAGGAAACCTCCTGGAAGTCGCTCCGGAAACCCTTCGAGTTTGAGGACATCTGCAGCCAAAACTGCACTTTTGGCCCTGCCCTGGGATCAGCCCGCGCGGAATCTTAGAATTTCCGTCGCCCCGCCATCGTCGTCGCCGACCGCCGTATACCGCCGGCCGCCCCCATCTGGAACCTTGTCCTTCGTTTTCGCCAGCATCGTCAGCGCCCCTCCCATTGCTGTCGCCACCGTCAGCCTCGCCTGCCATCTCCTCACTGCCCTGATCGAACATCGATGGCGTGAACCTTCCCCTGTCTGTGTGGGGAGGAAGATCTCGCCTCTTCTTGCTCGTCCTCCTCCTCCTCCTCCTCCTCCCTCCTCCTCCTCCTCCCTCCTCCTCCTCCTCCTCCTCCTCATCCGCCTCCTTCTCATTGTGTCCTCTTCTGCCCTCCTCGTCCCCGTTCTTGTCCTGGTCCTCGTCGTTCGTCCTCCTCCTGCTTCTTCTTTTCTTCCTCCTATCCTCCATCTCCTCCTTCTGCTGCTGCTGCTTCTCCTCCTCCTCCTCCTCCTCCTCTTCTCCTGGCTCCTCCTCCTCCCCCTCCTCCTCCTCCTCCTCTTCCTCCTCCTCCTCCTGTCCTCCTCTTTCTCCTCGTCGGTGTCGCTGGTGGAGGTGCTGTCACTCAAGACTTCGTGGTCCTCCTCCTCCTGCTCCGCCTCCTCCTCCTCCTCCCCTGGCCCTGGTCGTGGTCCTCCTCCTCCTACTCCTCCTCCTCGTCCTGCTCTCTCGACCTCCACCTTCCGCATTTTCCGCGCGGTAGGGAGCCTCCTCCTCCTCCTCCTCCTCCTCCTCCTCCTCCAGGACCGAGCATTGCTAGAACTCTTGGGGACTCCAAAAGCCTCCGCGGAAGCCTCCGGAGACCTCCGAAACGCTCCTGGAGCCTCAACGGCCTCCAGAGACCCCATGGGGGCCCCCAGGAAGAGAGGGACGCGTTTTCAATACCCTCGTCGACTCTGGGCCTCCCTGGAGGCCCCCGCCGAGTCAGCCGGATCCGCCCGCGAGGCTGCCGCGGGAAGGCTCTCGCTCAACGTCGGTCCTGGGCCCCCTCCCGGGCACCATCGTGGCCCAAGGTTTCGAGCTGCTGCGACCGGCCGACACAGGGAGGCCCCCCCCCTCAGCCCAGAGGTTGGGCGCGTTCTTTCATGGAGGGGTGCGATGCGTGTGGGGGTAGAAACGTGCACCTCTCGTGCCCCTTCAGGGCCCCTGCAGGCCTGCACCTGTCCAATCCCGTTCCGATGGATCGCTCCCCCCCCCCCCTCCGCCCCCTAACTACGTAACGCCCGCAAGGGCCCAGAGAGAGGGGCCCCCAGGGAGGACCGCTCGACTTCTCGAACGCTCGCGCCGAGCGTGGGCTCGCCGCCTACGCAACGCCCCCAAAAGGCCCCTAGAGGGGTCCCCTGGGGAGGGCCGTTCGAATCCTCGAGCGCTCGCGCCATAACCGCCGCCGCCGACACCGCCTCGGGGCTGGGTACGGACCCGCCGTGGGACGACCGGCGGGCTGGCGTTCTGCGAGGCTCTGCGCGCCGGCATGCTGTGGCCACGACTAGCGGTGTTGCTCGCGAACAGCGGAGGACTTGGAGGAGGAGGAGGAGAGGGAGAAGGAGGAGGAGGAAGAGGAGGAGGAGGAGGAGGAGGAGGAGGAGGAGGAGGAGGAGGAGGAGGAGGGGGAGGAGGAGGAGGAGGAGGAGGAGGGAGGGAGGGAAGGAGGAGGAGGAGGAGGTGGAGGAGGACGAGAAGGATGATGATGATGATGATGATGATGATGATGATGATGATGATGATGATGATGATGATGATGATGATGATGATGATGATGATGATGATGATGATGATGTGATGCTGATGATGATGATGATGAGGAGGAGGAGGAGGAAAAGGAGAAGGAGGAGGAGAAGGAGAGGAGGAGGAGGAGGAAGAGGGGAGGAGGAGTAGGAGGTGGAGATGGAGGAGGAGGAGGTGGAGGGGGAGGAGGCAGGAGGAGCAGGGGAGGAGGAGAGGGGAGGAGGAGGAGGGAGGAGAGGAGGAGGAGGAGAGGAGGAGGCAGGAGGAAGAGAGAAGGAGGAGGAGGAGGAGAAGGAGGAGGCAGGAGGCTGAGGAGAAGCAGGAGGAGGGGGGGAGGAGTAGGTGGAAGAGGCAGGAGGGAGGGGGATGAGGACTTGAAGGATGCGGAGAAGGAGGAGGAGGACGAGGCGGAGGAGAAGGAGGAGGTGGTGGAGATGGAGGAGGAGGAGGAGGAGGAGGAGGAGGTGGAGGGGAGGAGGCAGGAGGAGCAGGAGGAGGAGGAGGAGGAGAAGTATGATGATGATGATGATGTGATGATGATGATGATGATGATGATATGATGATGATGATGATGATGATGATGATGCTGCTGATGATGATGATTGATGATGATTGATGATGATTGATGATGATGATGATGACGATGATGATGATGCTGATGATGCTGATGATGATGATGATGTGATGATGAGAGGAGGAGGAGGCATGAGGAGGAGGAGGAGCATGAGGAGGAGGAGGAAGGAGGAGGAGGGAGGAGGAGGAGGAGGCAGGAGGCTGAGGAGAAGGAGGAGGAGGAGGCATGAGGAGGAGGGGGGGAGGAGTAGGTGGAGGAGGCAGGAGGGAGGGGGAGGACTTGGAGGATGAGGAGAGGCTCGGTGGTGCTCTCGAAATAGTTGATCGATGTGTCTCGTCGCCTTCGGAGTCTGCAAGCCGCGCGCGCGGCGGAAGGGGAGGAGCAGGATGCGGCTTGAGCAGGGGCAGGAGCAGGGAGGGGAAGGGGACGGAGCAGGGAGGAGGGACAGGAGGAGGAGGAGGAGGAGGAGGAGGAGGAGGAGGAGGAGGAGGAGGAGGAGGAGGAGGAGGAGGGGGGAGCCATCGCTGGCTATCGTCTGCTCCCAGAGGCCCAGGAGGCACCGACGTAAGTTTCTGCGCCCTTGCTCGCGGCGCCCCCGTGTACTGTGCACGTCGTGCCGATGCGCAGCTTCTGACGAGCATGCAAGGGCGAAAGTAGCCCCGAGCAAAGGGGCGACCATGCGCCACCCGCCTCTGCCCTGCCTGTGGTGGTCGCGTCCTGTCCGCCTCGGTGCTGTGCCCAGGAGGGGGGTGACGAGCAGCAGCACGACAAGCATGAAGTTCACTGCCCGCGAAGGGGGGAAGGGCAGAGGAGAGAGGTGGCGGTGCCCGTCGAAGGAGAACTCTTTGTACCCTGCCGAGGGGGCTCGAATCCCCGCCAGGGGCCACGGACATGGCACCTCCCTTTAAGCATCGGCATCCTCAACTGCCACCTCCGAGGCTCCCGAGACTCCAGCAGCCTGGCGGCACGGCATTCCACCATCCCCTGGCCCAAAAACTCTGCCTCAGCGCGACTCTCGAAGCCGAGCTTGGATGACCGCGGGGGGTGTTAAGGGAATATGGGGGGCTTCAAGCCGATGCCAAGGTGGTTCTATCTTGCCCAAAGCCCAGCCTGGCTCATGAGTGGGTTCCTCATGACCCACGTGCCCCAAGGAGATTTAGCGATCCAGGCTAAGTGGGCCCCGCCCACCTCAAGGAGTGCTGTGTAAAAGGTGAGAGCCGATCAACGGCGACGTCAGGCTCACCATCATGCACACGCCTAAATTCGATGATGATGATGATGATGATGAGGACGAGACCGAGGAGGAATGAGGAGGCGGAGAGTAGGATGAGTGGGAGGAAGGGTATGAAGAAGAAGTACGACCGTGTTTGTGTGTACAGAGGGGGGCAATTGCTGCTGCTGCTGCTGGTGATTGTGATTGTGATGGTGACGATGATGACGATGCTGATGCTGCTGCGGATGCAGCTGCTGCTGATGATGCTGATGATGCTGATGATAATGATACTGCTGATGATGGCGATGACGGTGACGACGCTGATGACGCTGATGCCGCTGATGACGATGCTGCTGCTACTGCTGCTACTGCTGATGATGATGGCGATGCTGAGGCTGATGATGCTGAGATGCTGATGATGCTGATGATGCTGCTGATACTGATGATGATGATGATCGCAATGGTAACTATGATGTTCATGATGCTAATGATGCTGATGATGATGATTACGATGCTGACGGTGACGATGACGAGTATGATGATGATGCTGACGCTTATGATGATGCTGACGATGATGACGACGGCGACGATGCTGACGATGCTGATGCTGTTGGTGTTGGTGATGGCGGTATTACTAATGCTGTTTATGACGATGCTGTCCATGCTGATGTTGATACTGATGATGATGGGACTAATGATGATGTTGCTGCTGATGGTGATAAGATGATAAAAGTCTTGATGATATGGAGGATGCGGATGACGATCCTGATTATTATGTTGCAACTGATGAGGTTGATGCTACTGATGATGATGCTGACCATGATGATGGTGATGATGATGATGATGATGATGATGGTGATGATGATACTGCTGATGATGGCGATGACGGTGACGACGCTGATGACGCTGATGCCGCTGATGACGATGCTGCTGCTACTGCTGCTGCTGATGATGATGATGGCGACGCTGATGCTGATGATGCTGAAACCGATGCTGATGCTGCTGCTGATAATGATGATGATGATCGTAGGGGTAAATCAGATGTTCATGATAATGATGCTGATGACGATTACGATGCTGACGATGTGATATCGAGTATGATGATGGTGATGCTGACGCTTATGATGATGCTTATGATGATGCCGATGGCGATGACGCTGACGATGCTGATGCTGTTGGTGTTGGTGATGGCGGTAATACTAATGCTGATTATGACAATGCTGTTTATGATGATGTTGCTGCTGATGATGATCAGATCATGAAGACCTTGATGATATGGAGGATGCGGATGACGATCCTGATGATTATGCCGCAGCTGATGATGTTGATGCTGCTGCTGCTGCTGATGATGATGATGATGATGGTGATGGTGATGGTGATGGTGATGATGATGATGATGCTGATGATGATGATGATAATGATTATGCCGGGAGGCGGCGGATGATGATGATGATGATGATGATGATGATGATGATGATGATGAGGAGGAGGAGGAGGAGGAGGAGGAGGAGGAGGAGGAGGAGGAGGAGAAGGTGGAGGAGGAGGAAACCACATCCATCAACATCACATCAAGCAATCGAAGCCTTGGAGTCCCGAAACGGTGCGGTGACAGACCGTGCGGTGACCTCGAAATCCCCCAAGACCTCACCGCAGGGTCCGTCACCGCACGGTCTTGGGACCCCGGAGGCCCCTGTCGCCCGAGACATCCTCGGAGAACGACCCGAGTCCCAAAAGCGTGCGGTGACCCCGAATCCCCACCGACTCACCGCACGGTGTGGTCACCACACCGTTTGGGGCCCCCGAGAAGCGGATCGGAATGTACATCGAATCGGGACACATCGGCACGGAGTTGGAATCAATTCGAATCGAATGGGCCGCGCCAGGATACGCAACAGCGCCATTCAAGCATTGGACCACATCGCATCCTCGAAAGATGCAAACCGAATCGGATCAGTCAGGCCGAGATTGATATCGATTCGGATCGGTCGAATCGAGATTAGCCCTGAAGGGAGAGGGGGAGGAAGAGATGAGTACGATGAGTGGGGAGGCGGAGAAGAAGCGGGTAGGAAGAGGAGGTGGGTGAGGATATGCGGGAGGAAAGGAGGAGGGAGGAGGAAGAGGAAGACGAGGAGGAGGAGGACGAGGAGGAGGAGGACGAGGAGGGCGGACGAGGAAGTGGAGGAGGAGGAAGAGGAATATGGATTGGCCTGCCGCCAAAGAGGCAGGCCCGAGAACAGAAGGGGTGCAACACACAGTGCATGCAACAGTCATGGAAGAAAAATAAGCATGCGGGCGAATGCGCCCGAGCATGACGCACATCAGCAATATGACCAATATGGTCCGACAAGGCCGAGCATGCAGCAACAACGTGTGGCCCTTTTCTCCTGTCGCTAACATAGGCATGGCGACACCATCAGCTCAACAATTTCAACATCATAATCAGCAGCAGCATCACCATCATCACCACCATCACCATCACCATCACCACACTTAGCATCATCAGCATCATTATCACTATCACCAGCATCACCACCACCATCACCATTATCAGAATCATTAGCCATAACAATCGTCATCATCTCTACGGGGACGGCCATGCGCTGCGCGCACTAAAGGCGTGGGACGGAGGAGCACGAGGACGAGGACGAGGACGAAGACAACGAAGATGATGATGATGCTGATGATGCTGCTGCTGATGATGATGATGATGATGAGGATGAGGAGAGCGAGGAGGAGGAGGAGGACAAGGACAAGAACACGGAGGAGGAGGAGGAGGACGAGGAGGTGGTGGTTGAGGGCGAGGAGGAGGTGGGCGAGGAGGTGGAGGCGGAGGAGGACGAGGAGGAGGAGGAGGACAAGGAGGAGGAGGAGGGGCAGGAGGAGGACGAGGAGGAGGAGGAGGCGGAGGAGGAAGAGGAGGAGAAGGATGATGAGGAGGAGCGGAGAGGCGGCGCGTCGACGGCCTCCCCGCCGCCCTCGCCCAGACGGCGAACGCCAGGGAGTCCCCCAGGGAGTAGCCGATGACGCGCGACTCGTAGTCCCACGCGGGCTGCGGGGGTGGGGGGCACATCGAAGACATGAGAGGCAGAAGGAATGGCCTAGACGTAAACATTCCGACGGTCCGCGCGGGTTTCTCGGATCGGCGCTGGAGCCTCATGTTTATGTCGTTGTTTGTTCCACGAGATATGGCGAGACTATTGGAGCAGTAGCCGTTGGACAAGGAATGCAGGGTCTGGGAGCCGGTGGCGCACCATCTGAGGCTTGGCCATGGATATCACCGCCGCCCCCTGTCAGATACGGTCAGGAACTTTTGGATAGCGTCGACCCAGCGGCCTCGGCGACACGCTATGCCTTGCGAGCGGAAAGCGTGTCGCTCCGCTCCGCGGGTCGGGGGGATCGGGGAAGCTCGAGACTTTGACGCCTGGAGACCGCGATGTGGATAGCATGTCGCGCCGCAGCGTGGTGGGCCAGGACTGGCGGAAGGACACGCTATCCCCAAATTCCCGACCGTAAGGATGCATCCAGGGTCTGAAGCCTTCCAGGCACATTCCTCAACAAACGCCCCCACCGTATTCGCCCGAGGGGGCCGCAGCGCCGCCAGGGCCTCCCATTGGGGCCTCGCCACCGCGCGACTCCAAGGGTGGTGGAGGTGGTCGTCGTCGTCGTGGTCGTGGTCGTGGTCGTGGTCGTCGTCGTCGTCGTCGTCGTGATCGTAGTCGTGGTGGTGGTGGTGGTGGTCGTCGTCGTCGTGGTCGTGGTCGTGGTCGTGGTCGTCGTCGTCGTCGTCGTCGTCGTCGTCGTGGTCGTGGTCGTGGTCGTGGTCGTGGTCGTCGTCGTCGTCGTCGTCGTCGTCGTCGTCGTCGACGTGGACCTGGACGTCATCGTCGTCGGCGTGGACGTCATCGTCAGCGGCCCCAGCGGCCGCGCGCCGTCGGAGACTTCCCCCTGCGGGCCCACAGCGACGACGCGCCGCGCGCGCCCCCTCGGGCGAGGAAGCTCCGTGGACCCCCCCCCTCTGCAGCGGAAAGGACGCCCGCGACCGGCGCGCGGGGCGCGAACGCTCGACTTACGCATGTGCCCGTCGGCGGCGAGGCAGAGTTGGCTGCACCGGCGAGGGAGCTGGACGGGGGCACCGAACAGCGAAGCGGCCAGCACGCAACGGGGGGAAGAGGGCAGAGCGGGCGGCCGCGGGGGGGGGGAGGAGAAGAAAGGCCACTCAGAGGTGGAAGAGTTCGCATGTGAGTGTGCTGACGTTCGACTGCGCACGAGTCAGCACATATTCGATTCGAATATATGATTTGTTCGATGCGTCGCGTCGTCGTCGTCGTCGTCGTTGTTGTCGTCGTCGTTGTTGTCGTCGTCGTGCTGCAAATCTCCAAAGATATGATTCGTTGTGGCCTCACATCAGGCCTAGGGGCCAGCAAAAACGGATCCGGGCCACAAGACTACCCCTGGGGAAGGGGCCGGGGCCTCTGTGCCGCGGGCTGAAAAACCACATCGGGGGATGTCAGGATGGTTGACCCCTGGAAGCCGAGTCCGACCGATCCCCCGTTCCTCCCTCCTCCCTCCGCCTCCCTCCTACTGCACGGTTTCCCCCGGGGCCGTAGGGAGGAGGAGGAGAAGGAGGAGGAGGAGGAGGAGAACGAGGTGGAGGAGGAGGAGAAGGAGGAGGAGGAGGAGGAGGAGGAGGAGGAGGAGGAGGAGGAAAGGAGGAGGGGAGGGGGAGGAGGAGGAGGAAGAGGAGGAGAGGAGGAGGAGGAGGAGGAGGGAGGAGGAGAGGAGGATGCGGGGGATGGTGCGGAGGAGGAGGAGGAGGAGGAGGAGGAGGAGGAGGAGGAGGGAGGAGGAGGAGGAGGAGGAGGAGGAGCAGGGGGAGGAGGAGGAGGAGGAGCAGGGGGAGGAGGAGGAGGAGGAGGAGGTCCGCAGCCGGCTCAAGCCGTCGCCTGGGGGCGTCCCTTCCCCTGGGGTTTGGGCTCGAGACGCCAGGCACAAGGCCTGCACGCACCGCTCTCCGAGGGCCGCCAAAGGCCCACCAGCGGGAAGAATTTTTCTTCGCACCCTGCATAACGTACAGCCATGTCGTTCCACAGGGGCTGGCAGCAGGGAGCGGGCAAAGGTGCAGGAAAGGCCGCTGCGCAGCAGACGTACACGGGCAGCTGGCATCATGAGAACGGCGCCAAGTGGAAGTGTGCATGCGGGTGCGGCAAGAATCAGACAGAACGGGACTGGTGCAAACACTGCGGCACACAACGTTCGTCGGGAGAGGTCTTCTTGCCGCGAGAGGGCCAGCCTGGCGGTCCGTTGGGCCAAGGTGTGTATCCTCCTCCTGGTCTCCATCTCGTTCCTTGGCGTGCAGGGGCCCGAGGTCCTGGTGGCTGCGGCGGCGGCCAGGACCTCAAGAGCCTCTCCGACGCGGAGTTGCAGAGTTTGGAGCAGCTGGGCAGCAAGACGAACAACGGCCAGCTTGCCATTGCCTGTCAGCAAGAGCGAGTGCGGCGCTCACAGCCAGGACGTGCAGCACACGATGTGGCAGGTGAGGCGCGTGCCAAGTTGCAGTATGTGGAGAAGCAGCTGCTGGAGGCGACCGAGAAGTTCGAGCGCCTCACCCAGCAGCACGCGGAGCAGCAGCAGGTGGTCACGGACATGGTCGCCCAAGTCGAGTCGGCCAAGACCGAGTACCAGCAAGCGGTGTCCGCGCTGCACGCCAAGACCCTGGGCTCGCAGCAGCAGGTGCCGCCGCTGGCGTCCTCTGCGAAGCTATGCATTCGGGACATCCTGGACGGCAACATCCAGGACATCTTCGTCGACGACGAGAGTCTCTTTGGCTTGGGAGACGTGCAAGAGTTGGACGCTGCCGACAAGTCCCAGCTGGAGGAGCGGAAGCGGCTGCTGGCGGAGGGGCTCAAGTCGGTCACGGAGAACCTGTTCAGCTCGGTCAAAGAGAAGGCGGCGGCCCTGGTCCAGCAGCACCAGGAGCACTCTGAGCGCCTCAAGAAGAAGCGTAAAGGAGGAGATGTCGGCGGCCGCGGCGAGCAGAAGGGTATCGAGGGCGCGGCCGTGGAGAGGCAGGCGGCCGACGTCGGCGCCGCGGCGGCTGCTTCTCCGACTGAGGCGATCGCCCCAGACGCCCTGGCGCGGGCTAAGGCAGCTCTTGCGGCCACGGGCGAGAGCCCGTCGCGGGTTTGATCAGAGCCTGAGCCCAGCTGCCTGCAACCTGTCCCCCTGTCCTCCTCCTTCCTCCCCTCCTCCCAAGTTGCAGGCAGCTAAGCGCAGAAACGAGTGTGTGATAGAGACCGTAAACTCGTCGGGTTGGGGGCCTCTATGTCGATTTTTGGCGGCCGAGTCTCGGGCCGATGTCGTTTCAACTCAAGAGATCGGTCGAGCTCAGTTTCAGATTAAAGAAGCTGAATCTAGATTGGCGTCTCTAGGCTGGCAGTGCAGCCTGAGGCCCTCTGTTGTTACCCAGGACGGCGGGCTCTCGAGTGGTGTCGGTGTCGGATGTCGTCGTTCGTTCGGTATGAGCCTGCCGCCTGGGGCTAGCTACCCACGCCTCCCGAGCCCCCACAGGGTCCACATTTGTTGGGTGAATGCGTACGTCCCTGGGGGATTCCTAGCTGTTTCACTGTACCTTCCGACGGGGGGTATGGCCTTGGGGCCTGAGGGGTCTCAACTGTTAACCAGGCTTGGGGAACTTCTGCATGGGTGGAGATTGCCGTACGTCATAGGCGGAGACTGGAACTGTACCCCCCAAGCCCTTCGTGAGTGCGGGTGGGAATCTCGTCTTCGAGCTACGATATGTGCGCCTTCGCTTCCTACGTGCGGATGTGGTAAAGTCTGGAAGGTCCTTGACCATCTCTTGGTCTCGCCAGGTTTGGTCAACTCTGTCACCGCTGTCCGTCGTAGTCGAGTATCAACTCTGAAGCCGCATTGGGCCGTGCAGCTCGTGATGCGGCACAAGGTCGTGTTGCCAGGGGTGCCGCGCTTGATCAGCCCTAAGAGTTTCCCGCGGGACCGAGCCGAGCTCCCCTTCGGGCCGCCGACGGCGCCGTTGGACTGGGGCACGCTCGCGGCTCGCCTTGAAGAAGCGCCTGATGTTCACAGGCTCCAGTCGTGTTTCTCCGAGTTCTTGGGCCTTTACGGGGACGAAATGTGCAAGGTCTTCTGCCTGGACCAGGAGCTCGGGGACCAATACCGCGGCAAAGTCCAGGGTCCTAAAATCCAGACCGTTCCCGAGATTCTGACCACTGGGGGTCCGTATCCTGTGGGGTGTGCTCTGGCCAGGGGGTGGCGTTCCCTCCATATCTGGATCATGGAGCTGCATTATATTAGAGACAAGGGGGTGTCTTGGTTGGGGGTTGATACCCAGTGTATCATTAACAAGATCGTCCGAGGCCCTCCTACCCTTAGGAACTGCCAGGAGTGGATCTCCTGGCGGCCTTCTCGCGCGGTGCTGCAGGACGCCTCGGCTCAGGAGCTCTACCACTGGGCGATTGATGCTGGAGGTATCGCTGACAGGCTCGAGCGCGTGCAAGTCTCATCGCGCCAGTCGGCCTGGAGGAGCTGGGTCAAAGAAGCGGCTAAAAACGGTGGAGGGTTAGGACACCGCTACACCAAAGCTCCCACGGGATGGGTCCCTGCGAAGGCCCCGACTCCTGGCCTGGCTCCTCCTGGACCGCAGGAGGTTTTAGGTGATCTTACTTCGGAATGGGAGGGGATTTGGAATGCGCCTGGGGGGGATGTTCCTGATGAAGACCCACTCGAGGCTCTAAATGATCACATCGCCAGCCTTAGTGAAGAGGAATGTTGTGGCATGTTGGACTGGGAGTTCAACCCCGCCGCGATCCGAGCGTGCTCCAAGAAGTTTAAGACCAAGGCTGCCCTGGGCAGCGACAACGTCCACCCGAGGGATCTCCTTCTGGTCAACGACGACTGTTTACTCGCCCTGGCAAGTCTCTGGAAAGCTATTCTTCGGCTCGGTCACGTTCCCAATCAGATGAAGATCATCCGTGTGGCGATGATCGAAACACCTGATGGGGGTCACAGGCCTATCGGGCTGCTCTCGGCGTTTGTTCGGGTGATGTCTCGGATGCTTCGTCGGGCCGCGGTTTCCTGGGAACGTGACCACCAGCGAGATTATTTCTATGGCAGCGCTGGCCGTTCGTGCGAGCGGGCGGTCTGGGAGCAGTCGGCCATGGGTGAGTTTGCGCAGAACACTGGCATGTCGTTCGCTTCCTCCCTCCTCGACCTTACCAAGGCTTATGAAAAAGTGGCGCATATCCTTCTGGTCAGGGCTGCCATCAAACACGGTTTCAATGTTTTTATTTTGCGGTTTCTTCTGACGGTCTATCGAGGCCAACGGCGCGTTCTCTTGGGGAAGATGTGTTCTCGAAGAGTGTTTGCGGTTCAGGCTATCCTGGCGGGTTGCACCTTCGCTACCACCCTCCTGAAAGTCTTCCTCCTTGACCCTCTCGACGTGCTTGCGGACGCGTTTCGCTTCGTCAGAATATTTAACGTGGTGGATGACATCACCCTGTGCATGGCGGGGAAAGGCAAGACAGTTGCCAACGGTTTAGGCCTCGCCAGTTTCTTCCTCTGCCAGCAGCTCGAGCGGATGTGCCTGATCGTGTCCAGAACCAAGGGTGTAGTGGTAGCTACGCACGGTTGGATAGCGAAAGACATATCTAACAAGTTGAGAAGGTGGAAGTTTAAGCACAGTCAGTCTACAAAAAACCTGGGGGTGGACTTCAAGGTTAGAGGCAGGGTCAGTGCTAGGGTACATCTTGGTCGTATTGGAAAGCTGCAGCCCCGCGCTCTCCGCTTTCGAGCCCTCAGATCGGCTGCCATTGGTGCCAAGCGTATTGTGAAGACTGGAGGTCTTCCTGCTGGTATGTATGGCGCGAGGGTGCATGGCGTCTCAAGTAAAAGGCTGGGGCATATACGATCAGTGATAGCGAAGTGTGCGTTTGGAGTGTCTCGAGGCCGTTCGAGGACATTGGAGTTCCAACTGTGCGCGGACCCGACCCTGGACCCCACCTACCTGGCCAACTTACTCCCCCCCAGTCCTGGGTGCAAGCTTGGCGTGAGCAGTGGTTGCCCCGTAGCCTCCTCACGAACATCTTCGAAGTTGCCCAGAAGGCCCCAGGGTTCGATTGGAAGCAGGTTCACGGTCCTGGGGGAGCTGTATACTGCGCGTCATTGCGTATGGGTTGGTCTGCCAGCCATCCTGTGGTTTGGAAAGACTCCAGGGGCATGTTGTTTGACTTCGGACATCTGGAAAAGAGGTCTCTCAAAACCCTGGTTCTCTCTGGCACCAAGTTGGCTTTGCGGAAGAATTTTGAGGATATCAACTTCCATGGGAGTGTCTTATCTGGTGCCCCCCGCCTGGAGCCCATCATAGATGTCCTGAGGCAGCTTCGCTCCCGCGGTCAGGCGGCGAGCGCTGCATTTCTGGCAGGGTGCGTGTCGGGCGGCTTCCCGACGCAGAGCATCCTCTTCCGTGATCGCAGGGCGTCATGCCCCAAGTGCAAGTTTTGCGGCGACTTGGGAACGCCCAAGCACAGGATCGTTGGGTGCCCTGCGACCTGGTGGACCCGCCGAGAGTTAGACTTGCCTGAGGCCATCGAGGACTTCCAACAAGCTCCGTCTTACGACATCGGTACCGCCAGATGTTTGGTCCCCAGCCTGGCTTTCGAGGCCCCTCCCCCCCGTCAGGACCGGGCTCAGGTTTGGAGCGTTTTGCCTCCAAACGGTGTTTTCAATGGCAACGTTGCTATCGACGGCTCAGCCCTTTCCCCTGGTGATCTTGCGTTGGAGCGTGCTGGGTGGGGGATCGTCCAGGTCGACCGCCACGGGGGTTGGGACGGGGCCTTATACGGTCCCCTGCCCCACCCCATCCAGCAGTCGGGGTGTGCCGAAGTGTACGCCCTCCTCATGCTCCTCAGGAATGTGGGGGTGGAGCCTGTGCATGTCGTGTGTGATTGTAAGATGGTCGTTGACACCTGGGAGGCTGGTGCTGGCCAGACTCTTGATAATGTTGCGTACGCCGAGGTCTGGCGCGAGATTTTCCGCAGGTGTGAAGACCTAACCGCGCCTTTCACCGTCGAGAAAATTCGAAGCCACCAGTCTTGGGCCCAGGCGTCTGCTCAGGTCTGTGCTTGGTGGGCCTGGAGAGGCAACCGAGAAGCAGACCGACTGGCCAAGCTAGGAGCCAAGATGCACCCTGTCCCGCCGCAGCTGTTGCATGAGCTGAAGGCCCTCGACTTACAGGTTCGGGGCCGAGCCGTGCTGGTTGCGGGAGCCGGGGGAGCGCTATCTAAGCTGAATTTCAATGATGCTGATAAGTTCCGTGCGAAGCGGTACAAAGCACCTGAAGTGTTGGAACTCGTGTCCGAGCCCAACGGACACGAGATCGCCCGAGTAGGCAAGAGATCAGCTTGCGTGATTTGTGGAATTCGTGATTGGTCGAGAGGCGCCATTACGGCGTTTCCGTGTACTGGCCTCCCCAGAGCTGCTCGCTTGGCCCACCCCTCCCATCGACTTTGGAGTGGTGAAGGTGGCCGCATTTGGTGCAGTCTCTGTGGAGCGTTCGGCACTAAGAAGGTGGTCCTCCTCGCCAAGGCCTGCAACGGCGGGCCTCGGAACAAGGGTGCGGCTCAATCTCTCAGCCTCCTCAAAGGAGGGGTGGACCCATCTACAGGGGTGGAATTCGGCCGTTCGTTCCCCCTTAAGAGAGAGTGACCCTTTCCCTACGTGCCGTACGTGATTTATCCCAAGTTTTTGTGCCATGTGTTGCAGCAGCGGGACATGGTGCGCCAAGGACCTAGAGGACCTAGAGGAGGAGGAGGAGGAGGAGGAGGAAAAGGGGGAGGAGGAGGAGGAGGATGAGGAGGAGGAGGAGGAGAAGGAGGAGGAGGAGGAGGAGCATGGGTCGCCTAAGCCCTTCGGAGAAACCCTCAACCTCCTCCCCCTTCGGCTCCCCCTTCGGCTCCCCCTCTCGGCTCCCCCTTCGGCTCCCCCTCTCCCTGCTCCTCCTGCTCCTCCTTCCTGCCTCTCCTCCTTCCTTCCTCTCCTCTCCTCTTTCCTCTACTCCCTCCTTCCTCTACTTCCTTCCTCTCCTCCCTTCTCTTTCTTCCTTCCATCCTCTCCTCCCTGCTCCTCCTTCTTTCTTCCTCTCCTCCCCCCTGGGCAGTGCTGGGCCAACCCTGAGCTCCAGGCGTCGCACTTTTGCTCCGCACTGGGCGCTTTCGCCCACTCTTAGACCCTGGCATCTTGAGAAACGCAGCAGAAAGATGGGGTCGAATGCTCTGGCATCGATTCTGCAACATATTATGGTTAAGCTCCAGGCGTCGCACTTGTTCTCCGCACCGGGCGCTCTCGCCCACTCTCAGGCCCCCAGGGACCTTGAGAATCGCAGCAGAAGATGGGGTCGAATGCTCCTGATCTTGCAAAATGTCGTACTTCTTTCGCGGCGCCGGATCTCAGCCAAGGCCGCGCCAGCGGCGTGCTTGGTTAACGGTGCGGTTGGGGACCTGGCTTTTGTGGCACCGAACCCACGCAGAACAAAACGTAGGAAATCACGAAACACGCATGCGAAGGTGTCAAACGAAG
This sequence comes from Prorocentrum cordatum, assembly GCA_963575745.1. Lineage (NCBI taxonomy): Eukaryota > Dinophyceae > Prorocentrales > Prorocentraceae > Prorocentrum > Prorocentrum cordatum. The sequence continues at coordinate 262,069 of CAUYUJ010015796.1, read as the reverse complement.
CACGACACGGCGAGCTGCAGGCAAACCCGAGCCACGCGTTCCTACGATTTGGTTTGGCGACGGACCACGCCCTCCTACAAGTGTTTGTCCTACATCGCCGTCAGCCAACACACCCTTGGCGCGTCTGCGGCTCAGGGCAGGGAGGAGGAGGAGGAGGAGGAGGAGGAGGAGGAGGAGGAGGAGGAGGAGGAGGAGGAGGAGGAGGAGGAGGAGGAGGAGGAGGAGGAGGAGGCGGAGGAGGAGGAGGAGGAGGAGGCGAAAGAAGGGGAGGAGGAGGAGGAGAAGGAGGAGGAGGAGAAACGCGGAGGAGGAGGAGGAGGAGGAGGAGGTCTGGAGGAGGAGGAGGAGGAGGAGAACGAGGAGGCAGGAGGAGGAGGAGGAGGTGGAGGAGGAGGAGGCGGAGGAGGCGGCGGAGGAGGAGGGGGGGGGGGTGAGGAGGGTGGTACGCGGAGGGGCGGAGGGGTAGGAGGAGGAGGAGGAGGATGGAGGAGGAGGAGGAGGAGGAGGAGGTTAGGAGAGGAGGATGGAGGAGGAGGTGGAGGTAGGAGGAGGAGGGAGGAGGGAGGAGGAGGAGGGAGGCGGAGGAGGCGGGGAGGAGGAAGGTAGGAGGAGAGGAGGAGAGGCGGAGGTGGAGGAGGAGGGGCGAAGAACGAGGAGGAGGAGGCGGAGGAGCGGGAGGGAGGAGGAGGAGGAGCGGCGGAGGAGGAGGAGGAGGAGGAGTGCGGAGGAGGCGGGAGGAGATGAGGGAGGAGGGAGGAGGGGAGGAGGGGGGATGGAGGAGGGAGGAGGGCGGGGGAGGAGGGAGGAGGGAGGCTTTCCTCCCAATACAGGTGGGAGAGGTGAGGAGGGAGGAGGAGGAGGGAGGAGGGAGGAGGAGGAGGGAGGAGGGAGGAGGGGAGGGAGGAGGGAGGAGGGAGGATGGGGGGGGAGGAGGGAGGAAGGGAGGAGGGAGGGAGGAGGCGGAGGAGGGAGGGGGAGGAGGAGGAGGGCGGAGGCGGAGGGTGTTTTGTATGTACCCCCGCGCCCCCCCTCGACCGGACCACACCCCCCCCACTTTTGTTTTTTTTTTTGTTGAGTGGTTTCTTGGAGGTTGGATGAGGAGGCGGAGGGGAGGGAGGAGGAGGAGGAGGGAGGAGGAGGAGGAGGAGGAGGGAGAGGAGAGCTTGGCCGGGAGGTGGCGCCACTGCGTGCCCCTCTACGAACAACGAGTCCCTGCTTGGGATAGGCACCGCGCGCGGCGGCCAGCAGAAGGGCCCGGCCCGCCGGTCCTGGAACGCGCCGTGTTGGACCTCCAGTACGCGGAGGTGGACGGCTCCTGGTGGGTGGACGTGACGGTCCGCCACCCGGCGGCAGGCGACGAGACGGCGCTCCGGGCTGCGGCGCGACGGCCGGGAGAGGCTACGCGCAGGGCCGAGCGCGAGAAACACGAGAGGTACCCGGGCGAGCGGCTCACGGCTTTCGCCCTGGAGACCTCCGGCCGCTTGGGCGCTGAGGCGCGACAGTGGCTGCTGGCGCAGGTGCGCGAGCTCCCCGAGGACACGCAGCCCGGCGAGCTGGCGCGCGCCTACAAGTCGCTCAGCTGCGCGCTGCAGCGCCAGGTGGCGCGCCAGCTTCGGCGCGCCGCCGGGCTGCGCTGAGCGGGGAGGACTGCTGGGCCCGGGCAGGGGGCGGCGCCGGCGCTGGGCGTCGGCGCGGGGCTGCGGGGCGGGCAGCTGCTGACGCTGGGCTGACGGCGGCTGCTACTGCTGCCGCTGCTGCGCGCGGACTGCTGCGCGCAGGGGCCGAAGGCCGGGGACGCGCGCTCGCCGGACAGGGCGGCGCGCGGCGCGGGGTGGAGGCCGGAGCGGGCGGCTGACGGCGCTGCTGCCGGGCACTGCTGCGCTGCGGGCGGCGCCGGACGCGGGCGACCTGCGCTCGACGCCGGCTACATCTCGCTCTGGCTGCACGTCCTGGTCCCGGGTATGCCAAGGCTATAGGCCCCGGCTGGCGCAACCCCTCCCCGCCAGGGGCGGCCGCTGTTTGGACGCTGGGTCCTCGTGCTGGGCGTAAGGCGGCGGCTGCTCCTGGGGGGCCGGTGCGAAGCACTGGGGGGTTGCGCCGGCACCAATTCAAAGTGCGCTGGGACCGCGCGCCGCCGGGAGGAGGAGGAGGAGGAGGAGGAGGAGGAGGAGGAGGAGGAGGAGGAGGAGGAGGAGGAGGGGAGGAGGAGGAGGGGGAGGTGAGGGAGGGAGGAAGGGAGGGAAGGGGGGAGGGAGGGAGGGAGGGAGGGAGGGAGGGAGGAGGGAGGGAGGGAGGGAGGGAGGGAGGGAGGGAGGAGGGGAGGAGGAGGAGGGGAGAGGAGAGGAGGGAGGAGGAGGAGGGAGAGGGAGGAGGGAGGAGGAGGGGAGGCGGAGGAGGAGACGAGGAGGAGGAGGAGGAGGAGGAGGAGGAGGAGGAGGAGGAGGAGGAGGAGGAGAAACGAGGAGGAGGAGGAGGGAGGAGGGAGGAGGGAGGAGGAGGAGGAGGAGAGACGAGGAGGAGGGAGGAGCAGGGCGGGGCGCAGATCTCGAGGCGGCGTCTCCTCGTGGGCGCCGTCCACGGTGCGGGTGCGGACCTGGGCGGGCGGGGGGCAGGCGGGCCCCCGCGCCTCTGCCCGGCGGCGTGCCCCTCGGGCGGCCCTCCCCCGACGGGGAGGGCCGGGCGGCTCGCGGGAAGGGGTCCTACAGGGACTCCTCCTCCTCGTCGTTCTCCTCCTCCTCGTTCTCCTCCTACAGGGGTCCTCCCTCCTCCTCGTTCTCCTCCTCCTCCTCCTCCTCCTCCTCCTCCTCCTCCTCCACCTCCACCTCCTCCTCCTCCTCTTCCTCCTCCTCCTCCTCCTCCTCCTCCTCCTCCTCGGGTCGCCCGCGGCCCCAGGGATGCGGTGGACGTCCTGAGGATTCCCACAGGTTTCCCGAGGGAGCCCATGGATTTCCCAGAAGGGGCCTATGGATTCCCCAAGGGAATCTCATGGATTTCCTAAGGCATCCCATGGGTTTTCTGGAGGGACCCGATGGATTTCCTAAGGAACCCCATCGATTCCCGAAGGAAGCCGATGGATTTCGCGCGAGCATCGGAATCGCCAGCGCCAGATCTGATGACGACTTCTTACCCTGCGCGTTTTCTCTTCATGAGGAGCGTGGAAAAACTTCAGGGCACGAGCTGGAAGGACAGGAGTCACAGCAGTCAAAGTGAAGAACTGGCAGCCATCAATCGTGCGACCCTCCTACTACATCTGCATCCGTTCCCTAGCCCCCAAAGACAGATGGTATATACTTTGCCCCTGAATGGGCAAACTTCGAGACTTGAAGCAAACAATGGCCTCGCGAATTCCTTTCCCAGAGTGACAGTGCCGCGTCAGATCCTAGGGGGGCGGTATCAATCACCTGCGCTGGTAGGGATACTCTTGTACGGCGAGACGAAGACCAGACATCAGGACAGACATCCAGATATCCCGCAGCCTTGCATGTTCTGAAGCAGGCCAGTTGGGCAAGGATGCGCGCTGGTCACAGGCTGTTGGCAGAAGCATGCAGAGGGAAGGCGTCAACAGCGTGTTGAGGCTTGGCCTGCTGGCCGCCAGGGGAAGGGCAAACGAGTGCCTTTTGATTCTCGAGGCGGGACGGCGCCCGCGGGATGGGCGAAGGTACGAACGAAGGAAGAGTGGGCAATCAGCCCGAGTCAGGCAAGCCCTGGGATAAAGCGAGGACGCAAACCTCAAGACAGGTTCATCCCCCCCTCCTTCTCCTCCTCCTCCTCCTCCTTCTCCTCCTTCTCCTCCTTCTCCTCCTTCTCCTCCTCCTCATGCCCGTCCTGGCTGGGGAAAGGAGGCGGCCGCCTCTATTGGGAGAGGTACGGTGAGGGCATTGAATTAGGAACCGTTGGATTCTGAATCCAGAGTCTGGAAGCCGGTTGAACTCCAATCGTGGGTTGGCTATGAATCCGCCACCGTGCCTCTGCCATGAGGTGGAGTGGCCCTAGGCTCATGCAGTACTGAGAGGTGGAAGCTGTGTTGCTGCTGCTGCTGCTGCAGCGAAAGCCTTATCCCCAAGAGGCAAACATAATTGATTTCCCTTCGGATTTAATTTATGGGCACAATTGTGGCTTTCTGGCCTTTTTGATTTCCGACGCTCCAAGACGGCCCAAGAGGCCCCCGCACAGAGTACGCACAGCGAGGCCTCCAAGAGGGCCCCAAGACGGCCACGGCCCAAGAGGCGCCCAAGACAGCCCAAGGGGGCCCCAAGTCGGCCCCCAAAGGGGCCCCAGAGAACACGAACCGAAAATCCGAGACTTCTGCCCCAAGAGGCACCCAGGAGGCCCCAAGAGGCCCCGAAGAGGTCCCCCGAACGGCCCTCAAGGAGGCCTCAAACCTGCCTCCGAAAATCCAATAGGCTTCATTCTCATAGCCCAGGCACAGTGGCGGGATAAGCCGAAGGCGATGAGATCCGCCGCTCCCTGTCGATTCATCGCAGGGGTGCCTGGCGTGCCGAATTGTTACGGTTTTGGTTTTGTTTCTTTTTCCAAAAGAGCTCCCCCTGGTGCTTCGGCCCGTCCCGCCGGCCACCCGAGGATTGCCCGGCGTGCCAGGAGCTGGTTGCCACGGGTTTTTCCTGCTCCAGACGGCTCCAAGACGGCCCAAGATGGCCTCCAAGACGCCTCCGAGACGGCCGACATGGCCTCCAAGACTGCTCAGATGGCCCCAAGATGCCTCCAAGATGGCCCACGATGCCTCCAAGACGGCCTAAGATGGCCTCAAGATGGTTCAAGACGGCCCAAGAGGCCGCCAAGGGCCCCCCAAGACGCCTCCAAGAGGTCCTCCAGAAGGGCCCGAAGAGGCCCACATCAGTGATTGTCATCAAATGCTTGAAGGATTTTGGCATTTGCTTCTTTTCGGCCTTCCGACGGCTCAAGACGGCCCAAGAGGCCCCCAAGATCGCCACAAGATCGCCCACGAGGCCTCGAAGATGGCCCCATGACGGCCCAAGAGGCCCCCAAGACGGCCCCAAGAGGGCCCCAAGACGGCCCAAGAGGCCTCCAAGACGCCCAAGATGGCCTCCAAGACGGCTAAGATGACTCCAAGATGCCTCCAACACGGCCCATGATGCACCCTAGACGGCCTGAGATGGCCTCCAGATGGCCGAAGACGGCCCAAGAGGCCCCCACGACGCCTCCAAGACGGCCCAGGAGGCCTTTAAGACGTCCTCCAGGAGGGCCCGAAGAGGCCAAAATCATTGATTTTCCCTGTGTGTTTGAAGGATTTCGGCATTTGCTTCTTCTCGGCATTCCGATGGCTCAAGACGGCGCAAGAGGCCCCAAAGATCGCCGAAGAGGCCTCCAAGATGGCCCCTATGACGGCCCAAAAGGCCCCCAAGACGGCCCCAAGAGGGCCCCCCTACACGGCCCAAGAGGCCTCCAAGACGCCCAAGATGGCCTCTAACAACCCCTGATATGCCCAAAAGGGGTCCCAAGACGACCCAGACAGGCCCCCAAGACGGCTTCCGACGGCGTCAGACAAGCCAGGAACGCCCTAAGACGGCCAAAGAGGCCCCCAAAAGAAGCCCGCACAGGTCCACAAAAACCCTCCAAGAGGCCCCCAGGAAGCTCCCAGGAGGCACCAAGAGTGCCCCAAGAGGCGCCCAAGAGGCCTCCTCCTCCTCCTCCTCCTCCTCCTCCTCATTTTTCGTCATCTTCCCCCTCCTCCTCTTCTTGCTCCCCCATGCGTTCCCCGAAGTCTTTCCAAACCGACTCGGGGAACAACTGGCACGATAGCTTGGCCAAGCTCCGGCCCAGCTGTCAGCCACAGAGGCGCTTCCAAAGGGGCAGGGGGCGGCGGTGATTCGCCGTAGGCGTCTCTTCGATATCGCCGCCGCCCTCATGAGATGCAGTAGGAGCTCGACCACAAGAAACTTCCCACCAGAAGCCCAACCCTGAGACCCCAGGACGTCCATCGATCTGTGGTGTGGGGGCGCCACGCTCTCAATCGCAGGACCACCGAAGCCCAGGAGACCCAGGGGCACCCTGGGGGCGAGCAGGGTGCTTCTCGGCCCGGGCTTCCGCCGCAAAAGGACCCTCCGGGGCCCCTGAGCCCTCCCGAGCCTACTCCGTCACGACCGCCGCCGCCGCCGCCCGCACGCGGAGGGGAGGCGGGGAGGCCGGGGCACACCACCCCGGAGCGGGCGCCGAGGGAGCGCACCGCGCCCCCCCCCCCCGCGACCTCAGACACCCGACGGCATGCTGCGGCTCCAGTCCGAGCCCGCGGCCCCAGGCCTCACGAACCCCTTCCCAGGGGTGGTCTTTCGTCCTGGTCCACGCCCTCCTCCTCCTCCTCCTCCTCCTCCTCCTCCTCACTCTTCTCTCTTCTCCTCCTCCTCCTCGTCCTCCTCCTCCTCCTCATCCCCTCCTCACTTCTTCCCCCTGCGTCTTGCGCCCCCCTTTCTTCCTTCTCTCCCTCCCCTCCTCCTCTCCTCCTCCTCCTCCTCCTCCTCTCCTCCTCTCCTCCCTCCCTCCTCCTCCTCCTCCTCCTTCCTCCTCCCTCCTCCTCCTCCTCCCTCCCCCCTCCTCCCTCCTCCCCCTCCCCGTGGACATCCCACGATTCTGCTCGCCCAGCCCGCGGGCACCACCGCCGGCGCCGGCGGCGCTGGCGACCAGGACGACCGCCGCGCGGAGGGGCGGCGGGGCGGGGCCGCCTGCGACCGCGCCCTGCCCGCCACCTGCCGGCCACGCGCGGGAGTGCAGTCACGGCATTGCCAGAAGTTTTTTTTTTTTTTTTTTTTTTTTTTTTTTTTTTTTTTTTTTTTTTTTTTTTTTTTTTTTTTTTTTTTTTTTTTTTTTTTTTTTTTTTAAAAAAAAAAATTATGTAAGAATCGTAGTATTATTGATAATAATATTAACAACAATAATAATTATACTAACAATAATAATAATAGTAGTATTATTAATAATAATAATAACATTTTGTTGAAGCTATCTATCTATCTATATATATATATGTGAAAAAACAAAAACACCGTGGGCACGACCGCGGTGCCAAGGGCAGCACTGAGCTGCCGTGGACTGCCCAGGTGGTGCAGCTTCTAGGAGCGAAACAACCAGGAAGCATGCACCACGAAAGGCCTTGCCTTCGAGGGCCGAAGGCGTTGTCAGCTCTTCCTCGGCGGAGGGCGGCGAAGGGCGGCAGGTCGGCGGAAGCAGCACGAGGCCGCCTCCGCCGGCGGAAGCCGGCGGCAGTAACAGATGGGCCCCCCAAGAGATGAGAGCCATTTTGGGTTCAGGGTTTCCGAAATCGCCCGAATCAGGAACGACAGGTTTTTCCTGTCGCGGCGGGCCATGGCCACAGGAGGAGGCGGAGGAGGAGGAGGAGGAGGAGGAGGAGGAGGAGGAGGAGGAGGAGGAGGAGGAGGAGGAGAGGAGCAGGAGGAGGAGGAGGAGGAGGAGGAGGAGGAGGAGGAAAAGGAGGAGGAGGACCAGGAGGAGCGGAGGAGGATGAGGAGAAGAGGAAGCAGGAGGAGGAGGAGGAGGAGGAGTAGGAGGAGGAGGAGGAGGAGGAGGAGGAGGAGGAGGAGGAGGAGGAGGAGGAGGGAGGAGGAGGAGGGAGGAGAGGTAGGGGAGGAGGAGGAGGAGGAAGGAGGCGGAGGAGGAGGAGGAGGAGGAGGGAGGGAGGAGTAGAGAGGAGCGAGGGAGGAGGAGGACGCAGGGGGAGGAGCGGAGGAGGAGAAGGGCAGGTCCCCGACCAGAGATCCAGGGAGGCGCCGAGAACCCGAGCGCCGCCCGAGCCCTGAGCGGGTCCTTCTCCGGGCTGCCCCTCGGCGGCAGGGGACCACGGGGGGGGGGGGGGGGGAGGGGGGGGGGGGGCAAGGGCTGGCACCAGGGGCTCGGCTTCCGCCCCATCTCGTCCGCTTGTCCTGTCGCCCGAGTCTTACCTCGTCCGTCCGCATTTCCTTTCGTCCGCATCTCCTTGCTTCCGCACGTCTCGTCGTCTAAGCTTCGTTTCGCTCGCTTCGACTTCTCCCGCTCTGGCTCGTGCGCCTCGACGCGTCCGCCTCGATGCGTCCCCGCTGCGGCTCGTCCGCTTCGGGGCTCCTGCGGGCCTCGAAAGGATCGAGGCAGCAGCTTAGGAGAGGAGGAGGCGGAGGAGGAGGAGGAGGAGAGGGGAGGAGCGAGGAGGAGGAGGAGGAGGAGGAGGAGGGAGGAGGAGGAGGAGGAGGAGGAGGAGGAGGAGGAGGAGGCGGAGGAGGAGGAGGAGGAGGAGGAGGAGGGAGGAGGAGGAGGAGGCGGAGGAGGAGGAGGAGGAGGGAGGAGAGAGAGGGCGGAGGAGGGAGGAGGAGGAGAAGGAGGAGAAGGAGGAGGAGTGAGGAGGAGGAGGAGGAGGAGGAGGAAGAGCGGACCGCAATGAAGACTGCCCACCCGCGGCGCGCGCGGGGCCCCAGCTCGCGAACGAGCTCCAGGGCTCCCCCCCCTACTCCCCCTCGCTCCGCCTCCTCCCTCCTTCCTCTACTCCCTCCCGCCAACTCTTCCTCGTCCTCCCCCTATCCAACCCCTCCTCCTCCTCCTACCTCCCTTTCCTCCTCCTCCTCCTCCTCCTCCTCCGCCGCTTCGTTTTTTCTGTTCTCAGCCTGGGGCGAACGTCGGGGCCCGAAGCTCAGGTCGGGCATGTCCTCCTACAGGCGGACTCAAAAAACAAAGGAAACACAGTCAAACATATTCCCAAATAGGCACGAGCAACAAATAAACATAGGCAAACCATGCTCAGCAATAGTATTTCGACATCGGCAAATGCATACACATCAGTCTTTTAACACAGAGTATTCAAACATAGGCACAGCATTTAAACATAGTACTCAACACATTCAACATAGGCAGATCAACACAGGCAGAACATAGGCAAACACTGTTCCTGGACCATTTTTCTACTCTTCTGGGCATTTCCCCCTGCAGAGGGGCAGAGCCCGAGCGAACCTAAGAAGCACCAGGGGCATCGCAGAGGAGGGCCCCCCCCGGGACCCCCCTTCCCTCCGAGACTTCCTCGGTCCTCGCGGGCCGTGCCCATGGCCACGGGGGGGCCCGTCGGAACCGGACCGGGGCACGAAAACGCCGCCTCCGGGGAAGCGGTCGAGACCTCTCTCGGGGGCGCGCAAGCACGGATTAGCGATCCATGGATTTTTGGCGCGCGGTCGCCAAATCCATGGGTCGGGGGAGGTGCCCTCCCCAAAGTGCGGCCGGTGCCGCCTCGCTCGGCGGCGGAGATCCGCGACGTCCCATGGAGGCGGGGCCCGTCGCCAATCCACACCCCCTGAATCTGTGTTTGCGATCGCCTGACGCTGGGGTCGCGGATGGAACACCATCACATCGGGGGGTGTCTGGGGCCTGTGTGACTTCCTTGGGTTTGGCCCTTTTGGCCCTCTTGTGCCCCCCAGATAGGAGCAAGGAAAGGCGACACCAGCACCACCAGGGCGGGGAGATGCGAGGAGCAGTGGGGGTCTTTCCTGATGGTGTTGTCCCCGCTTCTCGCTCGAGACATCCCCAGCCCCCAGCTCGGGGAGGCATCGTGGGCCTCCTCGCTGGAGGTGGCCCCCCTGTTGGTGTTGGTGTCGCTTCTCCTCCCTCCGACCCAGAGTCGGGGGCGGGCGCAACTCCATTCAGCAAAGCTTGGGGTGTCCCGAAAGGGTGCGGTACTGCACCGTGGGGTGACCTCGGACTCCCCAGTGGCCTCACCGCGCAAGGTCCGTCAGCAAATGGTTCTGAGGCCCTGGAGGCCCCAATCGCCCGAGGCATCCTTTGAGAACGACTCAAAGCCCAAAACCGTGCGGTCACACCGAACCCCCACTGACTAACCACACGGTTTGGTCACCCCGAAAACACCCTTTTCGACAGGGTGCAGTTGCTGGAACGCATCCCGAGGCAGGACAGCCTCCAGGAATCGACGAAGACCCTGAGATGCGACGCTGCGAACAAGTTGCAACACCACAGAAAGCACGACCAGAGCCTCAGAGCCCATGCTTCCGAAACGCTTTTCGAGCCGGCTCGATCTGCGAGGGCCCCAGGGCCCGGGGATAGGGCGAAACCGCCAGGTGCGAAACCATTGCGACGCCAGGACCTCTGGGGGACAGTCCAGAAACGTGCTGCGAAGGTGCACCCCCGAAATACCGCGCCCCAAAGTCGGGTCGGGCGAAAGGGGGGGATAGCAAAAGGGGGGTTTGAGAATCAGCTCGCGTAGCTGATTTTCCTGGCGCCTCCCGCCGCCAGAGGCGGCTATGTATCGAGGAATAGGCCCCTCGGTGAGGCCGAAACCAGCTACATGCAGCAAATTTCATACCCCCCCCTTTCCCAATCCCACCCTTTCGTCCGGCCCGACAAGGGCCACTGCGGCGAAGGGCCACTCTTCCCAGACCCCCAAAATCATGATTTTTTCATGGCGTCGACCCTCAGAACTCTCGACCCCTTCCCCGGCGCCGGCATTTCATCCTGAGTCGTGTTCTGATGGTCCCGAAGCCCAGTGAGGGTCCCCAGAGGCCGAACATAGCGAGAAACCCTTCGTCGTGGTCGTGTATGTTTCACGACTCGAAGGTGTCTGGGTTTTGCGTGTGGCCGCCACCTCGCAGGTGCAGTAGAGGTCCCGGCCCTCCGCGCAAGACCGGGGCACGAGGTCCTGGCGCCGGGCGGGGGCTCGAGGAGGCAGGGGGCAGAGGGAAGAGGCAGGAGGCAGGAGGAGGGAGGGAGGCATGATAATGATGATGATGATGATGATGATGATGATGATGATGATGATGATGATGATGATGATGATGATGAGGAGGAGGAGGAGGAGGAGGAGGAGGAGGACGAGGAGGAGGAGGAGGGGTATCAGCGTAAACCCGAGAAACACCAACGCTGTTGCAATACACCCTCCCTTCAAGTTCCCTCTCATAGGCCCCTGCAAAAAGTTGTTTCCATTACGGGAAATGCCTGATTGAAACTCAACAGTCTGAGAATCTTGAACCGTGCCAAACACACAATTCCTGGAATTTCAGCGTCGCGGATCAACGTGACTGTTGCGTCCTGATGTTCTTAAATCGTACCAGAAGACCATTCCTGGGATCTCAACACCGCGAATCAACGTGACTGTCGCGTTCTAGCAATCCTAAGTCTTGCTAGAACGCGACTCCTGGGACTTCGACCATGCGAGTCCTTGAAACTGTTGCAACCTTTCAAAACGCATGCGCGCGGCGCTAAAGCGAGAATCGCATCTTGAAACGAACCACACTTCACTCTTGAAAATGTTTCAAACTGTTGAAACGAATGTACGCGGTACTCAAACGATACCTCATCTTTAAAGCCATCCGACCTCCATCTGTGAAGCTCTTGTAATCTGTAAAAATGAATGTTCGGGAAGCTAAGGCGAGAACCACATTATGAAAACGGCCCGCCATCCATCCGTGAATTTGTTGTAAATCCCACCAGCCCTCTGGGCGTAGGTGGTCTAGAGCAGATCCTCTTCCACCCCTCCCTCTTCCCCCTTGGGGAGGGGTTTACCCCTCCCCCTACCCCCGCCCCTGGACCTGGACGGGGGGGGCCGCTGGTAGTTAGAGCGTCCCAGATGGCCCAAGACGGCTCCAAGAGCGCCTCAGAGAACCCAAGATGAGCTCCAAGATGGCTCAAGATAGCGCAAGATCGCTCGAGATGCTCCTAAGATGGTTCCAAGAAGCCCAAAGACGGCCCCAAGATAACTCCAAGTGGCCAAACAGCTCCCCAAGGAGGCCCCGAAGAGGCCAAAATCGTCCCAAAACCTAAGGAAAATCAATGATTTTTGCTTTCTCGCCTTTTCGCTTCCGATGGCCATCCGAGGCCTGGAGATGGATCCAAGATGGCCCAAGAGGGCCCCAAGAGAGCCCCAAAAGAGCCCCAAGACGGCCCCAAGAGCGCCCAAGAGCACTCCAAGAGCGTTCCAAGAGGGGTCCAAGAGGCGATTTTAGGGGCTTCCGAGGGGGGGCGCTAATTAACCCCCCCCTCTTGTTTGATCGATCTCCTCCAAGATGGCCCCAAGAAGCGCCCAGGAAGCCCCAAGAGGTCCCAAGATGGCCCCAAAATGGCCCCAAGAGGCCCCCAAGAGGCCCCACGGAGGCCCCCAAGAGACCCCCAAGAGGCCCCAAGAGCCCCCCCAGATGCACCCAAGATGCTCCAAGAGGCCTCGGCGAGAATGCCTAATCATTGATTATACACAGTTTTTAGCCACATGGAGGCCTCTTGGGGGGGGGCACGGATTAAGATGACTCCAAGAGCGTCTGGGAGAGCCCAAAATGACCTCCAAGATGGCTCAAGATATCCC
>CAUYUJ010015796.1:242256-244756 GCA_963575745.1 Prorocentrum cordatum | reverse complement strand
TGCTGCTGCTGCTGATGATGATGATGATAAGGATGATGGCGAGGATGATGATGATGATGATGCTGATGATGATGATAATTACCAATCGGAGGAGGATGAGCGGCCATCCCTCATGATGATTGATGGTGCTGATGGCGATGATGATGCTGACGATGACGATGATGATGATGACGATGATGATGCTGATCATGAAACTGACGAAGACGATGGCGATGCATGATGACGATAAGGAGGATGATGAGGAGGCGGAGGAAAAGAGGAGGAAAGCGACGAATAGGAGCGGCCATCCTACAGGATGGATGAATGCTGGTGGCGGCAATTGCGATTGCGATGATGAGGATGATGATGACGATGATGCTGCTGCTGCTGATAATGATAATGCTGGTGATGGTGATGATGATGATGATGATGATGATGATGATGATGATGATGGTGACGATGATGCGCATGCTGATGCTGCGGCTGATGATGGTACTGCGAATGATGATGCTGATGTCTATGTTAATGGCGAAGAAGTTATTGTTCATGACGAAGATGATGCTGCTGTTGATTCAACTGATGAGGATGGTGATGGTTGTGACGATGAAAATGATGAGGTGGATGCTGCTGGTGGACGACGTTCATGAGTATGAGTAAGGATGCCGATCATGCTGCTGTTGCTGATGATGATGCTGATGTTGCTGATGGTGATGGTGATGATGATGATGATGATGATGATGACTACAATGATGATGCCGATGATGAGGAGTATGATAACGATGCTGCTGATGATGAGGAGGATGAAGATAAGGATGAGGATGATGATGACGATGGTTCCACAGTGCTGGCGATAGCGATCGTCCGTGAAAGGGGTCGCAGCTGCGGCAGGACGGGGCGGGCGGAGAGGCGACCCAGACATCCGACGACGTGCTTCTTCCACGACGTGGGCCGAGGCCTGTACCCCCTTCGCGGGGGCGGGCCTCTCGTCGTGAGCCGTTTTCTGACGACCTGCCCCAGGGCCCCCCCCTGTGAGGGCTCTTTACAAGTCGGACGCGACAACAAAAACCTTCGTTCCTGATTTCAGTCACGATGCGAGGCTGTCATTCTTTGTTTTAAACATGAGTTCTTTTTTCTTTTACAAAAAAACAAAGAGAACACACACGAGGATGCCAGGGGATGAGGGGCAACGTTTGAGGGAGACCGGCTCAGGGGGGGGAACGTCGACCTGTCATCGGATGCAAACCTCCGACGAACCTCCCATAGCGAAGCCGACAGTTCCTGGACAAGGCGGGCTATCGAGCCCATCCATCGGTGATGGATGGGCGCTCGGGGGTCACCGAATCAGCGAACCTCCCCCTAACCCTGTCCCCCCCGTAACCGTGGCCCTGAAGGGAGAGGGGTGCCGAGGACGGGGATGGCGCCAGGTCTCGCGGCGGCGGGCCTAGGCCGAGCCTGCCGCCCGCCGTGCCGCCAGCCTCAGGCTCCCGCCCCCAGACCCTCGGCGACATGACTTTCCTGGATGCGCGTCCCTTATTGGACGTTGCCCAGTGGGGGGCGATGAATGGGGGGCGAAGAAACGTGCACTTGTCGTGCCCCATTGGGGGCCCATGGGGGACCCTTGAGGCATAAAGACGCACCCTCCTTCACCCCTCAAGTTCTCTCCCCCCGTTACGCAACGCCCGACCCTAGGAAAGCACCGACCCTCATCCCAAAGGGGATACTTTTCCGCCCCGGACCCGTCTCCGATGGCCCCCGGGGCTCGAAAGCGGCCACCACAGCCGAAACCTAGAGAAAACCAGCAGACGACGACAAACATCGTATCGTCGGAAATCGGGGTCCACAAAGGGCCCAGAGATCCGACGTATTGATTCCCCCATCCTAAATGGGGTTGTTGTTTTCGCAGCACCCCGCGCGTGGGATCTCTCTTCCCCCCTTTCCTCCTCGCCATCACCATCACCATCACGATCACCACCATCACCATCACCATCATCATTGTCATTGTCAGTAAACAGTCGCATCATCATATCCATCATCATCATCAAAACATCACCAGCATCACTCTCTCCTTCGCTCATCCCTTCACTCGCCGCACCTCGCACCCTCATTCACTCACTCACTTACTCACACACTCGCCACCACACCGTGATCATCATCATCATCACCACCATCATCTCGCACGCGTCGCATCTAAGCACCCCCAGGAGTTGAATCGTGAGGATCATGTTCGAATCCAAAGCGGTCATCGGTATCATAGCAGGCATAGCACTTGAGCGCCCCTGGGAGGCGAATCGAAGGAATGTCTCGAGCAGGGGCCTCGTCTGTAAATGGATGGCGAGAAATCTCCAGCGGGAGAAGAAGCAGTAGTAGTAGTAGTAGTAGTAGTAGTAGTAGTAGTAGTAGTAGTAGTAGTAGTAGTAGTAGTAGTAGTAGTAGTAGTCGTAGTAGTAACAGTAGTAGTAGCAGTAGCAGTAGCAGTAGCAGTAGCAGTAGTAGTAGTAGTAGTAGTAGTAGTAGTAGTAGT
>CAUYUJ010015796.1:222256-229756 GCA_963575745.1 Prorocentrum cordatum | reverse complement strand
AACAGCGCCGAGGGTGGGGACTGCAAGCTGCTGGGGCTGCCAGGAAGCTGCAAACGTGCGGGTACCAAGGGAGCTGAATCACCAGGTACGTGAAGTGGACCTTGTCGCCACAGGGCGCCAGAGGTCTGGGCAGCGGACCGGCAGGTGACACGCCTGGTCGTTCAAGAAAGTTGAACCAGTCCTGAATGAACCGGCGGACCAGAATCCCCAAGGGCCAGCCGACAGGGAACCAAAAGCCAGGGAAATGCAAGCACCCGTGCCAGAACTGGTCAGAACGCACGTCACCTGCGCCAGGTTGCCTCGCCCGGCTCCACGGAACCAGGATGAGTGACAAAGGCGCGAGGGACGGAGCGGGGTCGCTGGTGGGAACACTTTTTCCGCCGCGGCCACAGGCGAAGGCGCCCGCAGCAGGTAGAGTCGGCTCGGGCTACGAGGGAACCTAATTGCCGGCGCGCGTGCGGAGCTAAGCAGCACCTACCGCCAGGGGGAGCGCTGGTGGGGATACTTTTTCGGTCGCGTCCACCAGCGAAGGCGCTCGCGGAGTCAGAAGGGCTCCGGGACACGGTAGCGGCCTAATCAGCTGCTAAACGCGCCGCAGGCCGGCCGGCCCACTCACCAAGCAGCGGCAGGCTGCGCGGGAGAGCTGGCAAGCTGAGGGCGTCCAGGGAAGCTCACCTGGTGGGGATACGCGAAGCGTCAAGAATTGCGTGCCAGCGCCGAGGCAAAGGCGGCACTTCGTCCTTTCGCGCGTGATTTGCGCTCGTCTCATCCTTGCCGCGCATGTTTGCAGCGTCGCTCACAAGACCAGCAACGTTGGCAGGAAGCACAGGAACGACGTATGGCTTTGTCTTGTTTTTGATGGGAAGCATGGGAGGGCCAGGATTGAGCGGCATCGGCCAGCTAAGTGGCAGAGGGGGAGTAGGAGGAAATCCATACAAATAAGGAGTACGACATACAATGGGAGGAGAAGTGGGAGGAGGAGTAGGAGGAGTAGGAGGAGGCGGAGAAGGAGCAGGAGGAGGAGGAGGAGGAGGAGGGGGAGGAGCCGGAGCAGGAGGAGGAGGAGAACAAGGAGGAGGGGGAGGAGGCGGAGGAAGACGAGGAGCGGGGAAGGAAGACGCTCCCAAGCGGCCTCCAGATGACCCCGACAGCCCTTCGAAGCGATCCCAAAAAGAATCCATGAGGATTCAGACCCACTAAACTCGATCCGCCGCCCCCTGTTGGCTTGCCGCAGTGGTGCCCGGCGTGCTGAACCCTTTCGCTTTTGGTTTTGGCTCTTTTTCCAAAAGGCTTCCCCCTGGGGCTTCGGCCCGTCCCGCCGGCCACCCGAAAGGCTTCGAAAATCCGGTTGCAAAGGTTGTTCCTGCTCCAGACGGCTCCAAGATGGCCTCCAAGTTCGCCCAAGATGGTCCAAGATAGCTTCCAAGACGATCCAAGAGAGTCCAAGATGCCTTCAAGTTCTCACAAGAAACCTCTAAGACGGCCCAAGATGGCCCCAAAGGCCTCCAAGCGGCCTCCAAGATGGCCCAAGAGGCCTCGAAGAGGTCCTCCAGGGTCCTCAAGGACGGCCCGAAGAGGTCAAAATCATTGATTTCCCGTAGGTTTTTGAAGGGTATCAGCTTTTGCTCCTTTTCGGATTCCGACGGCCCAAGACTGCCACGAGGACATCGAGATCGCCCCAAGAGTGCCCAAGAAGCCTCCAAGACGGCCCCAGGACGGCCCAATGGGGCCCCCAAGACGGCCCCAGAGAAGGTCCCAAGACGGCCCAAGATGCCCTCCAGAAGCCCCAGATGGCCTCCAAGACTGCCAAGATGGCCTCCAAGATGCCTCCAAGACGGCCAAGATGGCCTCCAAGACTGCCAAGATGGCTCCAAGATGCACCCAAGACGGCCCAAGATTGCCTAAGACTGCCCAAAAGGCCTGCTAGAGGCCTCCAAGACGGCCCAAGAGCCCTCCAAGACGTCCTCCAAGAAGGCCCGAAAGGGCCAAAATCATTGACTTTCCTATGGTGTTTGAAATATTTTCGCATTTTCTTCTTATCAGCTCTCCGACGGCCCCAGACGGCCCAAGAGGCCCCCAACATCGCCCCACGATCGCCCAAGATGCCTCCAAGATGGCCCCCTGACAGCCCAAGGTGCCCCCAAGAGGGCCCCAAGACGGCCCCCAAGAAATCGAAGATGGCCTCCAAGACGGCCAAGATGGACTCCAAGATGCCTCCAAGACGGCCTCCTAGACAGCGAAGATGGCCCCAAGATGCATCCAAGACGGCACAATGGCCTTAGACTGCGCAATAGGCTCGCAAGAGCCCTCCAAGACGGCCCAAGAACCCTCCAAGACGTCCTCCAAGAAGGCCCGAAAGGGTCAAAATGGCCTCCAGACGGCCAAGATGACCTTCAAGATGCCCACGTGTTCCCCGAAGGCTTTCCAAACCGACTTGGGGAACACATGGTCCGATAGCTTGGCAGGGATCTGGCCTCAATGTTCGGCCACATAGGCGCTTCCGAAAGGGCAGGGGCGTCTTCGATAATCCAACAAGGGCCTGAAGTCGCCCGAGCGCCCTCAGAGAGCCCCCATAGGGCACCCGCAGAATTCCAAGCAAGCCCTAATGCCAGGAACCTTTGGTACGTATCACCGTTGCGGTTTTTTTCGGGAGCACTCGCCGGGTTAGGTCGGGCATGTCCTCCTATAGGCGGATTTTGGGGAAATTTACAAATAGTCGTAACATGCTCAAGCGTACATCCACATGGTAAAAAAAACGTCCGCCAGATTATCTGTTCTACTATTTTTGGATTTTCCTCCTGTAAAGGGACAGGCCCGACTGAACCGTAGGGTCCTATTGAGCCTTTTACAGCCTCTTCGTGCCCTTTGGGGCCCCTCCCCAAGCCTCCTGGGACTATCAGAGAGCTGGGTGAGAGCTCCAAGCGGCCTCCAAGAGAGCCCGCAGAGAGCTCCAAGAGGGTTCCCAGGAGGTCCCCACTAGTGTCATACCAAGGCACGGTGGCGGGATGGGCCGTGGGCCACCAGATCCGTCGCCCCTCTTGATTTATCAAAGGGGTGCCTGGCGTGCCGAATTATATGGCTTTTGGTTTTGCTTCTTTTTCCAAACGGCCAAGATGACCTTCAAGATGCCCACGTGTTCCCCGAAGGCTTTCCACACCGATTCGGGGAACACATGGTCCGATGGCTTGGCAGGGCTGGCCTCAACGTTCGGCCACATAGGCGCTTCCAAAAAGGCAGGGGGCGGCGGTGATTCGCCGTGGGCGTCTTCGATCCGTCGCCTCCGGTTGATTCATCACAGGGGTGCCTGGCGTGCTGGCCCTTACCGCTTTCGGCTTCGGTTCTTTTCGAGAAGAGCTCCCCCCGGGGCACTCGGCCCAGCGCGCCGGCCGCCCGGAAAGCGCCGAGTTCTCGCAAACAGTCTCCCAAGACGGCCCAAGATGGGCTTCAAGACCGCAAAGATGGCCCAGGATGGCCTCCAAGATGCCTCCAAGATGGCCACGACGGCCTCCGAGACAGGTAAGATGGCCTCAGTATTCTTCCAAGACGGCCTAAGATGCACCCAAGACTGCCTCAGGCAGCCTCAAGATGACCCAAGACGGCCCAAGAGGCTCCCAAGAGGCCTCCAAGACGGCCCAAGAGGCGTCCCCGAGGTCCTCCAGGAAGGCCCGAACATGCTACAAATCAATGATGTTCCTTATGTTTTTGAAGGATTTTGACGTTTGCTTTTTTCGGCCTTCCGACGGCCCAAGACGGCCCAAGAGGCCTCCAAGATCGCTCAAGAGGCTTCCAAGATGGTTCCATGACGGCCGAAGAGGCCCCCGAGACGGCCCTAAGAGGGCCCCAAGACGCCCAAGATGGCCTCCAGGACGCCCAACATGGTCTCCAGGACGGCCACGATGGCCCCCAGAGACTCCAAGATGGCCCCAAGGTCTCCCAAACAGCCCAAGATGCACCCAAAACGGCCCAAGGTGGTCTCAAGATGGCCCCAGACGCCCCATGAAGCCCCATGACCGCCCAAGAGGCCCCCGAGACGGCCCCAAGAGGGCCCCAAGACGACCCAAGAGGCCTCCAAGATGCCCAAGATGGCCTCCAAGACAGCCCTGAAACGCCCCAAGAGGGCCCCAAGCCGGTTCAGAGAGACTCCCAAAGACGGCTTCCGACGGCATCACGGCCAGGAGCGTCCGAAGACGGCGAAAGAGGCCACCAAGAGACCTCCCAAAAGCCTCCAAGAGGCCTAAATAATCTCCCAAGAGGCCTCCAAGAGTCCCCCAGGAAGCTCCCAGGGGGTCCCAAGAGGCCACAAGAACGCCCCAAGACGCTCCCAAGAGGGCTTCGCCTCCTTCCTTCTTTTTCCTCCCTCTTCTGCTCTTCCTCTTCCTCCCCCAAGCGTTCCCCGAAGGGTTTTCAAATCGACTCGGGGAACACACGGTCCGATAGCTTGGCCAAGCTCTAGCCCAACATTCGGCCACATAGGCGAGTCCAGAAAGGCAGGGGGCGGCGGTGATTCGCCGTTGGCGTCTTCGATAATCCAAGAGGGGCCTGAAATCGCCCGAACGCCCCAAGAGAGCCCCCAGAGGGCCCCCACAGAATTCTCCAAGAGACGACCAAGCTCGCCTCCCAGATGGTCAGAATGGCGCTGCATTGTCGTCAACACGATGCAAGATGCCGCCGCAAAAGGCGAAGATGACCCCGTCTGACCTAGTATGGCCCCAAGGTGCCTCCAAGACGGTCCAGGACGGCGGCAAGAGGCCGTCATGAAACCTGAGGCTCCCAGAGCTCCGAAAAGGCTCCTAAAAGTTCTCCCGCTCCTCCATGTTCTCCTCCTCCTCCTCCTCCTCCTGCTCCTGCTCCTCCTCCTCCTCCTTCTCATCCTCCCCCTGCTCCTGCTCCTACTCCTCCCCCTCCTCCTACTCCTCCTGCTCCTCCTCCTCCGCCTCCTCCTTCTGACTCTCCTGATTGCCCCCCCCCCCTTGCTCCCCCATCGGCTGCGAGAGCACATCGGCAAATAGCTTTGCCAACCTGTGTTCCTTGCCATGCGCTTCTTGGGAACCTCACGGAGCTTCCAGGGGAACTCTTCGGGGCGTCTGGCTCGAGCCTTCCCGAACAACCTCTGGCTGGCATCTTCATCCTGGGGGTCTTCTTCCGTGGCCGGCGGCACCGGCCGACAGGCCTTCGCAACAAGGAGTACGACGTGAGGAGGGAGGAGGGGAAGTGGGGTGATGAGGAAGATGAGTATGATAAGGTAGGAGGAGTGGGAGGAGAACGAGGAGGAAATGAGGAAGAGGAGGGAGAAGAGTAGGAGGAAGAAGACGAGGAGCGGGAACGGAAGATGAGCATGGAGTGGGGATGAGCAGGAAATAGAAGGATGGGGGGAGGGAGCAGGAGGACGAGGAGGATGAGGAATATAAGGTCAGCGAGGACGACGACGACGATGATAAGCGGTACGAAGAGGTGGCGGGGGAAGGAGAATAAAGAAGAAGAGGATAACGAGAATGATGAAACGGTTGAGCTTCGAGTGACGTCGAGAAAACAACTTACACGAACAGGAATGGGCATACGGATGTACAAGCCGACTGGAAGCACGCGTGCGTGCACAATAATATATACTACACCTGATCAAAGCGCTCGTGCATGCTGTCATATGAAAACGAAGGAGGAAACTGAGGAACAGGAGGAGGAAGAGGAGGAGGAGGAGGAAGAGGATGAGGATGATCATGATGATGCTGAGGAGGAGGAGGAGGAGGAGGAGGAGGAGGAGGAGCAGGAGCAGGAGCAGGAGCAGCAGAGGATTCCTAGATCTCTGGATTCCTTAGGCCCATTGTATTGCGAAGGAACAAGGATTATCGGACTGTCTTAGGACTCCTTCGTATTCCGAATGATTCCCCAGGGGCGGGGAAAGTGGGCGAACGGGCTCGGCGTACGGATTCGCGTGAACTTCTGGGCACTCCGAGGACTTCACAAACCAATTGCCCGAGAATCTCTAGGATTCTGTGGGCCTCCTGAGAAACTCTGAGGATCCGTGGGACCCCTGAGAACTTCTGAGGGTCCCTGAGGTTTCCTTCGGCTCATTGGATTACTACGTAAGTCCCAAGGATCGCTTCAACGTCCTGCAAGAGTTCTGAGGATTCCGACGGATTCCTACGGGTGGGTCGAACGAGCTTGGCGTACGGATTCACACGAGTCCCTGAGCAATCCAATGTGGGCGTTGCCTCTCACGTCTTTGGGGAGAGCTTCTACCAGAGCTGTCGGCGCAACCTCTTGCCTTTCGGAAAGAAGGCATCAACAACGCCAAGGCCTGCATCGTCGCCGCGCTGGGGGGAGGCGTATGACCATGAGTCTGACCATGTGACGAGACCAAGGAGTGCAACCCAGCCGTGAGCAATCTACGCATGGCGGCCACGAGCAATCTTCTCGGCCTTGCTCAGAACCTGAGGCCACTACCCCCTGGATGTTCGAGCCAAATGTTCCCCCCCCGCTTCGAGCAATGACCCGAGTGCCCATGTGGCTGCTGCGGGAGGAGAAGGAGGTGGAGGAGGAAGAGCAGGGAGAAGGAAGGATGGGCAGTGAAGGGGGAGCGCGTGAGGAAGGAGGGGGGCGGACGAGGAGGGGGGGACGAGGGCAAGAACGAGGCGGGGCAGGACGTCGAGAGGGCGAGGCGGAGGAGAACGCGGGAGGAAGAGAGGGAGAATCGAGGACGAAGCGTCGGAGCGACTTTAAGGTCGGGTGTCCGCGGTAAAACGCCCAGCAGGATGCCACTGCCGGGGGAACGCGGGGCCCAAGTGTGGCCAGCAGCCCACAGGATGAGGACGATAGTGAAGAGGACGAAAAGGAGGAGGATAGACCCCACTGCCAAAGGAATAAGCCCGACGCCGGAAACCGCATTGTATTGCCTCCAAAACGGCAGGCCAACCTGGTCTCCGGTTCCTCATGTGGTACTGACGCTCCTCCCCGTCCTTCTCTCGAGGGTTGCCAGACCCCCTTTTAGCAAATCCCACTTCAGTGAAAACTGCTGGGGCACTGCGAGGGTGCGCGCAGTATCGCATTCCGAATGCACCTGGGCGGAATCACGAATCGACGGCCAAAACCAACTAAGTGAATCCGGCGAGGCGCACGCCGATTAGAACTGACCTGAGACTGCAGTGGTCCACTGGTATGCCAATGTCGAGTCAACCCGTGCAGATTTCATATGTCGACTTGTCTGGGTGGGCGTTGTTTGAATGACCGATTCTGCCTCCTGCTGTCTTGTTCCCCTCACGTGGACTGCTAGCCCAATAGAGGAAGGATGCGTAAGACGATGCCGAGGATGAGCCGAAGGAGGAGGACGACGAGGAGGACGACGAGCCAGAGGAGGAGGAGGAGGAGGAGGAGGAGGAGGAGGACGAGGAGGAGGAAGAACGCCACACCCGTAAGCGTAAGGTCTGACCAACGCAAACGGAGGAGGAAGAGGAGGAGGAGGAGGAGGAGGAGGAGGAGGAGGAGGAGGAGCAGGAGGAGCAGGAG
>CAUYUJ010015796.1:204756-217256 GCA_963575745.1 Prorocentrum cordatum | reverse complement strand
GACGCCCCCAAAACCGCTCCACAACGGCCCAAGGGGCTCCCAGAGCGTCCTGAAAAGCCACAAGACAGTCCAAGACGCGCCCCGAGACGGTCCAAGACGGCCCACGAACGCTCCGAGACGGCCCAAAGAAGGGCCCCAGGGAGGACCAGATAACTGAAACTACGAGCCTCCCGCCCCGAGAAGGCCCAAGGAGGCCCCAAGAGAGCTCCACAGGGCCTCGGGAAGCCCCCTAAGTGACCCGGCGAGGCTCCAAAAACAGTCCAAATTGTTGCTCTCCATTGGTTTTTCAATGTTTTCAGCGTCCTCGCTTTTTCGGGTGTCCGACGCTCCAAGACCGCCCAAGAAGCTCCCAAAACCGCTCCACAACGGCCCAAGAGGCTCCCAGAGCGCTCTGAGAAAGCCCCAAGACGGCCCAAGACGCGTCCGAGATGGCCCACGAACGTTCCAAGACGGCCCAAAGAGGAGCCCTAGGGGGGACCACGATCTGAAAATACGAGCCTCCCGCCCCGAAAGAGCCCAAGGAAGCCCCAAGAGAGCTCCAAAGGGCCTCGGGAGGCCCCCTAAGACGTTTCGGTGAGGCTCCACAAACATTCAAAATGTTACTTTCTCATTAGTTGTTCAATGTTTTCAGCGTCCTCGCTTTTTCGGGTTTCCCACGTTCCACGACCGCCCAAGACGCCCCCAAAACCGCTCCACAACGGCCCAAGGGGCTCCCAGAGCGTCCTGAAAAGCCCCAAGACAGTCCAAGACGCGCCCCGAGACGGTCCAAGACGGCCCACGAACGCTCCGAGACGGCCCAAAGAAGGGCCCCAGGGAGGACCAGATAACTGAAAATACGAGCCTCCCGCCCCGAAAGGGCCCAAGGAGGCCCCAAGAGAGCTCCAAAGAGCTTCGGGAGGCTCCCTGGGAAGCTCCGGCGAAGCTCCAAAAAGCTTCCAAATCGTTAGTTTTCCATTGGCTTAAGCGGAGGAGGAGAAGGAGGAGGAGGAGGAGGAGGAGGAGGAAGAGAAAGAAGGAGAACGAGGAGGAAGAGGATGAGGAGGAGGAGGAGGAGGCGGAGGAGGAGGAGGCGGAGGAGGAGGCGGAGGAGGGGAAGGAAGAGGAGGAGGAGGAGGAGGAGGAGGAGGAGGAGGAGGAGGAGGAGGAGGAAGAGGCCACAATCCCGGGTTCGCAACCATTTTTCTGGAAATTCCGTTGTCAACCCAGGATTCCAGCAGGAATGGAAAAAGGATGGCAAACATGGAAAACATGGCGCCGGCTAAAGGTTGGGACCGCGGCTAAAATGGAAAAAAGGATGGCACCACGAGCCAACCATTCCAAAGCTTCAAGGAACAAGGTGCATGGCGCGAAGCGCCAATGCAGCCTGGTATATATATATATATATAATATGTCTGTCTGTCTGTCTGTCTGTCTGTCTGTCTGTCTGTCTGTCTGTCTGTCTGTCTGTCTGTCTGTCTGTCTGTCTGTCTGTCTGTCTGTCGGTGAATACACAAGATTATGCCGGCTCGCTTCGCTTCGCCTTTGAAATCTTGGGCGCATGGTGCCAGCGAGGCGCGCCGCGACTGGTAGTCGCCAGCACCGAGGTGCGTTTCGGTAATGTGGCCCATAGAGCACACATGGCTGATAGAACCCATGGGCTTCTCTGGGTCAAAGGTCTGAAGGGCTTTTTCCGCCGCCACTGGAGCCCAACAATTCGGAGCGCGAATG
The DNA here is from genome assembly GCA_963575745.1 of Prorocentrum cordatum. Taxonomy (NCBI): domain Eukaryota; class Dinophyceae; order Prorocentrales; family Prorocentraceae; genus Prorocentrum; species Prorocentrum cordatum. The sequence goes on along the minus strand of CAUYUJ010015796.1, from coordinate 215,549 downwards.
CGCGGTTCTGGGGATCATTAGGTTCCGAAATTTCGCAGCCGTACTTGAGTTCAGAGGGTTCTTCGGGCTGATGCGCTCAGCGGGCGTGGAGGCTCGTAGGGTCTTCGGCCTCGCAGAAGCCACTGGCTCTTGGGCCCCCAGAGAGCGGGTCGGCTCATAGGGTTTGTGAGGTTCGTGGGACTCTCAGGGGTCACTGTGCTAATTGGGCCCAGGAGGCTCATGAGGTTCAGAGCGGGCCGTCGGGGTCAGGAGGCTCATGTGGCCGACGGGGCTCCAGGGCTCATAAGGCTCTTGAGGCTCTCAGGAGTCGCGGGGGGCGTGGGGCCCATGAGGCTGATGGGGGTCATAGGGCTCGTAGGCCTTATGAGGCCCATAAGCGACAAAGGGCCCGTAGGGCTCATAGGGCTCGTCGGGCTCATAGGGCTCGTCGGGCTCATAGGTCTCATAGAGCTCATAGGGCACGTAGGGATTATAAGGCTCAGAGGGCTCATAGGGCTGGGAATCTACGGTTGGCGGGGAAGGAGGAGGAGGAGGAGGAGGATGAGGAGGAGGAGGGAGAAGACAGGAGAGCGTGGGGGGGCTTTCGTGGGGCTCATCGGGCTCGTAAGGCGAATAGGGCTCATGGGGCTCATATGGCCCATAGGACAAATGAGGCTCGTGGGGAGTTTTGGGCTCGTAGTGCCGGTAGGGCTCGTAGGGGTTCGTGGAGCTCATAGGGCGTAGGGCGCCTCATAGGGCTCGTAGGCCTCATAGGGCTCATGTGGCTCGTCTGAGGGTCGTTTTTGGTTTTGCGTTCGGCTGGCGAGTTTGCTACCACGTGGAGCGGCATGGAAGCACAGCAGGCGGAGAGGATACATGTATAGTTAGATTATTACAGAAAGCGAGAGATAGAGAGAGCTAGAGAGAGAGAGAGAGAGATGAGAGAACAACAGAGAGATAACGAGAGAGAGACATGGGGGAGAGAGATGGGAGAGGGGGGAGAGGAAGAGGTGGTCATAGGGTTTGTAGGTTTCGTATGGCTGAGGAACTCACGTGGCTCATGGCCTCGTAGAGATCGAACGGCTCGTAGAGTTCATGGCAGAGGTGTCTCGGGGGTTTCTCAGAGGCCGCATGGGGCTCACAAGGCTCATATGGGTGGTAGCGGTGACAGGGTTGGGAAGGGTCGTAGGGCTCATGAGCTGATAAGGATGATGGGGCTCGAAGGTGTTACAAGGCGTATGAGGTGGTGAGAAGCATAAGGGTGCACGGCGCATTGGACTCGTGAGAGTACTTGCTGCAGAGGGCTCGTTGGGGTCATATGGCAAAGGAGGCTGATGGGGCTATGAGGGCTCGTAACGCTGACAAGGGTCGTAGGGTTTGCAGAGTTCGAAGGGCTCGTACGGTCGTCGGGGTGATAGGTGTCGTAGGGCTCAGGAGCTCCTTGGGCTCATGGGCCCTTACAGCTCATGGGCCTCAGAAGGCTTTGGGGAGAGGCGTTTCGGGCCAAATAATGCTTATAAGGCTCGAACGGCTCATAGCGCCATCTGAACCCGTCTTGCGGGGCCTTGCGGCAATTTCGCAGCCTTCTTGGGCTGTGTCCGGGCCTCCTTGAAAGCCATTTGCGCCGCTCGTGCTGTGTGATGGCGCGAGATCGCGCGCTCAGGGTTTGGGAGCGTCTTGGTGTTTAGACTGTAGCACGTTACTGAACACATCTACCACGCAACGTCACGAACATTTAGGAATGCGGCCTCTCAGGCCCTTTGTGGGGATCCTTTTTAGGCTCTTCAGATCCGCCTGGCAACCTGAGCCGTCTGGGGACGCTCTTGAAACGTCTATATAGACACATGTCTAATGTATATTTTATATGCACATATCCATACGTATGTGTATACACGTGTATGCATGTATGTATATCTGCATGTATGCATGTATGCATGCATGCATGCCTGCATGCATGCATGTATATATTTATACGTATGTGTATATATATATATGCATGTATGTATGTATGTATGCATGTATGCATGCATGCATACATGTATGCATGTGTGTATGTATGTATGTATGTATGTCTGTATGCATGTATGTATGTAGGTAGGTATGTATCCCGCCAGGGCTAATGTACATCGTTTCTGGATGCTTCTGGCCGGAATACGAAAGGAGTTTCTGTAGTTAGAGTCTCTGGGGGAAGTCGCGGGGAAGCTTTTGTTGTCTTTGGTGTTGCGTCGCCAGGAGGTCTGGGCTCCCTCCTCCTCCTCGTGTTCCTACCTCCTCTCTGGACGTCCGATGTCGTGATGCTTTCTGTGCGCGGCCCCTGGACCTCTCGACGACTTCCTGGGGATGTTCTTTTTCATCCTGAATCGTTTTCTGACGGTCCCGGGACCCTGCGAGGGGCCCCGGAGGCCGAAAATTGACCGAAACCGCCGTCGTGATTTTTCCAAGACGTCGGAGGTCCAGGTCGTGCTTCCCGCCTCCCCAGACCTCCGACGTCGTAATTTTTGCGACCTCGGGCCCAGGAATCGATTGGGAAAACGCACATGGGAAGGCAAGAAATGATGGACCCATCATTTCGTACCTGTGCCTTGATCAGTGGGACGGGCTTCGCACCGCCGCACATCACAAGACACGCTCGAGCGGATCCAGCCGTGGCGACGTCGGGGACTGCAGAAGGTCGCAAGGACACGGAATCTGAAAGGAAGAAAGAGAAAGAGAGAGAAAGAGAGGAGAGAGAGAGAGACAGACAGACAGAGAGCGAAGGAGAGAGAGAGAGAGAGAGAGAGATGGAGAGAGAGAGAGAGAGAAGAAGACACAGAGAGAGAGAGAGGCAGAGAGAGGAAATGGAGAGGAGGCGAGCTTGAGTCAACGAAAGTCGCAGGGAAGGGGGCAGGGGGAAGAAGGCCAGAGAGCGCTGAAGGATACAAATACTGGAACCCTCTTGGGATTTTTTGGGGGGCCTCGTCCGGCCGCTCGCTGGGAGTTTGACGTAGCTTCTTGGGAGCCTCTGAACCTGTCGGGGGCCTCCTGGAAGCAGGTTCGAAGCATTGTGGGGGCCGATTTGGGGCTTCTCGGGGCCTCCTTTGGGCCTCTTGGGGGTCTCCTGGGGCCTCTTGAGGGGCCTCCTGGGGGCCTCCTGGCGGCCTCTTGGGGCGGAAGGCTCGAGCTTGCGGTTCGTGGTCCCCCTCTGGGCCCCCTCTTGGGCCCGTCTTGGGGCCCTCTTGGGCCATCTTGGGCGCCTCTTGGGCCGTCTTGGGGCCCTCTTGGGCTGTCCTGGGGCCCTCTTGGAAGCTTCTTGGGCCGTCTTGGGGCGGTCTTGGGCGCCTCTTGGGCCGTCCTGTAACGTCGGAAAGCCCAAAAGACAACTTTGTTGAAAATGTACGTTTTACGAAGGGAATGGGCCAATTTTTGCGTCTAGGGGCCCTCTTGGGACGCATGTTGGAGGCTTCTTGGGGCCTCTTGGGGGCGTCCTTGGACGTCTGGAGGCCATCTTCAGCATCTCGGAGCCCTCTTGGAGGCCTCTTGGAAGTTTCTTGGGCCGTCTTGGGCGCTTCTGGGGCCGTCTTGTCTGACCGGGGAGGCCTCCGGCAAGCCCCGACGAGCCTCCGGGCCCCCCGGGGCCCACATTTGTGGTCGAGGTCCCGGCCCCGGGCCCCCGGACCCGGTGCGCCGTTATATGTATAACCCTTTCTCTTACCTTCCCACGCCAAGGGGTCTGTGGCTAGCGTCGCTAGCAACCACCAGCTGGAGAGGCATGCGCCAGGCCCCTCACCGCTCGAGACCTACCCCCAAGACCTCAGGAGACCTCCAGGCAGCCCCGAGGACACCCAAGGAATCTCATTACAGGATACCCCAAGGTCGAGGCCCGAGGAGAATCGGACAGATTCCAGTCCAGGAAGCACGACCCAGGGAATCCCGAGGGAACGCCGAGGCCTGAGGAGGGCTAGATCGGAGCGGACAGGCGGCTAGCCTCTATACAGCGTGGGGGTAAATCGCCTCGCATCCACGAAGTAGGCCTTGCACTACTATAGGGTGGCGCGGGCGGGAACCACAAAGAGATCTACGTAGGGATGCGGCGTTCCTCGGCTTCCGAGCGTTATGTTACAATCGTCCCGATAACTGCTCATAACCCTTTCTCTTACCTTCCCACGCCAAGGGGTCTGTGGCTAGCGTCGCTAGCAACCACCAGCTGGAGAGGCATGCGCCAGGCCCCATCACCGCTTGAGACCTACCCCCAAGACCTCAGGAGACCTCCAGGCAGCCCCGAGGACACCCAAGGAATCCCATTACAGGATACCCCAAGGTCGAGGCCCGAGGAGAGAATCGGACAGACTCCAGTCCAGGAAGCACGACCCAGGGAACCCCGAGGGAACGCCGAGGCCTGAGGAGGGCTAGATCGGAGCGGACAGGCGGCTAGCCTCTACACAGCGTGGGGGTATTCCACGGACTCACAAAATTGGCACGGGAGGACTCACGTGTCGTGTCTCAAGATCTCTTGCATAGCGTATCACATCTGTTCTGACTTTTTCCTGCAACTTTCAACTGATAAGACCACACGCAAAGTGCTGGATCAACCTGTGGTCATTGGGAGCAGGAGTGACTTGGACTATGCCTGCAACTGCTTGCACAATGTAAATATTTGCGGTCATTGTGAACTTCATCCGCCTTTCATGATCGTTGTCTCCATAGTCCGATGCGGCATGAAGTCGTACGCGGCACCACCACGACGGCATAGATACTAGAGAAGCGGAAATTCTCGAGGTGAAAGAAAGTCGGCAGCATTTTCCCCCGCAACTGCGAAGCTGTGCTGGCGATCGTCCGCTGATCGTGTCAGAAGGCGCTGCGTGCACTACCAGCGCTTGACCAGATCCATTGCGATGGGGCAGCCGACAACGACCATCTCAATGGTGGCCTTGCGGTGTTCTGTCTTGGTCTCAGGCAAGCGGACCCTGACTCCGTCATTGATGATTGTAGCCTGCTGCTTGGACAATGTGAACACCTCTGTTGTGGGGGAAAAGACCTGCGAAACCTAATGCGAGAAGGGTGCTGATGTCCACAGCGTCGCACTCGATGGCGAGGGCGGCTATTCCCAGGATGAGCTCTGGCGTGAGTGGCAGAGCGAGAACAGGCGGTTCACGTGGCTCCAAGCCTTGAGCAGACTCCATGACAACCCCTGGCCAGCTCTGTTTGATTGAGGGGAAAGAAGAGGACCACCGCAGCGACAGCAGAGCTGGCAATGCTAACGGGCTCGCCTTCGCCCCAGAGCATCTCTGTGTACGCGGCGATGCCCCCGTCGGTGTCCAGCGGTCCTGATGTACTCGACGATGGGGTAGAGGCCTCCCGCCGCACAGGGGGCGGCCCACTGGCGCAGGAGCCATTGCAGCCTGGTGCTGGCCGACCGCTCCTTCGTAGTGATCGCTGCCAGCCTGCGAGTCAAGCAGGTGGACAACCCTGGCGCTGAGGTGCTCTGTGGAGCGAGTCCTCCAAAGCAGGGCTGCTACTCCCGCCTGCAGCTCGCGGGCGTGAATGTGGAGGTCAATGCTACCTTGCCACCTCCGTGAGACCACGATTCTCGCCCGCGGCCCCGCCTTGGGTCGGTAGAGCAGGCCCGCGGCTAGACGAATGTCGCTCCCACTGCGACCACTTAGTGCAAGGAACTCGCCTGCGAATTCTGAGGTCAGCTTCTTGTCGTACTCAGCTGTGCCCTTCGGGTAGGTGCCGATCTCACCCCAGACCTGCGGGCACGACCCCTCCGCGAACAGAGCCTCAGCAGGTAGCCCCCGAGCAAGGAGTCCTCGAACCAGGAACAGCTGCTGGAGGAGCCAGAAGACCGAATACGCTGAGTAAGAGTGGCCCAAGAGAAAGCTTTTCGTGTCGGCAACTCTTTGGGCCTCAGGGTCTTGTGGGCGACCTTTGTGTAATGCCTGTCGAATCCCAGCAATGCTTGAGGCTGGCCGCGGGCACACAGCATCGGCATTGGAGCAGCGCCGCCTCCCCCGGTCCAGCCAGCGGCGACCCGCGGGAGAGGGGCGACGGGATTGCAGACCCGGCCCACGATTGAGTGTGACCCTCTGGGCTGGCGCCGCTCCTCGACTGCAGATTCCCCGCGAGTCTGTACAGGCCAACTGCACCAGTAGTAAAGGCGGTCGACGGGCAGGACAAATATAGCTGAGCATAGCTCGCCTGGCGGTGCTCCAAGCTCCTTCGTGGTAGCATCTCTCACTTGCAGACTCCTAGAGGCAACGTTCCCCAGCAAAGGTGGCTAGCTTCTCCTCGTAGTGCTTGCGAAGATGACCGTGGACCCGTAGGATCTCATAGAGGAGCCTCGAGCTGGGCCCCCCCCAGGCCTGCCCGCGGCAAACTGACTGTGCTGAGGTCCTGCCCAGGGCTGCCTGCTCCACGGACGCAGACGTCGCACAGGCTGTTGTAGGTGTCAGCCAGCTTAACGACGTCCGCCTCGGAGACGATCGGATATCACCCCAATCTGCGGTTCCAGGCCATCTGAGTCGCAACTCGTCTAGCAGGCTCGTCAACCTCCTGCGCCCGATGCCGATGATGTCGACTGGCAGCCTGGACATTGCCACACTCAGCGCGGCGAGGCCGTTGAGGAGGCACACGATGAGCACCCTGGGCCGCGGCCGCCCACCTGGTAGCAACGGGGAGCTGCGTGCGGGCTGCAGGTCGCCGCGGCCTGGCCCCAGCGCGGCCTAGCTCCCTGGCGGGCGGCCCTGGGCTGCTGCACTGCCACGGGCGTGAGGCCAGCGGAGCCGCACACTCCACCTCCAGCCCCCGAGGCATCCGAGGCGGTGGCGACTGGCGACGGCGCGGCCCTGAGGTCGGTGCCCGCAAAGGACAGGTACCCCCTGCACACGAGCAGCTCCTGGCTTATGCCCATGTTGATGCGCTTACCTCTCGTCCTGACGGAGAACTCCCAGACCAAGTTGAGGCAGCTCAAGGGCGGCCGCTTGAACTCCAGGGCCTGAGCGGCACGGCCCAACAGCGTGGGTATGAGCGGCCATGGGCAGTAATCGCGGCCCAGGGCATACACGATGTAGCGGAGCAGCTCAGTCACCTTATTAGCAGGGGCCCTGATCGCACCCACGCAGCCGTCGATGGACACCCCCATTCTCTCGAGCTGAAGCTGCCGCGCATGGCTTCACCCCTCCGCGTAGGCGACCTCTGCCTGGGCGCAGGCGCGCCGCATGGCGAGCCTCATCTCGCCTGGGGTGCCCACGGCCCGCGCGCCTCTGCCGCCGCAAGGACCTCGGGCGCACCAAGATCATCGATGTAGACCTGCCCAGCGCATGAGGATGCTGCCTCGCTAGCGGCCAGGGCTGAATGCGCGTCCACTCTGCCTCTGCAGGCAAGCCAGCCCCTAGACGCGGTGCTCGCAGGGCCACGCGGCAATGCAGGTGCTGGAAGAGGCCGACTGCGAATACCCAGCCCATGGGGATGACGCGGAACGCCACGTAGCCCAGGCGGTCCCTTGACAACCCCGCAGAGCTCGCTGGCACGGGGCAACGAGACGGCCATTCTGCTATACCAGATTGGCGGCAGCTTCCAGACATAAAACGCGCCCTTCTGGTCGTCGCTGCTGCACACCATGACGCCTCCTACTGGCAAGTGGAGGCTGGTCCATGTGGTGGAGGCCGCCAAAGTCGACGTATCCTCAACAATGTTGCAGAGGTAGGCGTTGGAGGGTATCATGTTGAAAATCTGGCGCGTGCATCTCGACAAGGCCTCGAGTGTCTTGGCCTTCTTCTCGCGAGCGACTAGGCCGTTGAAGACCTTCTGGGCCCGCTGCGCAAGCATGTCCGCCACGTCGACCACGCCCAAGATGCTGAGGCCAACCAAGTGTTCTGCGACCTCGTACAAGTCCTCGAGCCTCGCGCAATTGACCCGGGCGCGAGGAGGGTGCAGCGGCCAGTCCGCCTGAGGCAGCGGGGCAGCCTCAGGGTCCATGAGCGACTCCAGGATGTGCCCGTCAACAGACTCCCCCGTCTGAAGCTGCGCAGCATGCTGCTTGTCGGGAAGGCCTGGTATAGGCCCCGCTAGCTTGATAGGCACGGCCTCGACCTGCTCCTCCCCAGTGCAGTCGCCCTAGCTTGTTGACCTTCTGGGACCAGTCGATGTCAGTTAGACGAGTCAGTGGGTCATCCAAGAAGCCGTCGACGTGGGAGGTGACGGTCTTGTAGGCGGACCGCTGGGCAGGATGTAGCACTGGCGAGTGCCTCCGCAGGCGAGGGTCACCTCGACCAACGTAATCGAAATCGAGAGACAGCACCACTATGTATGACCAAAATCCTCTGGCGACTAAACGCCCCTCATTTTGAACCTCTGACGCTTCCTTCTCGATCCGTCCTGAAATGCGACCCCAGCTCGTGTGAGCGTAAGGTCGTGGAGGGCCATCGGCAACAGGTCACGCGTCCTTACCTGCGGCCCTCCAGTCGTGGGAAGGTGTGGACGAAACTCACGGCGAAACTCTCCAAGGCGGCCTGGGTGCTGCCACTGTAAGGTGACGACAGCGATGACCAAGCCCAGTAAGTGCGGCGTGGCGGGCACAGCTCAACACACAGTCGCCCTCCACGCGGTCAAGTCAGTGCAGACTGGCAAGTGTTCAGTCCAGCGAGGCTGCGCGTCGATGTTCGGCGCTGCCACGCGGCCTACCTCGCGGGTCAGACCCGCCGCCCGCGAGCCTCCTGCATGAGCTCCCTGAGGCGCATGCCGTAGGCTCCCCGCGTCACACCCAGCTTCTTCGGGTGGGCGTCTTTGACGATCATCCAGGATACCTCCTTCGGCATCGCCCCCTTCGAAAAGTCCTCGCGTAGCTGCACAGTCCGCTGCGGCTCTGGTGTAGGGCGGCGGGCTGCTGCTGCTGGTGCTGCTGGTAGCGGTGGGTCCTCGACGAGGCCCGCAGGCGTCCGAGGCCATGGCAGCTGGTGGGCCGCCTTGCCTCGGCTCCCGCCAGTGTGGCCTACAGGAGGGGAGTTGCTCCTCGGCGGCTCCATCTCCCGGCCTGTCTCCCAGCCCTGCTTGAGCTCACACAGCAGCTCCTCTAGGCGCAAATCGCCCAGCTCGACGGGGCGCACGATCTCCTCATCCTCTGTTCTGAACGCAGGCTGCTCGTTCATGGGCGCGATGAGCTCCAGCCAGCGAATACACGACCAACACTTGTCGATAGCGGTAAGCTGAAGTGCCTTGAACCGTGGACCCAGCACGTCAATGGCGTAGGCCGTCTTGCCCGAGGGGATGGCATCCTCGGCCTCGCAGCCTGTCCTCATCTCGCGGTAGACCTCCATCCCGATCGACTTGATGGGGGTCTGAGGGGCGGGGACATTCAGAAAGTACTTCATGAAGATAGACGGGGAATCCTCCCCCGCCTTCTCACCATCCTGCGTGGTGACATACTCACTCATCTTAGCTAGCGCCTGCTTAGGGAGAGGCAGAGGGAACTCGGCGGCAATCTGGCGAAAGTGACCTCGACGAACGGCGTGCCCTCGCGGGACTGCCCCATCACCACTGGCGCTGGCGCCACTGAGAACTGACTGCCGTACGTCACCAGGGCTGCCCCTGTTGGCCGCCGCCTCAAGCAACAGTTCGAGAGGAGGTCCTTCAACCCTCGTCCCAGCGCTGCCGCCCGCGGCACTCGCCGCCGCTTCTGCTGACACCTCGGGCGCGCGCCCCTTGTCGGCCCTGTCTCGCGCGCAGGGGGCGCCACGGCGGACAGGCGGGCGCCTGCCTCCTCCAGCGGCGAGGCCTGCAGGGCAGCGGGCTGGCGGCCGCCGCCGCGCGCTGGCGCCACCACGGGGCGCGGGCCTGAGGTCAGGGCAGCCGTGTCCCGAACCGCGCCGCCGTCGAGCGGCATGCCGAACCCGTCCAGCTCGACCTCCGATGGCCTGCGAGCTGCCGCCTCTCCTGCAGGCTCGGGCCCGAGCTCCTGGGACCAGCGGGCCAAAGGGTCCACCGCGTGGCACTCTAGATAGAACTCCGACGCCTCCGCAGCGTCGACCTCCTCGAGCATCGAGACGGCGATGAGCGTCCCGCGGGAGGCGCGCAGCGTGGCAAGGCACATCTCCTCCGCGCAACAATGATAGAGAGGCCGCCCTGCCCCCCTCGCGCTCCCCGGGATGACCCACCTACCAGGTCCTACAGCCTTCGCTGCGGGAGATCTGCTCGGCCCGCGCGGGCTGGCCGTCCTCGTCGGGAGGGTGGGCACCTACTACCTGGATGAAGTACTCACCCTGCGGCTGCACCTCCGAGACGAACGTTGTGCAGCGATGCGAGCGGCCGACCTGCGCAGGGAAGCGGTGGGCGGCAGGCTCGGGCTCCCCCAGCGAAAGGTCTGCAGGCACCTCCTCCTCACCAGCTGCGTCCACCATGCCCGGGCGCGTGAACCCTGGGCATGCAGCAGACTGGTCACGCCTAAAACTCGCGGCAAGGTCCTGCTGAAGGAGGGGCGCCTGGACCTCACCCCTCTCTCAAGAGGGAAGAAGCATTTGAACCGCATAGAGATCTACGTAGGGATGCGGCGTTCCTCGGTTTCCGAGTGTTATGTTACAATCGTCCCGATAACTGCTCATATGTATGCTTGCCCCCCCGTACCCCCACGCCGCGGACTGGAGGGGGAGGGGGCATCCTCTTCGTCATCCTTCTCGTCGTCCTCCTGCTCCTCTTCCTCTTCCTGCTCCCTCTCATGGTCATCCTCCTCCCGCTCCATCTCATGATCCTATTCTCCCCCCTGGTCCCTGTCATGATGTTCATCCTCCTCCTGATCCCTCTCATGATCCATTCTGCTCCCTCTATTTCTAGCCTCCTCATCC